>JAQMCX010000010.1:946166-970361 GCA_029814765.1 Acanthurus leucopareius | reverse complement strand
GGCTATACGTCAACAGGCTGTCAATCAACAGCTGAATAGCCGAATTTTGAGCTTAAATATAAAATAAACAAATGAGTAAGAAAAAAATTCCCCCCCCTCAGAGTTTTCATGAGATGGTAGAGAAGCTGTAGACGAAAAACGGTTTTTTGAACCAGGCTGTAAACATGTTTATTTCTGCTATAAAGTTGGTCATTTTAACATGAGCTCCAATGGGAATTTGCTCCCTTTTGGAGCCTCAAGCGGTCAGTCGAGGAACTGCAAGTTTTTTTACTTCCTGGTTGGCTTCAATGCAGAAGTGGAGAGTTTGCCCCTTGAGCTAAACAGCAAATCCCTTGATTCATCACATACTTCATCAAAAACGTCCCCTGCAGATGTTCATGTTCTCATTGAAGGCGCTTTGAGAAGACAAGCTGCTGCCGCTGCATCTACCAACCATCACCACATCCAGTCCAACCAAAAGCCCAACGGTCAGAAGAAGAGAAGGTTCGACCAAATGATGCAAGTTTAGCAAACTAATATGAAAAACTTTGTTTGCTGCTTTGGACCAGAAATAACTCTGAAGCTTTTTGTTTCTCAGACTCAGAGTTTTTGACGAGGTCTGTGAGGCTCAGCAGACAGGGTGTGATTTAATGAATCTTCTGTGTTGTTACTCACACTACAAATTTTAAACGTCCAGAACTTCGACTCCTCAAAAAGCAAAAAGCAGACAGTCTGGCAAAAAGTAGAAACCTGCCAAGAATCCATTCAGGACTAAAAATCCATTTGAATCAGTGCAGTTTTGTCATAATTCAGCCGTGAAAGAGGGAGCTGATTATGTTCAACCACCATCAGCTCTGGTCAGCCACCGGCGCCGTGTGAGCCATCAGGTATAAACTGGGAACGATGGGAACGATGGGAACGATGGGAACGGAGGCAGAGATAAGCTGAAGGGTTTGCACATCAGGAAGGAGCTCAGAGTAGAACCAGTGCACCTTCATGTCATTGAGCTGCTCAGTGGATTCAAACATCTGATCAGGATGTTCTGCAGAGGCTTTGCAGACACGTCCAGCTGACACTGAACACACCGGATGGTCAACGTCCATCGTCCGGCCTGAGGAGGGGCTGCAAAATCATCCGGACTTGGACCTGATGATCTGTGAAAACTGAACAACCACAAAAACCACCAAAAAATGTTACAGCTGCTGGTTTTTCTTTAATCAGCTTCTCAGTCTGCATAATTTCAGCGTTTGCAGGTAGTTTGTCTGTCACTCTTCCTGTTTTTTCCGCCCGAATCCAGCGTGGGCAGCAGGGGAGACGAGTGCAAATCCCTTTTTATTTATTTAATTTTGATTTTTTTTTGTTGTTGTTGATGTGTTTGTCAAAATAAGTGTTGCTTGGTGGCTGGATGTGTGCCGAAAGAAAGAGAAGACCTGTTACTGAACAAACACCAAACCTCTTTCTTTCCTCTCCCACTCCTTCATTTTCTTGCACTGTTAATGTTTACATCGATTTTCTCCTTTAATTATCTCCGTCTCTTTGCTGATGACTCCCTTCTTTTCCTTCACTGTCTCTTTCCGTCTTTCTCTCCCATCTCCTCCGTCCTTTACTTCCCTCTTTCACTCCTGTTTTCCACACCATCTCCATCCTGTTCAGTTTTCTTTCAGTTTGCTGTGTTGGTGTGAACGTTAGATGAGCAGTTCTGCCAAATCAGTTCAATAAAAAAAAAAAATACAAAATATCGTAACAATAAATTTGTTCTCCCTTTTTATGCCTTTTGTCACACCTTGTCATATTTTGCTGCCTTCCTGTCTCGCTCTCTTGTCCTCCCCCTCTCTCTCTCTCTGTCTCTCACACACACACACACACACACACACACACACACACACACGCAGCCTCGCAGCTCTCACAGGATTTTTTTCTCCATCACTGCTCAGATTAATCAGCAGCTTCCTGCCAGGGTCTGACAGTTTTCCCCTAGTTGGCCGGCCTCCAAATCAGACAGTGTTAGACACCAGCTCACTGCCCTGTCTGCCTGTCTGTCTGCCTGACTGTCTGTCTGTCTGCCTGTCTGTCTGCCTGTATGTCTGCCTGTCTGTCTGCCTGTCTGTCTGTCTGTCTGTCTCTCTGTCTGTCTGTGTTTGTCTGTCTGTCTGTCCATCCATCCGTGCGTCCGTCCGTCTGTCTGCCTGTCTGTCTGCCTGTCTGTCTGTCCATCCATCCGTGCGTCCGTCCGTCTGTCTGCCTGTCTGTCTATCTGTCTGTCTGTCTGTTTGCCTGTCTGTCTGCCTGTCTCACTCACTCCCTCTCTCTGTCTGTCTGTCTGTCTGTCTGTCTGTCTCTCCGTCTGTCTGTGTGCCTGTCTGCCTGTCTCACTCACTCCCTCTCTCTGATTGTCTGTCTGCCTGCCTCACTCCCTCTCTGTTTGTCTGTCTGTGTGCCTGCCTGTCTGTCTCACTCCCTCTGTCTGTCTGTCTGCCTGTCTCACTCCCTCTCTGTTTGTCTGGCTGTGTGCCTGCCTGTCTGTCTCACTCTCTCTCTCTGTCTGTCTGCCTGTCTCAGTCCCTCTCTCTGTCCATCTGCCTGTCTGTCTCACTCCCTCTCTGTCTCTCTCTGTCCGTCCGACTGCCTGTCTGTCTGTCTCTCTGTCTGTCTGTCTGTCTCTCTCTCTGTCTGTCTGTCTGTCTCTCTCTCTGTCTCTCTGCCTGTCTCTCTCTCTGCCTGACTGTCTGTCTCTCTGTCTGTCTGCCTGCCTGCCTGTCTGTCTCTTTGTCTGTCTCTCTGCCTGTCTGTCTGCTGTTGGCCCTAAGTTGACCTGTGATTCTCTTGTATTCTCTTGTGTTTCAGCTCTCAGTGGTTCTTGATGGAGACAAACAAACAAACAAACAAACAAACAAACAAACAAACAAACACTCGAGGCGTTCAGGAACATTTTTTAAACAAAAGTTACATGAATTCGTTTTACTTCCTGTTGTATAGATGAGAAAATAAATGCTTGACACGTGTTTTTGTACAGTTTTTCTTTCAGAGCATTACATGCTTTCTGGCCTTGAACAAAAGTCAACAAAAACAAAAACTTATGTTTACATCTTTATTTTCATTCTGTGACTCCACAAGAGAAACTTTGCAGGATTCACAAACATGTCTTCTGTATTTTAAACCGGCTCATAATGGAAACACTCAGCTCATCTCCTGTGTGAAACAAGCTGTTGTAGCTTCTACACCGAAACTTCATGACTGTAGATGTTGCATTCAGGGCAGTCTGAAACCAGAGCTTTTCCTCACAGATGTTACTTTTACTCACATTTGTCTCATTATTTGACACTTTGGCCAAGTTTAATATCACCAACCCACATTGTGACATTATATATCTGACAGATAATAAGTTAAAGCATAATAGGTCCCCTTTAAAATCATAACTCCTGCTCACACACGCTCTTACTTTCTGCTCTGACTCTCTCTCATTTTAAAATTAATATTTTTCCTGTTTCTCTCTCTCTCTCTCTCTCTCTCTCTCTCTCTCTCTCTCCACTTATTTAATTTGGTATCACATTAAGGCTCCGGAGAAGAAAGTTAATTACACAGGATTTTGAATTATGAGTTGCGATTTTTTTTTTCTTTTTTTTTACAGTTTAGTAACATATTGCCTCATTTCTCACCACAGACTGAAGCTGCGATGAGATTTTTCACAGTTACTTTGCAGGTATCACAGATGCCACGTTCAGTGGGATCTTTAATATGAGTTCAATTTTATATTAACTTGATATCATCTTTTGTGGAGGCCCACATCACAGATAAAAGGCTTCATCCCGAAATGCAATATTATATGAAATAATTATGGGGGGAAAAAATTGCTGTCTGAAATTTCCTTAATATTTCTCACTCAGTAGTAAGTCGTATCATGGCTATAAGAGTAGAGTTTGTTTCATAATATTACAGTTTATCAAGGGCAAGATGCTAAACAAATAGAGTTTTCATGTGATAAAGGTGTTTATCTGTGATGATGAACAATAAATATGAAGAATTTAACTGTGATCTCATACTTTTCTATCATTTCTGTCAGTTTAAGTTTAGTTCAAATTCAAATTTTAATCTTAACTGTCATAATAATAAAAAACGACAACATGTCTCTGAGTTGCAAAACAAAAACCTTTAAACAGTTTGCACCTGCACAGTTTTCCCCGTCTGTCCGCACAGTTTTCACTTCGTGTGTCTGCACAGTTTTCCCCGTCTGTCTGCACAGTTTTCCCTGTCTGTCTGCACAGTTTTCCCCGTCTGTCTGCACAGTTTTCACCGTGTGTCTGCACAGTTTTCCGCGTCTGTCTGCACAGTTTTCACTTCGTGTGTCTGCACAGTTTTCACTGTGTGTCTGCACAGATTTCATCTTATGTCTGCACAGTTTTCACCGTGTGTCTGCACAGTTTTCCGCGTGTGTCTGCACAATTTTCACCGTGTGTCTGCACAGTTTTCCCCGTCTGTCTGCACAGTTTTCCGCGTGTGTCTGCACAGTTTTCACCTTGTGTCTGCACAGTTTTCACCTTGTGTCTGCACATTTTGCACTGTGTGTCTGCACATTTTACACCGTTTGTCTGCACATTTTACACCGTTTGTCTGCACAGTTTTCACCGTTTGTCTGCACAGTTTTCACCGTTTGTCTGCACAGTTTGCACCATGAGAGGCAACTGTTATTTTGCTATGGACAGTTTACTGTTTTACATGAGAGGTGACCATCATTATCTATTTTATTTCAACTATTTTATTCTAAACAACCACTTTATTCCACTAAAAAACACATGAATACCACTTTTATCTGTTGTGTTACACTTTGCTTTGGAGAAGCTTCCTCATTTCACTCTTTTTATAAAACTACAGTTTCTACTCTGAACACAAAGTCAGAGATTTTCCTCAGCCGCATGTAGTTTCTAAACTGACTAGATTATCTAGTTTAGTAGAGAAACTGTTTCTAAGACGACACCACTTTTTAAATTTTCAAATGTAAACCATCACATTCAGGCAAAAGTGGAAATTTCATGAACGTCTCCACACTGTCAGGTTCATCCGTACTGCTAGAATCCACCACACTAAGTAAACAGAAAGAGAGAAAATGACTTTTCAGCGTTGAGATGATCCAATCCGGCTGAGTTTTTTGCTCATCATGCTTAGATGTTTAATGTTTAATGACGCGACGCGCCGCCTGGTTCGGCTCACGCAGACAGTCTGCAAGTCCTCACGGTCCACATTCAATTTGTACACATTATTATAAAGACGTACATGACTTCGAGCAAATATAAGTGTGGTAAATGTGGAGATCAGACTCCACATTTACACACCATACTGTCCCTTACCTCCCCTCCCTCCCCTTCTCTCTCTCTCTCTCCCCCCTCACCCCCCAGTCATTTACATTTATATTGAATTAGAAGCCATGGTGGAGAGCGAGTGGAGGCAGCCGAGACTGATTATAATGGGAGATTACGGGCCGACTGCACCACCATTATGTCGTGTAATTACAAAGAGAGAGAGAGAACAAGTGAGAGAGGAGGAGGATGGGGCCCTCGGATGCCCAGATGTCAGGATCTATTTCATTTAGGGGAATAATGTCTCTCTGCTTTCCTCTCCATCTATTCTACCTGTAAATATTACAGAGAGCTGAGTTCTCCTCCCCCCTCCTTCCTACTTTCACACTCATTTTTTTTATGGGTCACAATTTATTGGAGACAAATATCAAACAAGGCGTTAAGGTGGATGTTTGGGTCCCGTCAGGTGATTCACAATCAACGTGTCGATCCACTTTATGGCTTCATTTGACTGAATCGATCCTGTGTCGTGACGCACGTGGGATCACCGGCCACGGACCCGGGAGGAGAACTAATGAGTCCAACATGATGTAAAAAGATCACCAGCTGCCTTTTTACTCACTAAGTACTGTAGTTGATAGATTTTAGGATTTCCCAGCCTGAGATGTATGTAAATCAAAGGATTACGGACAATGTGAATGTAGCCAGTAGTAATTTGTCCTTCTGGGCTACCGTAGCCACACAGGTGCAATCACTTCCCACTTCTTGGTCCTTAATTTTGTTTGGCCTATATATGAGGATGTATTCTGAGGGCTCGCCTGCCTCTTTGCTCCTGGCATGCACATGTCATGCTTGTTATTCGGGTCCTGCTTTCTGGTTTTTAGCCCCGGCATCAAGTCTGTTCCTGTAGAACTGTGATCTGAGATTGACACTGCTGGTTTTTTTTGTCTTCAGTTTTGTTTGGTTCAGTTACGTGAGCAGTTTTTTTCATTTTTCCGGTGCTGTAATCTGGGTTGAGTTATCTGTTTAGTTTAATCAGTCCCTTTTTGGTTAGATTATAGCTTCTGCTGTTTAATTTAGTTTTCTGCCTTTGTATAATTTTTGACTGTTATCAGACATTATTTTCCCCCAGGAGAGAAAGCATTTATTGTCATTAAGGTGCATTTCTTTATTTTTTCTGTGTATTAGTGCTATAGGAGCGGCTGGGCCAGTGGTCGCCAGTCCTGCAGGTTAGGGTTAGGTGAGAGGGTCTCTCCTCCCTCCCTGCTCCCCCTCTCTTCCTGATTGTGTGAGTTGGTAGTTTGTGTTGTTTTGCACTGTTTTTCACTGCTTTGTTTTTGCCCTGTTTGCCTTGTTTTGCAGTGTTAGTGTGTCATGTGTATGAGGGGTTTGGCGAGGGCTCTGACCCAGTTTGACCTTTATCCCTCTGCAGCCGCGACCACAGCTGGTCGAAATATAGCTCTCTTTAAGAGTCTCCTGTTTTCGTATTATAGATTTGAATAAATTGGTATATTTTTAATAGTTATTGATTTTATGGCTTGAACTGATAATAAACATTGTTATCCTGGGGGAAACTCTTGTCTCTGTCCATCACTGACCATCACTCTGTCATCTTGGGTCCTCAAAGGGGTTTTATTGTCCAAAAACTAAAGTGTTTCACTGTTCGCTCACACAAATAAAAGATTTATCTATAAAAGCAGTTAGGCCACAAAGATATATATATATATAAAAAACCCACATTTTATCATGTAAACTAATTTTAACGGCGCCCATAAAGACCCATAAAACAAATTCATTAGCCATCCCTCTGCAACGACTCTCTCATCATATGGAAGTGAGATAAACTCGTCTTTCTTTATGGACCTGCAGCGTTGTAAGCGCAGCACAGTTCATCCAGAGCACTTTAAAACAGAGAAAAAAGCATTTTCAGTGGAACATTCAATCTCGGATCGTACAAGCAGCCGGCTTTGATGAGAGGATTTCAGGTCGATGACATGTGATGTAGGGACAAGAGCTCAAACCTGTAAGAGCAGGTGAGACCGTTCGGTGCTTTATGTAGACAAACAGCAGGATTTTTAAACATGGTTTTATAGTTGGTGGAGCTGGTGGAGGGAGGTGAGGAGGGGAGGTGAGGGGGGGAGTAAAGTGTTTCATCTTTTCTGACCTTGTTAAAAGCCTTGCTTCAGCATTTCTAGCCAGAGATTGGATAAAGAAAATCTGAGTGGTGCTGAAACACAAAGAGCTGCTGTAATCAAGGCTGATGTGAAGGCACGCGTGACTTTGTCCAGGTCGGACACACACACACACACACACACACACACACGCATGATTGTTGTGTTATTACGCACAATGTGGAAACTCATTTTTACCATTTTGTTTTATTTCACAATTCAACACCGACTCAAAGTATTTAGGAATAAAACCAGCTGGCCTTTGCTCTCCGCCTGACGTCTGAGTGCATTCAGTTTTTGAATGATCCCTCGTTGCATTATGCTCCGTTTCAACAGGAATGACATCAAATTAAAGAAACATCTGTATGAATGAGGCCAAATGCACCAGTGATTTTTTTCTTTTTTTGGTTCAGTTCATGGTCAAAAGTGAAGAAGATCAGCGTAGAAACTGTGTCTGTGTGGAAATTTGTTCCATCAGGCTGCAGTTTGCTCTCATTTACCTCCAAAAACAAAACAAATCTCGGGTGTAGTTGGTTTCTGTGATGTGTTTCAAACCTCACAGGGTGGAGTTGTGTGTTGTCACCCACATCAGCCTCCAACCTGTGACGTCGTCATGCTCTGTGCAAAAGATTCACCGCTCATCAGAGAAAATGAAGAAGAGGCTGTCAGCTACAAGGATGGAAAGATCTTAAAATGTTTAATTGATATCTTAAAGGTGTGTCTGCAGGTTTTGTTGTTTCGGTGCCACCTTTAGGAATGTGCATTTATTGGTTTATTGTTTTGGTCTCACAGTCCAAACAGATTTTAGACTCATAAATTTCAGATCATAATGTAATCAGTCCAGTTGTAAAAGAGACTGGAGGGTTTTTTTCAGCAGGAGATGATGTGAGTGAACATTAAGGACCATAATAAAACCACTTATGTTTGATTGCAGCTTATACCACAAGCAAAGAACTAAATGAATCATTTAAATTTTTAAATGTATTTATGTAGACTCATAAATGTTTGTGAGTGTTCAGTTTATAAGAAATGCTTTTATTCCTTCTGTCCTTCAGGCAAAGCTTAGATGTGGATCCACACGTCTGTCCACAGGATGGCGGCACTGAGCGTGGAGATCCAGATATTTGAGATGAACAGGTGGGAAGTTTTCCACACATCTGCCACGACTGATGTATATGAATATATAACGTCTAAAACAACCAGACTTTATGATCTCTCACTATTTGTTGTATTTAAATAGACGGCTACTCAGCTTTACATGAGGTTCAATATAAATTTAAATCTAAATTTTGTTCCCAAACATGTTGATCGAACACTTAAAAGCTAAAAAACAATGTAAACAAACTAATATGCCAACAAACCACCTGATTGGCTCCTGATATACTCCATTAAACTTTGGATCGGGATTATGGCAGCATTACTTCTCAATAAAAATGACAGAAATGGTGTTGTTATATTTACTCCAGTGATATATCATTCTCATTAGGTCTTTAGTTCTAAAAATCTCTCTTAAGTTTGTCTATAACCATGAAATATTTCATTAATCTCTGTTTTTGGAGGCTCGGAGGTCAAAGGGTCAGATAAAGAGCGTCAGTCATTCAGTTGATGGGTCTCTGCTGTTATACAGTTTTAAATGATTTTGATTTTCTCTGTTTGAGCTGTGGCCTAATAAAACACCAATTTAAACAGTCAGGATTAATGAGCACAATAGCGACAGTCATTAAGGCAGATGGCTTTGATATTTGAGGTTGTGCTGCGAGGAGCTGAAAAGCATCATTATCATTACCGAGTAATAAAACGCTCAATCTGGGAAATGCTGATAATCCAGAGCCTCTTATACAGTATTTTGAAAGTGTCTCAGTGAAGATCATGAGGTTAGAGGTGACTCAATGGCCCCACCTAGTGTTCGATTTTTACTACTGACATCTGTGACATTCTCAGAAATATCAAGAAATGAGTAAAAAACAGCCTGGTTGGAGCTGCGTTTTGGTTGTGTAGGAGCACTAACTGTGTATTTAGTTGTAAGAAACATTTACACACAGAATATATTCTGCACTGATATGAGAGTTATTCTTGCAAAAGTGTGTAAAAGATGTGAGAGTTGGAGTAAATGAAGTGAGCGTACAGATGGACAGACCCATTTTAAGTAAATGAAAATATTCTTTTGTTCTGGTGAAATAGAAGTGACAATGCAACGGGAAATACAAAGTAATCAGAGAAATCCACCACAGTTCAGCTGAAAATAATTGTGTTAAAAATAACAAAACGAACATGAAGTACAGAAAAATAGACAGAGGGCAAAAATATTTTAGTACTGTACCAGTGAAAGCAAAATAACTAAACACAGCAATAATATACATTTAATATAAGAAGCAATGTGAAAAGCCAGTGTAAGTATTTATATTATGTATTTTTTAAATATACTAATGTGGAAGAATGTATCCGGTATCAAACAGAGGCACAGATATGAAAACACCGTTAAGTGAAACAAAATATTACCAGGGCGACTATGTAGCGATGCTTTTGTTTTGAAAGCCGCCTCGTCACACCGGAAGTAAACAAGGTTCACATGTAAATTCCATTAGTCCTGCTGTTTGAAGAGGCACACTTGGACTTTTACCTCCGAATGTGAGGTTGTTGTGCTTTGTAGCCAACATCACATCGGCTCCAGCCATGAGTGCCATTCTTCCTCGGATAGAGCAGCTGTCTGCCAGAGTTATTCGGGTTCTGGGCTGCAACCCGGGACCGATGACGCTGCAGGGAACCAACACTTACCTGGTCGGAACTGGGGAAAGGTGACACCTGTCAAGCTAACGTTGACTTTTACTATTATTGTAAAATGAGGCTCACTGACGTTTTGTGTTGAACTTATTTGTAGCTGGAAACGACCATTTTGTCAAATGCTTCAGTATAACCACTTTTAGCCCGTGGGAAAGAACGTCGCACCAGTATTCATTTGAATTTTTCGAAATTTAAAGTTTCTTCCCTTTTAGGCTAACGTACACATCTTAGAGACAAAAACTGAAAAGGTTTACTGATTAATCAGGATCCACTAGTCTTTTCGGCGTATACTCAATACAAGAACTAATTATAATTTGGTGTGGATTTTAAAAATATTTGATTAAGTGTAGAAAATACGATTGTAGTTTAACCTGCAAAATCATACCTAGTAAATAATTGAAAAGTGTTGAACTCAAAACAGAAAAACACCTACTTTAATGGAGCATGGCTGCTGTGTATGCAAATTGAAAATAATGTAAACAGTAAACGATATGAAAACGAAAGTAGTCAATACTTTACCAGAGATTGTATGTATTATAACAGTCAGCAATATATACCAATAAACGTGTGATTATATTCCAGGCGGGTGCTAATAGACACTGGAGAAGCTGCTGTGCCTGAATACATCAGCAATCTGAAACAGGCTCTGAAGAAGTTCAACACCAGCATCCAGGAGATCATCGTCACACACTGGCACCCTGACCACACGGGCGGGGTGGAGGACATCTGCAGGGACATCGCAGGTGAGGACAGTATGGTGGGACAGGATTGACGACCTTACAGTATTTTTTTAAAAACTGGAAATCAGTTCACAAGGAAACTGTCAATAATCTACATTTCAATCACAAAGGATGTAGCTGTAGCTGTTTTAGAAAAACACATTTCATCACTGTTTTGTTTAGCGGTTCAAGATTTCTCTGTTTTCTTTTCCTGCAGGTTCTGAGGTTCGAGTCAGCAAACTGCCTCGCTCCAGCCAGTTCAGTGAGAAAGCTGGAAACAAAAGCTTCACTTACCTAAAAGATGGAGATGTGGTCCAGACGGAGGGGGCCACGCTAAAGTCAGTCCCGCTTGTATGCAAGTTAAATATTTGTAGAAAGCCCTTAAACCGGACTTCATTCGCTTTAGGTGAAAGTAACTTCACACCCTGCATCCTGTCATTCCTTTTTCCCAGAGTGCTGTTCACTCCGGGCCACACCGACGACCACATGGCCTTGCTGCTGGAAGAGGAGAGTGCGATCTTCTCCGGTGACTGCATCCTGGGTGAAGGCACCGCGGTGTTTGAGGATCTCTATGACTACATGAAGTCTCTGAACGTCCTGCTGGACTCTCAGGCCGACCTCATCTACCCCGGTGAGAGCAAACACTTGTATGTTTGTTGTGCTGTTTTATTTCTTAAAAAACCTCCTGGATGGGGTTTCTTCTTTTTTTTCAACCTTCATGTATTAATAGAACTAGAGTTGCACACATTTGTATCTGGGAGTTGACCCGTACAAATACAGTTTGGTAAGCTGGGCGTTAGGGGCCAAAAACACCTCAGTTCATTCCTTTTTTTGTCTTAAAACCTCAAACAGTCGTTCAGATGTTTGGACAGAAACTCTGCTGCTGTTCTCTGTGCAGGTCACGGGCCCGTGGTTCAGGATGCTGGCACCAAGATCAGATACTACATCAGCCACAGGGACCAAAGAGAGCAGCAGATCCTGGAAGCCATCGGTGGGGGGGCAGGAAAGCCTTTCTCCTCAATGGAGCTCGTCAAGATCGTCTACAAGGTCAGCACAGACCTGTCCGTTGCTTTGATGCTGTGTCCAGCCTGCAGTCAAGCAAAGACTGCAGTGAGAAGTTAAGCTGAGACCAGCTGTGTGGTGCAGCGTAAGCTAATGTGGACCTTTGGAAAACACAGGCTCTGCAGCTCCAGATAAGCTTGTTCAATCGAATCTTCACCAGAGATTAGAAATTAGCACGTTCCCCAAAGTAAAATACAAAGTAAACATTTTAAATTATGATAATAAAGCTATTAAAAGTGTGTGAAAGTGACTGAAAACATGCAGCCTGAAAGAAATCAAACCACCTGTCTGCACGTCAGCGTCAGATGCTGTTTGTTTGTGTAACAGATTCTTCTCACTGCTTCTCTTCAAGGATACTCCTGAATACCTGCATCAGGCTGCCAATGTGAACCTGGTTCATCACCTGAAGAAACTGGAGAAGGAAGGAAAGATCAGCCTGGGTTTGTCATCACTTTCTGTCATAGTAGAATTACATCATCAGTCACAATTTAAACCTGTCAGAGGCTCAGTTCAACCAAAACAGACGGTTCTGGTGATGTGGATAGTTTAGTTTTCATGGATTATGATTAAAGGTCCATACAAATTGATTTCAGGTGCTTTTGTTTATTAAGAAAGTTACTGACTGACTGTACAAATGTGTGTTTTCTTTCTTCAGTGAACGACTCTTCGCAGATCATCAAATGGAAGAGCAACCTGTGACCTCAGAGTCGGAGAGGAACCATGAAAATTTATGTGGCCGATAGATGATAAGTTTTCAATCAAATGTGATCACCCTTGTGCACTGCGTTGTCAAAGCCTCGGACGTGCCGATGGACGGGTGTGTGAAACGGTGAATCGGGGTCGGTGGTCACACTCAGGAGGGAACAAAGTGGCTCCAGCAGTCACACTGAGCAGCACTGAGCAGCAGCAGCCTGTGGGAAAGTTCAACAGAGCCGGGATTTACCTGAAGCTCAGCTGAATTTTGCCCATAAGATCAGCCCCTACTGTGCACCGAGACCAGCGTGCCACAGCGCCCCCTATCTGCATCACTTAGATCACCTGTCTTCTTTTTTCTCTGAATGCTCAAAAACTATTTGATTCGTGAAATAGACCTTTAATTGAGTGAGTTTATGACACAGTCCTGCCTTCTTATCCTCCTTTTTACTTTTGCTTTTCTCCTCACTCGTCTTCTGAGTCAATTTAACATCTTTAGTTATAACAGAACTTTGTTATCTGATGTAAAAAGCCATCAAACTCTGGAAAAACAGTCCAGCTTGGTAGTTGCTTACATGTAATCTGCCAAACTCGATTAAAAGACTAAATGTTTTGTCTGTTTAAAGACTTTGCATATGCATTTTTTTTTAAAACGGCTGTGCGTTGATGCACATTAAGTGGTATTAAGTGTGTGCAGCATGCAGTTTTACTGTGCGTCGTCACGTTTGTTCATGTATGACGCCCTGAAGGCGACTGGCCTCAAAACATGTACAAAAAGATGCTTTAACTTTCCCGTTACTGGTGTGTTTTCACTTTATCTGAAGACAGATTTAACATGCAAACTGGACAAAATCTGGGTGTTCAGTGGGAGTAAAATGGGGGTTTTTCTGAGTCAGGAAAGAGATTTATATTTCTTAATGGTTGAAAGCACATGTAGTTTAAGTAAACAGAGTCAGAGTTAAATCCAGTTGGATGTTTTTATGGAGACAGTTGACTGTGATGGATGACAGATGATTTTACTTGATGTGATAAACGTTTCTTCAGACCGGCTCATAGAGTTTTTCTCTCATCTGCCGTCACATTATAAGAAATTCTGTTTAATCTGATCATTTTGTTTTGCCAGTTTTGATAAAGAATCACTTGTTTCTAACATACTGCGCATATTTTTCAGTCAGCCGGTCACTAGGTGGCAGTATCTGACAATTAATTTTATAGAAAGGCAAACAGTAAAGTTTGATTTACACTTTCAATTTTGGAAACTTATGCAAACTTTCCAAAAAAATTCAGCCTCTTAAAAACAGTGAATTTAAAGAATGTGGATGTGTGTTGGAAACTATTAAACAATGCTGATTGAGCGACGTTCAGCGCTCTGATGTGGTGCTGCTGTTTTTCTTGCAATGAATGAGAATCGTTGTGCATTTGTCACAATTATGAGATCATATTCAGGAACAGCTCATGCTACATGTTATAAGGATGATCCAATTTTCCAGTGACTAATAGTGAGATCTTTAGCATTAACTTTTGACCTGTGGTCGACCTGCAGTGAGCCTCATCTGTTTTCATACTGACTAACCTCTCTGAGGCTGTTTGACTGTTCAGGGACTTTTTTTTCATAGATACAGGAAGAGTTTTTTTCTGTAGTCTCTGTGACTTTTCCTACATAATCTGCTCATCCCGGAGCTGTTTTGAGTTTACCGAAAGCAGCTTGTAATGAGGAACTACAGAGAAAGAAACCATGCAGCACTTTTGAAGGATGTTGTGTTTATCGCGGAGCACACTTTGTACACACAAACTAATATTAGATTACTGAAATCAGAATCATCATCAGAATGACGGTGAGAGAATATGAAATTGACACACTTTCTAAATCATTCTGTTTAAATTCCAAGGTACATTTCAGCGTGTGGCCAGGAACTGCAGATAAAGATCAGCTTTATGAGCAAAATATCTGCTAATTACAGTTTTTTGTTTTTTTGTTTACCAGCAGCAGTAAACTACACAAACAAAATGAATTTAGTCTTAAAAAAAGGGTAAGTATATGAACAAAAACAGAGCATAACTCATGCACAATTAAAACTTCATAAAAGTAAAGATCACAGTAAAATTGCATGAAAATATTAAGTGAATAAGCACTGAAATAACACTAAAAAGTAGGACATGGTCACTTTTAATACATAAGAACAGCATGAATTCTATTTAATCATAAAAAAATATATTGTTATTGTTGTTTTATGCTTTTTGAAAGGCTGACAGACTAAAAGTAGTTTAATTTCAAAGTAGTTTTTAACTGATTTCAGAGCAAACAAACATGGTCTCAGGTTTCTCTTCTGCTTGTTTTAGTTAAAGTGTGTGTGTGAGTGTGTGTGTGTGTGAGAGTGTGTGTGTGAGTTGGAGAGAGAGAATGATAGAGAGACTCCCAGCTCTGCAGTGTGGTAATGAGATGAGTGGTGGAGGTGGAGGTGGGGAGGGAGGGAGGAGGAGGAGGAGGAGGGGGGTCTAGTGGTAAAGATAAACAGCCGAGGAGCCTCTGAGCCACAGGAACATGGCGGCCCCGCTCCTGGACGCCGCCGCTGCCGCCACCGCCGCTGCTGCCGCCGCCACCGCCCCCGCCGCTCCGTCCCGCTGACCGTCACCTCACCGACGACACCGCCAGACGCATCGCGCACGGCACGCACCCGCGGCTCCTCAACTCTCAGGTAAGTTTCCTGTCATTCTCTTGAAACCCCCCCCTCCTCAATCCAACCCTTTTAAATCCTCCACTCAAAATAAACCATATCACCAAATATTTCCTGTAAAGTGTCAGTTTAAACCGAGGTTATCGCACTTTATGGTGCATTTGTTTCCTTTACGTCGCGCCGCGACATTAACGTTGACAGTTACCGTTATAACACTTGTGCGGTGACATGAAAACACAACATGGGGTTAACTAACTACTTAACTCCGGGAAATAACAGCAGAAACGGCCGGTATTTTGTCGTGCAGGTTGTTCCTCGGTGTCCGCGGTGTTTTCAGCCTCTTTAAGTGAACTGTTAGCATGTGAACACGACACATTGATTGATAGCTTTCAGTATTAAAAAGCGGGTTTTACGGGCGAAATTCTCGCTAGCTAGACGGATAAAAATGCTACTTTCTGTCGGTTATCTGTCAAATCCGATGTCAGGTATCAAGTCTTTGCTTTAAAAAAAGAAAAAGAAAGAAAAAAAAGTAAACGTTGGTATGCTGTGTTTATTCAACGTGTTCAAACATTGTGTGATAACTGCACAAATATCCCAAACAGGACTTTGCTGTTTAACTTTACAGTTAGCTGTTAAAGCCCCTTCCTGATCAACGACAACTGCGGGCTCGTGAGAGCCGTGAACCCCCAACGTCAACGTTAACGCTGGCTAACTTACAACCGTGTTCGCCTTTTTTTTTATTATTTTACTGCTGTCAAGGCATGATATTACGACCTTAAAATTAAAAACTCACTTCGTTTTGTGTGTTTTTGTGTGACTAAGGGAAACATATGGTAGTTTCACAGTAAAATTGTTGACTTGTGCCCGGCTCATATTGCTCGGACTTCCTCAATCAACTCAAACGTCAAGTGGAAGAAGTATGGCCGCACGGCATCGGATTCCCCTTTCAAAATAAAATACGGTGATTTGTGAACGAAACTTTAAATTTTACATTGACGTTACAAGAAATAGCTAATTAATTTATATTTAAAGATGCATTGTGCCTAACTGACGACAATATTATCGGTTAATATATTGAATCTGTAAAGAGTAGACTAATTTTCAGGGAAATAATCCAAGTATTGCATGCTGCAGATGAAACTCTGTCCACAAAACTACTATTTAAGGAATAGTAGTAGTAGACAATCGACCATTATATGTAATCTCAGCATTTATTACTTCAGCTTTTTGACTCGAGTATTTCCCTTTTGTTAGCTTTATTATGTATTATAATATTTTGAAAGTCAGTTTCCGGCCTTTTTCCTGCTCATTCTTGAGACTTTGACAGTTAATCGGTACATTCTAGGTAATTTGTAGAGACGCACCAGTCCATTATATCGTTCTTTTTCTTGTAATACGTTTTAACTATCTAAAAAACAGCAGTAGCCATAATAAGAAAAATAAATTATTTTAATTATGTCATCTTCCTATTGCATATAATGAAATCCATGGTGATCCATGCTCCTAGGACTTTTGGTTTCCAAAATAACTGAAAGTAGGCTGATTTAAAACATACAAGTCATATTTTAATCCACTTACGATCATAACCATATACAGACCAACTTCTCTTTTCAAAAGTACATATACCCTCAGAGACTGTTAATTGGTATAAGTGTACATGTTTCCTCTTCAGGAAACGGGGTCAGTGCTTTGCATTGACAGCTGGTTAAAAACTGTATGTGCACGCTCCTGCCAGCCGATTTACAAACCAAAACTAACTAATCATTTGTATCACTGAGTGTTTAGATGTCTTCCTTAATTCTTCACTCTAAAACATCACCTTATGACCTTTAGATAGTCCCACTTCCTGAGGCATATTGACCACTTAGTGGTTAAAATGTTCTCATTTAATGATTTTGTTTGTGCTTGAAAGCAGCACGACATTGAGAGATGCAGGGTTGTGACTCATGTGCTGCACAAGTGTCACATAATAGAGCAGAAAGACAGTGCATCTTAACCCTTATTATCTAACATTTAGGCAGGGCTTTGCCAGTGCAGGCTCAGGAATTTGTCCTTATTTGCTGTTGTGCTGGTTTGTCTGTGTTTGCTGTTGTGCTGGTATGTTACTGCAGAGAACCTGTAAGTTTGCCTACGTGACAGGTGCCATCAGACTCCCCTGGATTCGTTATCTTTGAGGGCTGTACTCATGATTTTCTGGCTCTTTAAAGCTTATTTGCTCTCTCCTACACCCCCAAAGTGAACTTTGAAAAGGATTGCAACATGTACACCAGGTTGTCGGGTCCTGTGTTTATCCCCCTTCTCAGAGGGATCATTCCTGTAGTCTGTTCTGCTTTATTGTTTCCTCAAAGGGTTGAGGGCGTTTTCATGTTGTTTATGGATATACACAGTTTAGCAACATGAAACAAACACTTTGCATGCTTGGTTTTTATATTCAGGCACTGACCTGGATTTGTTTCCATTGAGGTTTTATTACTGCTTTATAATTTTGCCAACGTGGCTTTAATGTACCGTAGTAATGACTTGTCTGGTTAAATATCAATTTACTTCAGTGCGACTTCAATACCAGAAGTACCTTATAGTGCTGCAGTAAGAGTTAAGGAATGTATTTAAGACCAAGATCTTAACATGAGATTGGCAGCTCGCCCAGTGAGGGATTCTTAGTGGCTTGAATTCACTTACCCACGTGAGGGCTCAAATAATGCCCTGACCAATGACAACATCCGCAGCAGCAGCGGGAGGAGGAAGAAGAAGGGCAGAGGCTTGACTGTGCATTTCTCCACAGCAGGTTTTTTCCTGAGACTCGCTAAAGAAAGACCAAACACTC
Organism: Acanthurus leucopareius; assembly: GCA_029814765.1. Taxonomy (NCBI): domain Eukaryota; kingdom Metazoa; phylum Chordata; class Actinopteri; order Acanthuriformes; family Acanthuridae; genus Acanthurus; species Acanthurus leucopareius. The sequence continues at coordinate 952,166 of JAQMCX010000010.1, read as the reverse complement.
ATTTTGTAAATTCTCATTGTGACTTTCTTGCTCTGACATCCGATTTCCCGTTCCCGATTAATAACAACAATAGTCTTAATTTCTTAATGCGTTTCATGAGTGATTAGAAGGGTTATGTTAATCACGTGACCCAAATGGACAGGATGTCCTTACATATGAGGGTAACAAAGGTAGTGTCTAATGTTTATTCCTTTCCCTGTTGGTATGCAGTGAAAGTACACAGTCTCTAGGTAATGTGAATGTAAACATTTGACTGTAGTAAGGAAGTTATGGCATCGGCTTTGTCAACCGTGAAAGCATGACTAAACAAACCTGAAGGGAGCTTTTGTAGTGCGCTCAATTTACAGAGTACAACAGCTCCCAACCTCCATTAATTAGCAACTTGAAGATGTTTCTGAACCGGTTTTCAAACCTGCAGGCGAATAGTGCTCATGAGTTGATCTTCCTTTATTTAAAACAATGTCAGAATGCATCCTCTTTACTTAATTGCAATAGAAGTCAAAGAGAGACGCAGATATTATATTTTGGGTTTTGTTTTTTCAGCTTCGCCGGACTGGTTCATCTTTACAATTACTGGTATTTACCAAGGTGTGTGTGTGTGTGTGTGTGAGGCTGTGCTTCTCAACTGTGTTTGTCTGGCTTTTCTCACTGCCACCAACTTATCACACCCCCCCCCACACACACACACACCCACCTACACACACACACACACACACACAAACACTACCACCTGGCTCTCTGTCACGTAGCAGAGACAGTCGTCTTCCAGGTCTGATCCTCCTGAGACCAAATGTTCTAATTAACCAGCAACACACACACGCACACACACACACACACACACACACACACACACACACACTCACACTCAGATGCACAGCAATGTCATGACTCCTGTGAAAGCCTCCTGTAGAGCCTGGACTCCATAATAACTGTAATATTTACCCAGCAAAATGTATCTAGTGGATGTAGTTACAGTATATATGATAAAAAGCAGGTTACTTCTCTACAAAACCATATGCCAAACTTTTATTTTTGCAATTAAAATACTTAAATTGTTTTATATTCAACTGCTGCCACACATTCAGTGACCTGAAGTTTGTGATGATTTGCTTCTGTGCCTTTCAGACAAGGCTATTTGTTGATCTCCAGTAATAATTTAAAGTACTCAGGAGGCACCGTACAAAGCACAAAGGTTTTATTTCATCTTACCTGACTCTCTTGGTTCTTCAAAGCCAGTCAGAGGAGAAGACGAACGCTCACCTTTCTGAAACAGCAGCAGCAGCACTGCCAACACATAGTCGACAAGGTGATGCAGCTCAGATGAAGCTGCACTCTGAAAGGTGATGCACTCAGTTTAAATATATCAGAAACACTTTGATCAAGAATTAAAATGGCAGTCAAAAGCAAAAAAAGAACTAATAAAAGAGAAGCTTTAAAACAGCCCAAATTTTGACCAAAAATTAAAGTTTGTAAAATTTCCATTTTAAAGAGAGTTATATCTTTCTAATGTGTTTTTTCTTTAGATGAGCACTCACATATTCCAAATGTTTTCAGCAAAGTTAAAACCAAGAAAATCTGTAATTTTACTCAAGGTAGCAATAAAAAAAGACCAAAGCTGGCTGACCTCTGAACTCAAAGTAGTTTTCATCCTCTCCTCAACATGAATAACATATCAGGATGGAGCCCCTGCTAAAAGTTGCAAATTCCTATTCACTCAATGGCTCATCAAATGCACCGGAGTCAAATATGTGACATGTTTTAAATACTGCAAAATTGATGCTTGATATGACAGTTTTGCTGCAAATATTGTCTCATCTATTTTATACGTTTTATCTCAATGAGTGAAGACTGCAGTAGGTTTCTCTATTCTAGGCGGAAACTTATTCAACTTCAAGGTGCACAAAGAAACGCAACACAAACACATCACACACGACATGAAGAGAGAGATAGCGATCAGAAATCTGAGATATTGATGAGTCGCTAGCTGGTTGGTTTGAAGCTCAGATAGTCTTGCTATTACTGCCACAGACTTGGCACCAAGACGTGATGAGATATTTGAACGTATGAGTCATAGACTGTGAACAGTCGGTGAAAGTGATGCCGCAGCGTGTGGACGTGTAGTGTAGTAATGTACAAAACAGCTTACATAGGACACAAATATTGATGACTCCTTGATGCTCAAACATGACAGTGTTTTCATTGCCAAGGTCAAAGTCCAACAAAGAGGAACATTCCACCGTGTGTTTATGATATAACTTATTTCAGAAACGTATCGCTGCTGCTTTGAATGGACTCTCTGTTGTTTGTGCAGTGTTCCTTTCAAAAATTTGTGACCTTGACAAAATCTGTTAAAGCAGCATAAAATTAATCACCTGCTGCATGTCAGAGTTCAACATTAAATTGCTTTAATAGGGAAACAAAACAAACGTATGTAGAGTGAACTCTGCAGCAGTCCACAGGGCCTTCCTATGTGAAAATGGTAATGAAAGCTGTGCAGGGTTGAAGCAGCAGACCTGGGAGCCAAGTCTAGCAGGTTGCATAACAAGTGCTAATTTGGTTAGCTGGAGTTGACGGTGGCTGTAATTCTCCAGCATAATGACAGCAGTGATGAGTTAGAGAGAGAGAGAGAGAAAGAGAGAGAGAGAGAGTCTACAGGCCTTTAGCCAGATAATACAAGCTAATAGCATAACAAGCTTTTGCAGAACAAACGTAGGCAGTGGCCAAAGCTAATTGTGGTGTTTATCACCACTTTTTGGCCACAGGACTTTTTGATGACATGGGGGAGATTGAAAAGTCTGGTTATTGTTGTGGTTATTGTAGCCAAAATTCATGAAAAAGCATAATTTGGATTGTTCAGTACTTAGTCTGATCTAATTTCACACTTTAGTCAGAGTCACAACAGACTATGTTGATTAATTATGGTTGTTTGTATCAGGAAATTCTGAGAAGCTTGAGATCTTGGAAGTCTGAAGATAATTTCTCTTTTTTCACAGATGAAAGCGGATGCCGCTCAGGATAATGAGACATGGTCAGTGTCTGTTATGTGGTCGTACAGTAACTCAGCTATAAGATCAGTGTAGCTGTGATCTGTGTGATATTACTGAGCTGCATATAACACGAATGAACCACAGTCAGGATGCAGGCCGTCTCTCTGTGCGAGTCTCACTGACTGTCTGTGGCTCCATTACTCTGCTTATCAAAGTCTACAACAAGCTCATGTGCATGTGCACTCAGAAAACTTGCTATGCATTTAGAAATCTCTTATTGGTAGTGACTGCAGGAGGGAATGGCTAATTGTTTTCAATCAGACTTGGTCAAGTAACAAACTCCCTTGAGGTATAGTAATTAAATTATTTGCATTTCCCCTCCCCCATTTTTAACTGTCTACCTCCATAAGAAAGTTCTTAGTTGTTCTCAGTCAACTTTTCATGGTTGGTTTTGCATTTGCACTATCTTCAACAGCCCTAGTCTACTAAAAAAAAAACAAAAAAAGAGTTCTGAGAAGATGTAAGATTCAAGAGAGGAGCCTCTTTCTTGGGATTATTGTTAAAAATCCCCCCAAAGGTCTCTGCCCTTTGTCATGACTTGAAGTGCACAAACTGAGCTGAATCACAGCCACAGAGACTTGGAGTCTGTGTCACTGTGTGTGCAGGAAAAACATTTGTACTTGCATGTGTGCTTGTGCAATTCACAAAGCAGTTGGGTAGAGATCAGCTGTCCATCCCTCCCACACACATACTGACACACTCTGAGGCACACACACACACACACACACACACGCACACTGACACATGCATACATATGCAGCAGTCTCTCATTTGTGGCAGGTGCATGTCGAAGTCTTGCGTGGTTTGAGTCCGCTGTGCCCGGCTCACTGAGAGGTTGGCTGTCTTACCCATACACACATACACAAATACACAAACACTCACACACTCACACACACACTCACACACACACACAACTCACTCAGCAGGGGGAAGAGCCAGCAGATGTTTCGGATTTGGCCGCTGACCAAAAACCAACTCACTTCTTCTTTTACTACTTTTCATTTGGTGTTCTTGATTACAGTAACCCTTCACACACCCACACTCATACACACACACACACACACACACACACACACACCGTGCTAACTGTTACCTTAAAGATGGAAGCTTTTTACCGCTATGATTCAACAGGTCAGTCTCCTATGCTGCAGCTCCTGTTAAAAGAAATCACAACTTCACGGTACAAAATAGTGCAAAGTTAGTGCAAATTTTGCAAAATTAGAGAGAATCGCCAATAAAAGTGCAAAAATAATTTGTGATTAAATTCAGTAGGACTGGATTTGTTGAGATAAACAGCTGGTGGTGCTAATTTATCAGTGGGGTGCCATCACTCCATTGTAGAAAAAGAAGAAGGCACAGTGTGATTGAACAGAAGCCAGTCAAACCTGACAGACAAAACTATGGAAAATCACTCATTTTTTTAATGATGATGATCCAGTTAAACTGAATCCAACCACAAGCATTTTTGGTTGAATCCCTCTTGAAAAACAGGCCAGTGGTGGAAAATTAAACACAATACAGGTGGGTTATACATAGGTAGTGGGGGTGTGATGACCCGGGAACTGAATGTGATCAAATTGCTTCTTTTAAAAGATCAGACATTCACTGATGCTGGGAGATAAGGCAGTGGCTTACTGCATGGACTGATGTGCATGAAGCCACCTGTGTCTGTAACCAGGCCCCGCCTCCAGGAGGAAGTCTTGGTGTGGATCTTGCAACATGACACTGATCCAGTTAAATGTACAAAGTATAGGACTGAATGAAAATATCATTGAGAGTAAGAGCATACAGATGACTGTGGTACCTGTTACTAGTTATTTCTTTGAGCAGGAAGGATGCCCTGATGTTTCAACATATTAAAACTCAGTACAGCAATAAGTAAATCAGAGACAGTCACCTCTCTTACAAAACATTTTCATTACGTTAAGTCGAAAGAGGAGGTGAGAAAGATGTGAATCACTGAGGGGAGCATATGATGTGTGATGTTTCCAGAAAAGAGGAGTTTTCACATGACTACGCAAGATAAGGTGAAAAGATTTACTGACATCCAGTGAACAGGTGCTTTCTCCAAGTGTTGGTGCTTGCGGGCACAGAAAAATGTCATGTGATAGGACTTTTTAGCGAAGATGAAAGTTTGTCTGCATCATGAAAATAAATTCACTTCAACAGAACTGAGGTTGAAGCAGATTTCAGCATCAGCTCAGCTGCTCCAGTAGAGTGAGACAAATTGTTTTGCAATATAGGATGTTTGTGAACGTGCACCTGAAGCCAGTGGGAACTTGATGAACCTGGACCAGCACCATACTGGCCCAGGTCGGCCTCACAGTGTGTCAAAGGCCTCCACTCTCTCTGAATCGTCCTCACAGGCAGGGTCAGTGTCTGGGAAAAGCAGCGGGCTTTCTTGTTATTTTTGGCAGGAGTGAGACGTCCAGCACAAGCAGTGGGTAATGTTTAAGGTGAAATCCTTAAAAAATGATTTTACACTGTAAAAACACAACAGCATATTTATGAAGCACACGCACTTCCACGCATCTGATCCCGGGTGTGGCCCCTGGTTGTACTCGATGACGGATCGACTCCTGTGGTGTGATGATGTGTCTCACTGAGGAGTGCCTCATCTCTGGAAACTGAACATTATTCATTCAGCATTAAAGGGAAAGTCCAACATTTTTTATGCCCCCACACTGACAGCTGTGGTCAGGGGCCTTATGTGTTTTGGTTGTCCTTCTGTCTGACTGTCCCATGCACCAAAACACAGCGTCTCAGGAACTCTGGAAGGAATTTCCTCAACATTTGGCATCAATGTTCAGTTCGACTCATTGACTGTATAAAACACTGGACAAACCTTCCGTGACGTCACCCATTGGTTTCTGCCGGAGCGAAAGTGAAGCCTCAGAAATCTCGTCCTGGGCGCCGCCATTAGCCTGCGCGTGACTCCGCCAAGAGCCCGCCT
>JAQMCX010000010.1:914391-946066 GCA_029814765.1 Acanthurus leucopareius | reverse complement strand
GCGGCCAGTCGAGAAATTGCAAGTTTTTTTACTTCCTGGTTGGCTTCAATGCGGAAGTGGAGAGTTTGCCCCTCGGTTCGACTCAAGGATGAACTAATAAGAATTTGTTGAACAGAGGTCGAAGGTCAAGGTCACTGTGACCTAACAAATCACATTGTTGGCCATAAGTTAAGATTTCATACACTAATTGATTTTTCACAAAGATTAAGATATTGCATAAAATGATGACGTGGTGACGTTTTGTGTCCTAAAGGTGGATGGGGAACTTCACTGTGACGTCAGAACGTTCTGAAAAATCACTTTTACAGTCATTTTTAAAAGCACTCAGTCAGGAACGGAGGAGGAGACCGTGGCCATGTTCACACAACATCTCAGCTACTCTTGAGGGGGATTTTTTCAAATTTGGCATGAAGGTCCAACCCAGCTCAAGGGTGAACTAATAAGAATTTGGTGGAGAGAGGTCAAAGGTCAAAATCTCGGAAAGCATTACTCAGAGTTCAGAGAAAAAAAAAAACAGTGATGTTATTGTGGTTTTCTCAGTTTGGGCTTAGAAAGCAACAGAAAACCTGCATGCTAACGTAGGGATGAAGACTTTGAAAGAGATCTTTACATTAACACCCCGAGATGAAAATACTCTTATTTATTTCAATAAAAAGAAATTCAGATCGAGCATTTGATTAGAATTTTATCAGGGGCTTAAATTATTGATTCAGTTCATTCTTTTTATTAAGTCTCCAAATGTTTTATAAGTGCAAAACCAAACCGCTTTATTATTCTTTTACATTATTAATCATTATTGTTTCATTTGTCTTCCAGAGAGGACTGAATTATGTCTCAAGGTAACACTTCGTGGATGCTAACCCAGGATGCATTGCATGTAAGGTGAGTGAGCTTGTGATAATTATTGTACCAGCGTATTCAAGTCAGAGTGTTCTTAAAATCAGTGGCGTGGTTTCTCAGAAATACAATAATTAGAGGAGAAAGGGGTGGAGTCTTGACGACCTTCGAACCCAAATGTGACCACAGTTGGATCAAAGGTTAAAAAAAAAAAGCTCCGCTAAAGTTTATATAGTCAAGCATTAAAACTGGTTGCCTGTAATTGCAACAGGCTCATAAAGCAAACAGGGACACCCGGGCATGACAGCATGGAAAGTGAAAGAGAAGAGTGTGTGTGTGTATGTGTGTGTGTGTGTGTGTGTGTCTAAGTGTTCAGCTAGCCTGACAATTTTTGTGTATCTGTGTGCCCCACTGAAAGCTGTTTGTGCAAATATATGTGCTAGCTGTGTGTGTGTGTGTGTGTGTGTGTGTGTGTGAGACCTGTGAAGCACAGCTGCTTCCACCAGCGCTTACAGCTTTTGTCATTTTTAAAATTACCCCTCTCTCTCTTTCTCTCTCTCTCTCACTCCCACTTTCTTCACACTAAGAGTGAGGCTGATTATCAAATCGGGGATGAGGCCTATAATGTGAGAGCTGAATGTAAAGTAACAGTCTTTCTGTCTCTCTGTCACTTTTTGACTCAACTGTTAAAACACATTTTATTTAATTTGACTATGAAAGTATTTAAAAACCCTTGTTTGCTGTAATTTTTTTTCTCAAATTAATTCTTTTCTTATTTTTTTTTAACTATAACAGAGAGAAATGTAACAGTTTTTGGTAAATTGTTGTGTTTTGGTCGCCAAAACTATGTGGACGTCTCCTGTCTTTGGTCTGAGTCTGTGTTTTTGGCCAGTGTTTCCAGTGAAAGGAAATCCCAAATCAGCTCAGGCTGTGTGGTAGTTTACAGTTTTGGGAAAGACCTTTTCCTGTTTCAGAATAAAACTGAGTCCTTAAAAAATGGAGCTCTGATGTCAGCATCATGCAACACCTTTACGATTTAACTGGAACAGGATCTGAAGCAGCCAGGATGAAAAATTTTGGAAAAGGTGGAGCCATTTTTGAGCATAGATTTTAAAGACTGGCTCACGAGTGTTTGTACTACATTATCATTACAATCAGCCACAAATTACAATCCTGTAATCACTTTGACATGTTTTTATTTTTTTAAATATTGCCCGTCTCTAATAGCTCTCAACACTGCATACGATTTAACCAACGGTAAATTTGAATTTCTTAAAATTTCACCATACAAGCAATATAAGCACTTGTAATAATTATTTTACATTTTCAAAAAAAAAGCCTATTTTTATACATTCAGCATTTTTTGTGTACAGTTTTGGAGCTAAAACTCTGCTACCAGTATGAAAAGTGACAGGATCTGACAGTTCTTCTGCCCTCTACTACAACAAGATGTAATGCAAGTCCAAAATTTAAGAACAGTCATGTAAATCATTTAGTATGAATCATTTAGTATGGAAAGGCTGTGTGAGTGAGTGAGAGAGAGGGAGGGAGGGAGGGAGGGAGGGAGGGTGTTTTTTTTTCTTCACATCGGCTAATAGGAGGGACGAGTGTGCATGTGTGTGCCTGTGTGTGTTGTGGGAGGAGACAGGGAGGAGTGTGAGTGTGTCTATGTGATGGGGGAGGGGACAGTGAGAGAGAGAGGGAGGGTGGGGGAGAGAGAGAGAGAGAGAGAGGATTTGTGGCATGTAGTTTGTCAGCTGTCATTAGGCGCAGATGACACACACACACACACACACACACAGACACACGGAGGTAATCTCACAGAGGAAAGAGGGGAAATACAAAACGAGTGTGTGTTTGTGTGGTGTGTGTTGTGGATTGAAGTCTGTGTTGACTGTGTGTGTATGGTGTGAAAACCTGTGCGTCCGCCCGGCCGGCATGGGATGGTCGGCCGGCTCTAAACTGGTTATGGACTGGTTTAGCCAAAGCAGAGGTAAGTGACTGTTACTGCTTCTCCACTCTGAATGACTGGTTTAGAGATACAGTCGGGAAGCGTCTCGACAGTGCGGATTTGAGCTGCGTTTGTCTGAAAAGCTGAGGTGTTAAATTGAGTTTGTCTTGTAGATGAATGTTTCTTAAACCCCGTTTTATTTCTAACCGTATTTCTAAACATGAATAAGTTAGATTTAGTTTGAAGTCTGTGTGTTAAAGTTCCTGTCTTTCAAATTATGAGTGATTTTGCATATGGCTGAGATAATGATCTGTTCACTTTGGGCTAAAATTACTTTTCTTAATTCTGAAAGGAAGGAAAATATATGTTCATTTAAACAGTAATCTTGTTTCTTTTTTCTGGTAATATTATGTTAAATGCAGTAGAAATATCTATCTGATTATTAACTGTAATAAGTAAGAATTGACCAGTTGCCCAGGGCTCGTAAACTGTAACTGTGGGCTACTTAATCTATCAACTCACTGTAAAAAAACCTCACTGTTTTTTTAATGTGTCACTGTTGATGATGATGATGGCACCATCTCACTTCCTTTTCGGCATCATACATTTGCACGATTGATCGGGCACTTGCATGAAAAAGTTGGCAGGAAACACATTAATGAAGCGAAGCGCACGCACGCAGTTTAATTATACTGGAAACAGAAGTTGGTGAGGCTGCGTTGGAGGATGTTAGTGAAACTCCAGCTATAATTCGCACAGTTTGTCACAAGTTGGAGAGCAATGCTGACTAAACAGGGCCCCTTTTTTTCAGAGTTTTCATACAGTTTCTAAGAATTGTTGCTGGAGCGTCATAACAAGAGCTGACAACATCCCACTTGCTGACATGACAGTTAAACTTTCTTTTTTTTGTAATTATTTGATTAATGCTAATGAGTAAACCGGTTCGTTTAGGTGCGAGTGGATTTCTGACCCACTTGTCTGACCGCACAGGTGGAAAACAACATAAACGTTGAACCAAGAATAGAACAGTGTTTTAAGTCGCATTATAATACTAACAGGAGTTACAATATCATTATTTAGCAATAAATAGACATGCATGAGTGTCTTAGTCAGACTTGGACTTTGAGCTTTCATGTATTATTGTGGTTTTAGACTCTGTGTGTTCGTGTGTGTGTGTGTTGGGGGGGGTGTGGTTATGAATGACTGGTCTCACTCCCACACACACGCGCAGAGTGCACAGTCAGCAGGCCTGTAGCTGCTCTGTCACCTGAGGTGTAACCGGCCTGCTGTGTACTCACTTTGCTGCGCTTCAATAACAACTGTTGTTAACACTCATTCAGGAAGCAGCAGGTTCACCTCATATACGGTGAATTATTCAAAGGAAATCAAACCGTAAAAATTTTCATGGTTTTATAGGGCGAGGTGGAGTTTCACGATGATGCTTGGCAGTTAAAAAAAACATGTAAAAAGTAATTTTTTAGGTATACAGTTAATAAGGCGTTGGGTCTGTGTTTGTAATTACTGCTTACACCAGATTAATCTTTCCATAAATGAATGTTAATGAGCCTTTTGACAAAGCAAAGTGTGGCTGAATGTCACATTACCAAATAAAGATCCACCATCTAAAACACAAAGAAACACATGATGCAACGACACACCAACGTCTGGTGTCTTGTAATGATTATGTGGTCATGTAGTCGACCAAATGACGACTTCTACGCAGCCTGTGATCCCCTCTGCATCCGAAAACACCCAACAACACTGTTACACATGTGTTTCTCTTAATTCACCCGTATGAGATCTTTGACCGACACGCTGTAAAAACAGGAGTTTTATGAAGTTGCTCCGCTTTCACTCTATGTAAATTTCACAGTGACGCCGGCTGCAACAGCAGATAAGTCAATCAGTGAGTAAAATGTGGAGTTTGACCTCCAGGCCAGTAGAACAATGTGAAACTCCAGCACTGCCTCGAATGGTTTTTGCTTTCGTTTTGTGTTGCGTAATTTTAAAAGCTGTGTGACTCGTCCTATCAGTTCACTTATCTCCCATTGGTTGAGTCATCGTATCAGAAATAAGCGGTTTTATATCCAGTTTGTTAGTGCATTAGAGGATTTGATACCATTTATTAACACAAGAGAAAATATATTTGCTATTTTGGTGCGTGAAAAGTTCCATTTCTAATCACAGATTCTGATGTAAAATGTGAACCACAGTGTTTGTATCAGTAACATGTCATAGGACATTATAATGAATCATCTCCAGCCACATTTTGTATGAACTGTTATGTGTGTATCAAACCATATTGTCTATTGACATGATTAATAAGCCTAATAAGCAGTGTTGTTACCCTCCCACTATAGATGAAGTTAAACCCTTCACTTTGATTCAGACATAGTTATTGTTCTTTATATACAATCACACAAATCTGAGACGCTTTAAAAGAATTTCGAATCTCATTTAGGAGGTTTTATCTGGAGATTCGTACGCTGTTGATGCTGAATGTCGTATGTGGCCTGACGGTTTAGCTTCCACACAGAGCTCAATGAGAGAGCAAGAGTCACTGACAATAAACAAAGCCTCTCTTTCTGTCTTTCTCTGCCTGTATTGACTCCACTCTGACAGGCTCACTGCCACATGCATGCGTGTTGAAGAAGTTTGTGCGTTAAAAAGTCCAGAGTTTGACCGTAAGACTTGTCTTGGACACATTTTTTTTGCTTAGCTGGTTTTCATGGACTCTTTGTGGTTTAGTAGGTTTTTATGCAGCGCTGTATCAGGACGTGTTGAACTTCTGTGTTAAGTGTCAAATTTTCTGGACTAACTCCATCAGATTTACGTGGTTCTTTTAGTAATAAGAATTTGAGTGTTTGTATTGTGTTTCTATTCACGTGTATGTGTGTGTGTGTGTGTGTGTGTGTGTGTGTGTTTTTGGACTCACAATTGAAATAGCATCTGAGCAGGCATGTTCAAAGTCATTGATTCTGTCCTGTAATCGATCACACTCTCACGTTACATGAAGCTGCACATGCACAGTTATGAGCAGCTCACACGCCGTCTATGAACAGTTTATCTGAAGTGATAAAATCTGTGGCTTTTTTGGTTTTTCTCCTCATCTTTGATGCTTTGATCGTTACACTGATGCGTCTGCACAGAACTTGCCGGTTGAACTTGAGATAAACTTTCAATCAATCAGTTGATTTTCATGGATTTTCTGTTGCTGTAATTTGAATTTCTCCATGTGGTCTTCTTGTTCTCTTCCCTTATTTTCTAAAGCAGCTATATGCACAAAGTTTGGAGATGTTAAGTAGAAAAAAGTTTACATTTTTTTTCCCCTTTTGCTGTGACTTCAGCTAATTCTAACAATATTATTGAGATTAGAAATCAAAAGATAAGAAAAGTAGACATTTCTGTTTCATCCTGTACCGATCAGTTGTGTTTTACAGACGAGGACGGGTGTGGTTTGGGGGGGCATGTGGCCAGTGAAGGCCACTGGCTGAAGAGGGTTAATGTGTCCAGCTTGAATTTTATGGCTTCTCTCTTTACAGCACACAAAAAGGTGTTTGCTTTCCATTCCAGCACAGCAGTGTTAGAAGTCTGTGGAAACTTTGACAACAATTTAACAAAAAAAAGGAACCAGGTGGTCAGAGGGCGCTGACTGTTTTGTTGTCAAGATGACAGAATTTTAGATTTTTGACGTAAATTAGATGACCACTCGCTAAAATTCTCCTCAAATTAAAATTTTTAATGGGAAAAAAATTCTTTGGTGTTCAAGGAGAAGTGATTACTGTCAAAACTTTGTGTGTACAGCCATTATATTTGGTTTCTGTTGCAGATAGTTCTGTATAAGAATAAGAAAAACTTAACTCATCCCGAAGGAAATTCTTGAATATACACTGTGTGTTAGTCTGTCTGTCAGTTTTAACTTAACTGGTTTTCTGTGAATTTTTCATGGGCAGATCAGCTTTGATAAGCTACAAATTTCAAAATCAAAGATCAGACAGTCTTAATTTTAAGTCAGTCAGACTATTTATGGTTTAGTTAAAGTTAAGTTAAGGTTAAGTCGAATCTAAGTGTTTAGCTGTGACACCAAGCTGGAGAATTGTTCCTTGTTGGCACATGTGAAGGATACTTTCTACTGAAGCCTGACTGCTAACTTGTATTTATACTATTTTGTGTGTTTAACTTTCATTTGAAATTTCATTGAAAATCTAACAGCTATGTATATTTTTTATGTTGACTGTAATGAGCTTTAGGGCTTTAATAGAAGCAGCAGTACAAGTTTCCCTCCACTTCAAATGTCTGGTTTTTGACTCTTTATAAATTACAGGGGAACTGTTTTTCAAGGTAAACAGTTCAGTTGCTGTGTTATAGAATACGTGTTGTTTTCTCTGATGTGACCCAGAGATATAAAGCTGGCTAGATCAACAAAATGCTTGTTGTCCCCAGCAACAGGCAGAAAGCCACAGACCATAAAGCCACCGGCTCAGCGCAGCATCATCGTGGCACCGAACGGCAGAGACGTACATAAACAGATTGGACATATTGATGTGGACACATCGACGCACACAGATGCACTTCCACACAAACACGCCCACTGTGCATATGATGCAGCCCCTCAGTGTGGGAGAAGCCACTGTTCTTAATCCAGCCTCAGCAGGGTATTAAATCTACTCTATGTGTGTGTGTGATGAGAGGGTTTGCTGGCTTAGACTGGAAGCTTAGACGCCGACGTGGGAAGGGTCCCACCTCTCAGTCAGCGCTGTCGAACCCGTCACGTTTACATCCAGGTAATGATGAGGCTGGATGGATGTACACACCTGAGTGAGCGAAGAAGAAGAAGCTTTAGAAATTCCATATATTTTCTTTTTCCATTAAGACCAGCTGGGTCGTCTGGAACAGAGTGGAAAACCATAAATGACGGACTATTCTTGTGATAACAACCGTGCCATTTATTATTTAATACCTGTAAAGTAAAGGTACAAAGGTGTCATTACATGAAGTGTAATGAGAAAAGTTTCCCACTATCTCTGCAAAACCGCATTAGCTTTAATTTTGTGCTGTCAGTCATTACATAAGACTGCGTGGTCAGTTGTTTTTTGTTACATGCTCAAAACCTCAATTATTCTGTAAGCTAATGCCTGAGGATGACTCATTACTTTAATAACAACCCATAGTGTGCTTTACTTCCATGACAACTATCATTGTATCAGGGGAGGCCTCTCATGCAAATGGTGATTGTCACATTCTACCAACCATTTACTCAGCTTTGCAGCCCTGTCTCTATTATACAGTAATTCTTGTAATTATGGGGACCTTATTAAGAAACTTTGCCGCACTTTGTGTGCTTCTTATTATCATTACTTTAAGGGCTAATTGTAATTTCTGCTAAATAGGTTGCAGCACTGTGTTTCCATCTCCTTTTCCCTGCCTGACCTCAATCAGGCTGCAATCTGACACCTACCTGCCTCCCTGCCTACCAACCAGGAAGTACGTTTTAAGGGGTTTTCTACAAAAGCTAAACAGACCTGAAAAATAGTTTCTAGTTAAACAAAGGAGACACACCGGCAGCAGTGTGTTCGCCACTTCACTGACACGCAGGGTGAAAACACAGATCTTCCTTTTTCTTTCAAAATGGCTCAGTTTTTAAGCAAAAAAAAAGAATGAAGGTTTTGAACACGCTGCTTGGTTTTAAGAGAGCGTGTTTCATTTTAGTGTTTTCATCGTGTGAAGTTAGTTGGGTCGAGTTACGTGACACCTTTACATGATTTCTGAAAACACGTGAAAAGATTCTGTGGCGTGACAGATTCAGTGCCGTTAGAGAACCACCATTGGTGGTTTCTAATAATTAACACCGAGCTTCCAAGACCATCTATTTCCACTCCTCAGAATTAAATGTGTCAGAATAAAGCAGCTTTTTATGTGAGAGTGCAACATGTTGCACCTCCAGCAAGTAAACTGAATAAAAACACGTGTGAAAGCCTCGCTGCGTTTTTTCAGAAACTCAAAACAAAGAAACGGAGGAGCGCTGGTTTCTATTGGAGACCGAGTCCCCCTTAAGCAGACATGATTGATCCTCAGCTTTAATTCCTTAATGGCTGCTGTGACCCTCTGGCCTCGTCTTCTCTAAGGCTCAAATTGTTTTTAAATGGCTTCACTTTGTGAAGCTCTCGGCTCCTGTGATTGCATTAGTATTGGGCTGAACGGGGCAGAGGCTTTTGTCGCAGGCTACATTAGTGTTAATTCATAGTGTCTTTGTGTTTGTGTGCGTTTGTGCGTCCGTCTTCGTGTTTGTGAGGCCGTACGCGTCTCTCCAGACGTGTTTGTTTGTGAACGTGGCCACATGTGCATCTTCAAACACTGATAGAAATGTTCAACTGATCCATGTTGTGAGTTCAGTGGCTTTGTGTGTCTGTGTGTGTGCGCATGTGTGTGTGTGTACTTTTTCTAAGATTGATTCAAACATTCAGCAAGGCTTTCATCAACTCCTGAGGTCACCCCGCCAGATTCAGGAGGATGATGATGATGATGTTTTTTCCTCAAGTCACCATGAAGTCAACATCACCTGCCTCATGCGATCAGTTTAAACCTGCAGTCATGACGACACTTTGAGTTTCTAATGTCCAACTCTGTGCTCAGTGTTGTTGCACTTTATTTATTCTTTGTAATGAATGGTGACTAGTCTAGTTTTGGTCTTATATTATTAAAATGGAGATAATAGCTAATTAACTTTAAGGTAAAACTATCTGTCATAAACTCAGTGATAAGTGGCAGGTTTGATTTATTAACTTAAAATGCTGTGCCTTTATTTTTGTCACTAGTTTCAGTGTTAGTAAAGAAGTGAGAACACTGAAAACCATCCAATCTGCTTTCTGTTGTCGTTTACATCGTGTGGCAGAAACAGTTAATACACAGACAGAGACTGAGCTAAGCTAAGCTCTCAACACAGAATACCTCGAAACATTTCAAGAAAATAAAGCATCTTTGTGTCTAACTTGGTAGGAAGAAGAAAATAAAGAAACAATCACTGAAAAACATTTTTGAATTTAGTAACATGAAGAGTTTTTTTAAAAAAAACAGGGAAACTTTAGAGGTAAAAGTTCACAAGAGCCAAGAAATAAGACGACCTACCTTTAATACTCTAAGACTTTCACTAAAAAGATATTAACCTCTTTACTGTCACATCTGTCTTCAGCTTCGAGCTCCCTGTAAACTTGAAAGTTGGCCCAGTCATTTGTAGCATCAGTCCTCGGTGAGAACACCAGCTGAGATCGGCTCGAATTCATGTGGCTCTTTAACAATAACAGATTCCTACAAGGACGAGTGCAGTCGTCTTTCCTTTTCCTTCCCTCTCTCCTGATTTGAGTGTTTTTTATCTCATTTGTCAATTATTTCTCTTATTCATCCATCCATCTCTCCTCTCCTCTCCTCTCCTCTCCTCTCTTCACACACTTATGGTCTAATTAGGCCATATTCTCCTCCCTCCTAAGGCCTCATTATTCAGAGCAACAGATGCCCCTCTTCTCATTTTCTTCTGCTGTGTCTCCTCCATCCACACCAATTTTTTATTTACGACATTTGCACTTGCTGATTTGATGTCTGTACGTACACGCCTTTAAATATTGTTTATTCATCTGATCCTCCTCCTGCCCTCCATCCTGCTGTGCTTCCTCTTCCACTTCTTTTACATTTCCCTTCCACTTCCCCGTCTTCTATCAATTATTTTTCTCTTTCTCACAGTTTCTCTCTCTTCTCCTTTCTGTTCACCCTTCCTCTCCCTCCCTCATGTTGTCTCTCTCTCTCTCTCTCTCTCTCTCTCTCTTATCCCTCTCTCCTGCCTTCATCTGCTCGGTATCAGCCCCACAGACCGGCTGTTATGTAACAGTCAGGTGATGTATTGGCCCGTTAAAGGACTTTAAAGGCCTACCGTCCTGACAGAAACTGCATCTTCCTGCTTGTGTTTCTGCCGTATCAGTCTCTAATTGTGTACATAAGTATCAATATGTCAGATTGAAAATCACTGCTTTTTGTTTGAAATCTTATTATGAATAATCTTTAAGTTAGCTTTTTTTATTTCATAAATCTCTATTAGGTAACCAGTTTAATCATGAAAAATATTATATTCATCATATCAGTTAATGCATACGAATGTATTTGTTTAAAAAACAGCCGTAACTGACTGACACATGTATTGATCTGAACAACATCAGCACTGTTGACCTACTTAGAGTGCAAATAACTGCAAGTGTTGATTTCAATCTCGTCGGACTGACACTGACACTGGATCTGCAGCAGATTTCAGCCGAAGCACTTAATGCAGTTTGTAATTTTATTCAATCCAAGACAAGAAATAACAACTGTGCAACTGTAACTTCCTGTTTAAGATTGAGAAAGGTAAATCACAGTCAGAAATGAAAAAAACCCCAACAAGTTTTAATGTGCAATTTGGCAACCATCAGAAATGTTGACACCAGAGGAAAGCTTTGCAAAAAATCATCTGTTGTATCCGCCATGATGGAGAAACTCAGTCTTTCAGATGATGTTCAGACGGTTCAGTACTTTACATTTTTTCTGTCTGTAATAACAGCTAGAGATTAGACATGTAGGCATGCTGAAAGTGGGTGGTTAAAACAGTTTTGGGCAAACAAGATGAGTTTTGTCATCAGTGTCGCGCTAGAAGGTTTAGCAGCATGAGGTGACCATATGGTGCAACTTTCCCTGCCAACAGTTGTTTCAGTTTCTTTTCTCCTACCTTTATGTTTCTCTTTTTATCCTTCCACAACATTTTCTAGTTAATAAAAAGATACTCCAAACAATTTGGCTCTTTAAATGATGACTTCTATTAAAGGCCGTCAACTTATTTGCCAGATATGTTTATGTAAGAACAGTGTGAATGCCTACATGAATTAGCCATTTCTAACTGAAGTAATTATTGACAGCCACTGTATTCCCACTGGGCCTCCCACATATTGCCTGCAGGCACATTACAATGATGCATTGTTTTCATGAGTCATGAGCACACTCCCTGTTTGATTATGCACCATTTAAACCGGTTGTATACATCTTTAGCACATTAACTCTTGTCTGTTGGAAATACTGTGGTTAATAACGCCGTGGAGCTCAGTGAGCAGAGACAAGGGCACTTTTCAGCGTCAGCCATCAGGCCTTCAGCTGCACATGTGCTGCGTGGAACCAGCGTATCCAGATTAAAAGCATCCTAATGCGCTTTATACAGACATAAATAACAGACAAACAAAAAACAAACAGTTAGGATATTTTCAAAATCATGAACTGACAGAAGAAGAGCAGCTTTGGAGATGAAGCAGCTTGGCCTCTCACGTTAATAGTGACAGAAAACCATGACAGACGCCTCTTGTAACTGATCTGCACGTCTAGAAACATAAATGTTGCCTTCATAATGACTTTTAAAGTTTGTTTTTCAGCTTTATAATGTATGTAATGTTTCCTTCATTCTCTCCTCTCTTCTGTCTCCAGGTGCTGATACTTACTGAAGATGAGTAGTGGGGGGGGAAACACCCCAGAGCCCCCCAGAGGGGGGGATACTCTGAAGAGGAAGGACTGCCCGTCGGACCTCCTGGGCCCCAGGTGAGGACCTTCACCTTCAGTCCACAGTCTCAGAACATGTCTGCTGTAACTGTAATAACAACCATGCTCCTGTAATGCGACCACACGCCTCCCTGCAGGAGCCACATGTACCTCCACACAGTGCTCATACAAATACTTTATAATAACTTCAAGATGTGTGTCACCAGGAACCTCAGTCCAGTTTCCAATCAATTATTAATTATCTACAACCTCGTTTCAGTTCTGCAGGGTTGGGAGTCACGTATTGATCCCAGTTCTTATTGATTCCAGTTCTTTTTGATTCCTAATCAGGGTTTTTGTATAAAATAGAAACAGAAATATGTTTAAAGTGAAACATGTCTTCATTTTTATCAGATGATCTATAATTTTTTTGTAGATGATTTCTAAGGCTCTTCTCTGTGATCAGGTCAGATACGTATAAACATCTCCGTTTATTCAGGGAGTGAGATAAGAGGGGGTGAGCTGAGTCCAGGCTCTCGCAGGTCGATGAAGAAACATGCTGCTGCAGCATTTTTACAGATGACACTTTATATAAAGGCTAACGAGTCATTGTGCTTTCGGTGTCCGAGAGGATGTATGAGGGTGGCAGCGTCGGTGCACCGAGTCGCTCTGCACTGAGGTTATAATGAGGACACATGGGTGCTCTCGCTCAGGTTGTCGTGAGGTTGTTGGAAAGTTGACTTGCTGTAAAAGTGAGTCTGTCTGTGTTTTGCAAAAGACAAAATAATTACTGTATAAAATCATGCAGGGTGGAGAATTTAGGAATAAAGCAGTGAGGATATCCCCGGTTCTTTTTATGATACCATACAGTGAGCTAATGCTAACATATTCAACTCAATTGAAAATAGCAAATATTCAACTTTTTCCAGCACTTCTATTTGCCGTAAAATTTAAAATTGCAGATACTCGTCCTCCTTTTCACTTTGTGCACATTTCATTTCATATGTGTTGTCCTGCAGCCCGAAGAGGAATACTGAGAGGAGGAACCGGGAGCAGGAGAACAAGTACATCGAGGAGCTGGCCGAGCTGATCTTCGCCAACATCAACGACATGGACGACCTCAACGTCAAGCCGGACAAATGCGCCATCCTCAAAGAGACGGTGAAGCAGATCAGGCAGATCAAGGAGCAGGGTGAGCGACCACTCGGATTCACACCGTGTCCTCCTGCCAATGACATGTTTTTCTCCACCTCCTGATCTATTTGAGCGCACAGCACACACAAAAACGTGTGTGTGTGTGTGTGAACGTGGCCTAATTTTACTCCGTGAACCAAAACAACCTTTATTTCTTAACATGCATCGAACACATTTGAGCTGCTGTTTCCAGAAGAGTGCACACATGTGCATCCTCTCCAGTGATTGGTCTAAACTCTGGCTCTGTCCTGCCTGTCAGCTTCCTCTCATCTGGCAGCTAAAGAGGATGTCAATCAACCGAGCTGTAAAAACGGAAATACGTATGAGCGTTAGCATGGAGTGTGTAATGACGCTGTGTGTGCTGGTGAGACGGACTGAGGCGGAGCTGTTATGTAACGCTGACACTCATGATGTAAGTCTGTGGAGGGAAGCAGGCAGCTCTGCCCTCAGCTCACTCTGTCAACATCTCTGTTTACCACTCTTCCTCTCCATTATTTCCTTTCTTTCACCTTCACTCCCTCCCTTCTCTTTGTCTGCTATCCGTGTTTCCTTTTACTTTTCTCATACTTCCTTGCATTTTTTTCCTTCCTTTTCTTTCCTGCCGTCCTTTTCTCTCCTCTCCACCTCTTTTATTCTTCCACATCTCTGCCTTTTTGCCTTCCTCTCCTTGTTATCCTGTGTTATCTATCCTCCATTCTTCCTCTACCACCTTTGTGCTATCCACTGTCTTCTCTTCACCCATCGTTTCCTCTTTCCCCTCCTTCCTTTACTCTCGCCACCTGTTTGTGTCCTTCCTCAACCATCCTTGTTTTCTCCTTTTTGTTTTTTCTTCCTTCCATGTCCTTTTATCATTTGTTCTCAGTCATCTTCCATCCCTCCTTTCTCACCTTTATCCTTTCCTTTCCTTTCCTTTCCTTTCCTTTCCTTTCCTTTCCCCTCTGTGTATTATTTTCTCGTTCCTTTTTTGCTATCCATCTTCGATCCTGTTTACAGTCTTTATTCTTTCTTTTCTCTCCTCCTCTCTGTATATCTTCTCTCTCTCTGTGCTCCCATCCTTCCTTTCATCCCTTGTCAACAATCTTATTTCTTTCCTTGTTTTCTTTCCTCTTCTCCTCCGTCTCTCTCCTCTCTTTTTCTCTCCTTTCTTCCCTCTCTCCATCATTCATTTTCTTATCATCCCTCTCCTCCGTTTTGGTTCCTGTGGTCAGACAGTCGGGGTCCATGTGTTTTAGTTCTGTTTGTGTCTCAAAACAACAGCTGAATAAGCATTCGCACACACACACACACACACTCAGACAATACACAAGCCTCACAGCTGTCTGGTCGCCTTCAGAAACCCACTATTGTCCAGCAGCCGCAGCATTTAACCGACGAGGTGAAACCGAATGCACCGATGTTGATCAGAAGTTTTACTAAAGTCATGTGAGAAACGAACGGATCAGTGAAATCCAGCCGGCAGAAACCTGTAAATCGCTGCAGTGAGTTGAAAAGTGGATGGAAGGAATCAGACGCTTTGTTTAGTGCAGCAGAAAGGTCACCTTGTAGAAAGAGAACACACACACACACACACACAGACGAGAGCAAATAGTATTGTTCCTGCTTGTCTGTGTGTGTGTGTGTGTCTGTGTGTGTGTGTGTGTCTGTGTGTGTGTTTGGGAGACGAACAACCGAAGAGGGTGTATGTTTGGCCCAGAAGTCCCATTTAATTGCAGGGTCATATTATAGGATGGAAGATGAGTGTTGTGTGTGTGTGTGTGTGTGTATGCCTCCATTTCTGTCAACTCAGCAGTTGTCCCAAAGCTCACACTGTTGAAAAAAATTCTAATAAGCAGTTCTAATAATAAACAGCATGTATATACTGTGTGTGTGTGTGTGTGTGTGTGTGTCAGTGTGTTTGTGTGTAGACAAAAACTTGCTTTAAAATGACTTCAAACTTTAGCTGTTTGTGTGCAACGTAGATATGAAAATTACAAAGTGTTACGGCGGAAAATTAGATGAGAAAACACACTAATGCAAGAAATAATAATGTAGAGTTTACAGCTGTAACCAAAGGTTGATTGGAAACTTGACCGTTCATTCGATTAGTTTCCTGACAAATGACGTTTTGAAGCAGATAACCAGCAGACATGTGACACAGCTTCTCTTCTTTCCTCCGAACTTGTGTGAAGTTGTTGCAGCTGTGAACATACAAAGGTTGCGAGCTGCCACAATGTGGAGGTTAGCGAGAGCTAATGAGCTGTGCATTTTTGTCAGCACTGCAGACGGAAAAATAAACTAAGCTGTTAACAAGCTGTTTGTGTGTAAGTTAATGTGCTGACCGAGAGCGCCTCATATTTCACTGCAAACACTGATCTGATTCATTCACATCTACTATGTTTCTTCACATTAACTCATTCTTCCTTTTGCTTTCTGAAGATGTTTTTACTTTAATTTTCATCTTCACGTCAGCTCTTCTCAGTTTGATAAAACATCACTGTGAACTGACAGCTGGTTTTGCCACCTGAGTCCACAGAAAACTGTTAAAATCAGTCAACTTGATTGATAAATTGAGTATTTTGGCTCTAAATATGAACAGTGTGTCAAATCTACTGATTTGAAAAATGTGTACTGCAACTTTAACACCCTCCAACCTCCATGTCTGGCTGTGCAGTGACAGGGTTTAAGGGCTGATGACTCTGTACAGCTCCGGTCCCAAACAGGAATGTCAGCTATGTGGCCTAATGGGGCCATGGGAGGCTTAACAGTACAGTGGTACAGCCGGGGAGGAGAGTGGAGACCGGCCTCTAATATGACTAAATGTGTTTAATGTAGCGCACATGAGCGTAGTGATACCTGCTCTTCATCACATTCCTGCCTCTCAAACCTGCAGGCTCAACAGGGCAGCATCACGTTGGTGGAGGAGTTTGGTTTTAATTTTAACTGAACCTTAGAGTAAGAGAAGGACCAGCCAGTGAGCTTAAACAGTGTAAAGTCTGTGTGTGTGTGTGTGTGTGTGTGTGTGTGTGTGTTTGCCTGAGGGTAACATCATCGCAAATAAATATTCTATCAGAGTTAACCAGGAGGAGAAAATACCCACCATGATGTCGAGCTAAAGAAGCTTCATTTACACTTTTTTTTTTCCCAAGAAAACAAACAAACTGCGTGTAAAACCAGTAACTTCATTCTCATCCGTTTGATGTCTGGCCTTTACTCTTAACATGTGATTTCACCACATCATCAGTAAGTCATGCATTCACTAAATTCCTTGAAAAAAAATACATTGTAAAGGGGTTTTTTTTCTGTTCTCAGCAATGGGATGGAGCTATTTATTTACTTTTGAAATTGATTTTTTGCAGTTATTTATTGTTATTTTCCTCATACAAAGAAACTCATTTAAAAAAATGCGTTATAAAAGCCTGCAAACTCTGAACTGGAACCAGAGCAATTTTCAAGTGTCTTACTGTTTTCATGTTTCTTGATGTTGTTTACAGAAAAGGCTCCGGTGGCTGATGCTGAGGAGGTGCAGCAGGCCGACGTCTCCTCCACAGGACAGGGCGTCATTGATAAAGACGCCCTTGGACCCATGATGCTGGAGGTATGTTCACCAAACTGTGGTACGCCTCCGTTATCACGCTCTGGGGAAAAGAGTCTAAAGGTCAAACAGTAGTGACACAAAACAGAACATTAGCTGGAGGTGCAAAGAAGATATGATTATTCAGACTGCTGTTTCTTTAGAAAACAGTGGCCTGTAATTAAAATATTCTGCAGTGGACACATTGAGCATGGAATAAAATAATCTCATGTTTATTATATTACCATATTTTTACCATAATGTGAGAATTATTTTGGGAACTCCTGTTTTTTTTCTCCAAATGTCGCCATTATAGCAGTTTATTTCTGTTGAAAGTGCAAACATGGAGAAGAAAAAAGTCTCCAGTGAGGCTGCAGGTGCCTGGTGGAGCTTCTTTCTGACTTTAAATGGCGTCGCGCTGTACAGTGACGCAGAGAGATAAGAGTTCCTCCGGCTAGCAGCAATGCCGTCATCAAGCCTGCTCTGGTCTGTGTGTGTGTGTGCGGTGACGTATAACATGGGACCCAATGAGGTATAAATACCTTTTCTGAAAAGCCAGATTAGAAAAGGAGGGGAGGAGCTTGACCACACACACACACACACACACACACGGAGTCATGCACACACATGCAGGCTATATATAGCTTTCACCAACCACAACACTGGCCGAGTCGTCATCCAGGCCAAGACCCTTAGACTTGTGTTTCATTTCATTCATTTGTGTCCTGCACAGGCGTTTGGATGATGAGCTGGCAGACGTGCAGTGGGAGGCTTGTTGGGACATATGGCACAAGTCACAGTCTGCACATATACGTGTGTGCAAAGTGCTGAGTTGACAGGAGGGAAAGAATACAAAAACACACACATGAAAACACAAACACGTACACCAGTGTGTCCCAGAGGTCTGCTGGACCTCGGACCCTTCAGGGGGTCCTGTAGATGCTCCCCCAGAAAAAAAATATGGGCAATATTAATATGAGTCTGGTGCACTTTGACGGCAAAATTAACAGACTAGATCTGGCCAGCTTTTTAACCATAAACACATGGGTTCTGCTTTAAATGCCTTAAATTATAACAGCACGTTGCAAGTTAGTGGTTGGGTCTTTTAGGCAGAATTAAGGAGCATTTTCAAATTTTTTATCTTAATTTTTTAACAACTTTTACAAAAAATTACTGGATACATTTTAATAAAGAGAAGTTAAAAAGTCATATATATCAGAATAAACTTTGGTAATAAAAAATGACGACAAAAATTGAACAATCAAGCTGCTCAGAGGCCAGATTTTCCCTTCAGAAAGACAATAAATTATGAAACTTAAAGTGGTATTTTTAATGTATTTTTAGCAGACAGCTAAGCCAAAGCTGAACAGGTGAAACCTTAAGTTTCACAGCCACTTGTGTTAATTGAGTCTTATCAGCTTTGGGTGGAAAGTTCAGGTGAACTTTAATTAACATCCAGGTTTCTCACACCTTCTTCTGTCTTCTGTCCTTTTTTTTTTTTACCTTCTTATATTTCCTTTTTCTCCTCTCTGTGCTTATCTCCACTTTCCTCCTCCTCTGTTTGTGTAACCATTCCATCTTTCCTCCCCCTCAGGCCCTGGACGGCTTCTTTTTTGTGGTTAACATGGAGGGAAACATAGTGTTTGTCTCGGAGAACGTCAGCCAATATTTGCGGTACCAGCAGGAAGAGCTGATGAACACCAGCGTCTATAGCGTGCTGCATGTCGGAGATCACGCTGAGTTTGTGAAGAACCTCCTGCCCAAGAGCCTTGGTAAGAACCTCCTTGAATTAATGAGAGTTTTTGCTTTATTTCTGAACTTTAGAATCTGCCTTTAATGACAAAACCCTCAGCTAGATGATGAAGCCCAGGCTTGATTATGACCTGTCTCTCTGTTAATGCATCTAATTGGCTCATGTTGCATGTCCAGCAGGTTGTATCTGGTACCTTTTTGTCAACACGGCTAACTGCTTTGCTTAATTAACCGCTCTCCTGGTCAGGGAGCCACGGTGTAGTCAGGTTAACACTTGTCTTCTCAAGTATCTTGTCTTTAGCTGTTGTCTCCTCTCCAAACCGCTCATTAAGTTTTGGCTTGAGATGAATCATGTCAAATAAATCAACCTGAATAAAGTGTTTGCTAGCTGTCAGACCGGTGAGTCTATTTAGTCGAAGGTAAAGTCAATATCATGTTAATATTGTATTGACAGAAAACTGTCTTGAGCAAACCTACAGAGACAAAAATAAAGTGCAGGTGCAAGAATACAGTTTGTTGAAGGTATACTAAAACCCTATGGTATCATGCTACAGAGGATCCGTCCAGTATTGCTGTTACCAGAGCAGAACTCAACAAGAAAGGTAACTGAACAGCTGCAGAAGTATTTCCACTTTTCCACTTTTAATTAGCCCAATTTTTTTTAACAGATCTTGATGAAAAAAAGTCAAGATAAGTGCTAAATCTTGCTAATAATGTGTGCATCTTCTGGGTTTGATCGGCTACACACCAAATTGCATTAATGGGTGAGATATCTTACCATGTGTTATCAGTCAGAAGCCACACAACCACTTCTGTCTGACTGGGTGAAAACCTGGACCACTTCAGGTTAATCTGCTGTGATTGGCTGCCTTGTCATTAATGATGTGGCTGTTTGGTGTTACAGCGTTTAAGTTGCACACATTATTTCAAATATAATCTCCATCTTTTTGCTTTACCGTGCGACTGTTGACAGCTTCCTCTGATCTTGTCTTTGTGTTTTGTTGTCTCTCTCTCTCTCTGTCTCTCTGTGTCTCAGTCAACCATCGCGGCAGTGATTCATCCAGCAGGAACAGCCACACCTTTAACTGCCGTATGCTGGTCAACCCGTACGCTGAAGGTGAAGTCCGGCCGGCGTCTGACCAGCAGGAGGTGTCGCAGCAGAAGTACGAGACCATGCAGTGTTTTGCTGTGTCTGAACCCAAGTCTATCAAGGAGGAGGGGGAAGGTAGCGTGTCAAACTTCACACCTCTGTGGGCGCTGTTCCTTTCCTCTTTCGCTCTTTTACTCCATCTTTTTTCTTTTTTCTTCTTTCTTTCTCACCATCCTTTTATGTTGCTCTCTTCCTCTGTCCACACATTTTCCTCTTTCATTTTTATTTGAATTTAAATTTTTGCACTTAACACGTTCTTTCTGGTAGTTTTTTTTTTATTCTTACATCTTTGTTTTGGCTTTCTGTCCTTTTCCCATCCCTTTTTCCATCCCCTTTTTTTTCCCAGTCTCTTGTGTCCTGTCCTCCTTTATCACCACTCCTCTCCACTTGTCCTCCCATCCACCGGGAGAGACTAATTAGTGTGTGGCACTTTGTCATCTTCCCATCTTATCTTATCACACACATACACACCAGGGAAAACAATCTGTCTGGCACTCTAATTTTAGATGTCTGATAACCAGACATTGTGCCAATCTCTCCCCCGACAGGAGGAGGATGTCTGCTGGACAGACGGAGGACAGCAGGTTGAAACTGAGGTTTAGGTTGATATTAAAAGTCAGACTTAGTCTCAAAGTGGGGGGGGTCTCGACATCGATGTTGAGGCTAAGTTTGATTTTAATGATTATAAAGTCGCTGTCAAAGTTTGGGAGATGACTTTGATAGATGCGTCGCTAAAAATGAGGGGACGACTTTTTATAATGTTTCCTTTAACTTTCCTTTAATGAGAGAACACAGACAGATGCAGTCTGTCTGTCTTTGTAGCTGTCTGTGTGTCTACATGTTGAGGCTAAATCCAGTATTTTAGAGCTCAGACTTACTTTTTTTTTAACTGGCGAGTTTTTAGAAATGTTGTGATTTAACTTAAAACTGTCAAATGTGAAGGAAACATTTTCTCTATGAAGGTAAAGACAGAAGGAAAGACAGTATGACTGATAAAGCAGACGGTTTCCTTGTGTCTTTAATAAGGAAAACTGTGGAGCTAAAACAGGTGGGGAGCAAGAACAAGACCACCCAGGAGAGTTCACGCTTACTCCAAACACACACACACTCACACACACACACACAAAGAGAGAGGCAGCCTTTTAGGTTTCAAACTCACACCAAAGACAAAAGGCTCATTTGTTGTCGTAGCAGCCAGACTCTCTCCTTTTTCCTTATGTATGTGTCATATTCTGTTGCATTAGTTAGTGAAGGATCCTTTTAATTCTTTCTTTCTTCCAAACATGCAGATTTCCAGTCGTGTCTCATCTGTGTGGCGAGAAGAGTTCCTGTTAAAGAGAGACCTGTGCTGCCTGCATACGAGAGCTTCACCACCCGACAGGACCTTCAAGGTACGACAGGAGCAGTTTTATCATTATATGATGATGTTGTCTAGTCAATAAATATGTTGTAGCGGTTGTAGATTGTTGGTGCCTTCCTCTAAGATCCTCCATCGGGTGGATGCTGGCTGATTAAAGAACTGAAACTCTAGTCCGCTGGCTAAATGGCTGTTACATTTCTGCTTAATTTCCCCACTGCACCATATTCAGGTGATCATCCACATGACAGCTGTTTGTTAACATGAGGTCTTCTGCTTGTAGGTAAGATCACGTCCCTGGACACCAGTCTGCTCCGTGCATCCATGAAACCGGGCTGGGAGGACCTGGTTCGACGGTGCATTCAGAGGTTCCACCTGCAGAATGACGGAGAGATGTCCTTCGCCAAGAAACACCAGCAAGAAGGTGAGAAAGGCGGCTCAGAGCTCACCTGTGACGCAAACCTGATGGACGCTTTTCAGACTGAACATTCACATTTTAGAGCTAAACTTTTTAGGAAATCAGTTATTACACTTTTGTATCACTCTGCAGGAAGTGTGTCATCTGCCACTCTCACTTCCTGTATGTCACATGTTATGATGTTGATGGGATTTTTTTTTCTCTTTTTCTAATAATTGTAACTTTCTGTCCACGCCTGTGTCCCTGCAGTGTTGAGGAACGGCCATGCGCTCAGCCCTCTTTACAGATTCTCCCTGGCAGACGGCACCATCGTCTCAGCTCACACCAAGAGCAAGCTGGTTCGATCTCCTGCCACCAACGAACCGCAGCTCTACATGTCCCTGCACATCCTGCAGAGGTACCACCTCACCTTCTCTACCTCTGCTTTCAGTCTCTAGGAGCTGGCATGCATCAGCATGAGTGTATTATTCTCAGGTCAGAATAGAGGCAACTTTGAGTTACTTTTAATCGACCAATCAGGTGATATGACCCAGTGATTATCTTTCTTCAGAGCTGCATTTTTCACATTTAAAGGACTGACTCTAAACTTGCAGAGAGTCAGCCCAGAAAGACATTCATACGTGTCCATTAATCAGTAGATTCAGTGAAAATCTTAAGATTTGGGAAGTGAAGTTGCGTGATTCTCAATAAAAAATCAGCAGTTTGTGGTCCTGCTTAAGGCCACTTTCTTCCCCCAAAACAAAACACTCATGAAACTTACTTCCACTTATTTTAAGACAACTCACTTCTTAAAAAGATAGAAACTATTTTCATCATATCCTCCTCCTCTTCTTTCCCTTTTCGCTCTCTGTGTCTATCACATGTTCTCTCTTAGTGTTTGTGGTTTCCTCTTGATTTGGACAAAGGGGGGATACAGCAGTGTAGCTTAAGAACAAAGAGCCTGTTATTCAGACCCGCCGCCACATGTAAAGACCAAAACTGACACAAGCACTGCCAGTCAGTCCAGTCTACAGTATCTCCGTGCCTCCCTCCCACCACCGGGAGCAACTCGACCAGCATCCAGCCTTTGGTATGACCGTTCACAGTCAGCAATTGGACAGCAGTCAGAAAACAATGCCAGGACTGTTACCCAGAGCATTTTGGGATCAATGGCGAGAACTTAGCCTTTTTACTTCCACAAGTTTCACATTCAAAACTATCGCTCCAGCATCCAGCACAATCAGAGCTTTGTGTGTTTGGTGTGGGGCCGAAGCCGATCCATGTTAAAAGCTCCCTCTCTGTTACAGCTTTAGGCCTTATTACAACTCTGTTTTCTCAGTTGTGTACACTGTTTCAGAGCTGCTCTCTGTTCTGCTGGGTGACATGACTGATTGAAGCTGAAAGAATGGAGCTTATTTAAGCTCCTCATGCTTCACTCCAAAATGCTATTCACTACTTTTAGCACTAAAATTTGCACCATGCTATTTTTTGAAACTTGTGCCTCCTTCTTTAAAGGGCAGACATCAAAATTTTTCATTAAAATGGTTTTGAATCACTTATTAGTCTGAGTTAAGTGTTGATTGTGAAAGTTATGGATCCAGGAAACAAACTCAAACTCAAAGTAAATAACTTTTAAAATTTTTTTTCATCTTTCAGCAGGTGTCTCTAAGAGGTAAAACCTTTGGTCTCATTGCATCATTAAAATATTATTTACTCAACACTTTATGGCTCCTGAGCTGTGGTTTAAACCCAATGAGTCATTCTCATATCTGATTTATTGACTAATATCTATCAGTTTCTTAAAACAGGGTATATCAGTATCCCTGTGAAGCACTTTACTGCTATTAACTGTTTATCTATTAGCTAATTTTTTAATTTTAATTAAGCAGCAGTAATTCTGAGGTACAGGAACTATATTAATGTTATCAGAAAGTAAGATAAAAGCAGTATTATATACTGTAAATGAGAGATAATTTTCATTTGATTACACATGACAGTTGGTGCAAACTGGGGTTATTAAGAACAAGTCAGAGTTTGCACACTGAATTATACCTCGCAAACTTTATTAGAATGAACAAGCAGCGTTTTTCAAATGTACCCGGAGTTCATCCGTTAATGTCAACAGACAAAAGGAAAAACTCAACAAAGGCAAACACTTTCAGTGCAGCATACGGCATAATACAAAACCACTTATATTACAGTTAAAAGAAAACCGTAAATGATTTCATACTTGCTGATTCACACAGTCAGTGATTACTGTAAAGTCTGCTTCACAGAAGTTTGTTCATTGTCTCCACATCATTCACAAAACAACCGTGAAACACACAGCTTGAAGGTTTTATCATTTGAATTTTTTATTGTTTGGTCAAGGCTGCTTTACTCGAGAAACACCAGTGCTGTTTACCGAAAACATCCACCTACACTCATCAGCTCGTACCGTCCGCCTCAGTACCCGGCTCTCCTCTGGAGCAGGTCTCACTCTTGTGACTCCTTCTCGTCCTTTCAGGGAGAACATGGGTGGTGTGACTGCAGACCAGAGCATGGCCAAGCCAGTGACCCCGACCAGTGTGAGTGGTCCCTCCCCTTCCCCTGATGCCAGTGTTACCAGCAACACGCATCACTACGCCTCAGCCTCTGGACGAGGTTTGGGGGCTGCATCAGGTCGAGCGCCGACGCCTCAGGGAAACAGCCACGCGGTGAAGCTGGGCAGCCCTTCAGCCTACGGAAGCCCCAACGTCACCTCAGGGGCCCAGGCCGCCATGTTGTCCCCGCGTCATCGTCAGAGCCCCAGCATGGCAGCCAGCAGCAGCAGCTGCAGCAGCCCTCACCTCCCCCAGCATCCCCCTGGTTCTTTCTCTCCTGCAGCCAGCCTCCACTCGCCGGCGTCCGTGTGCAGCAGCACGGGAAACGGCCAAGGTTTCAACTCCCTCAGCGCGCTGCAGGCCCTCACCCAGGGCCACAGGATATCCCACGGACACACGGAGGGGCAGCATCCAGAGTCGCCTGACAGAAAGCCAGCCGGCCTTCAGAGCCCCCCTCACAGCGGCAGCGCTGGTAGCCAGCTAGCCAAGAACAATTCCAGCTTAGAGGCGGACCTGTTTGGAACTTTCGGAGAGCAGCATGACCAGGAGGGTGAGCAGGAGGAGGGGAGAGACGGGGACCCCGACAGCTTCGGAGGTGATGGAAGCTTAGGGGAGCTCGATGACGCCCCAAATCGCCTTCTGAACACGAAAGGCCACACCAAGCTGCTCCAGCTCCTCACCACCAAGTTAGAACCTTCTGATCCCTGCTCACCGCCGCGGCCCCTGGGGGACGACCAGGACTGTAAGGACCAGCATGGTGGTATGGGTGGTGTAGGTGGTGCTGGGCATAACAACCACTCCACCTCATTGAAGGAGAAACACAAAATTCTCCACAGGTTGCTGCAGACCAGCACCTCACCAGTGGAGCTGGCCAAGCTAACAGCTGAGGCCACTGGAAAAGACCCCATCGGTCCAGAGTCGGCGTCAGGGGACAACATGGCCGCCCTGGGTGAATTCTGCACTAAACAGGAGCCGGGGAGCCCCAAAAAGAAGGACAACGCTTTGCTTCGCTACCTGTTGGACAGGGATGATAACAGCATCCTGGACAAAGCCATCAAGATGGAACCCGGTGACGGACCGAAGCTTTCGAACGTTAAGACGGAGAAACAGGAAGCAGGTTTCAACATGGCCGACCAGGTCAGTGTCAATGACAGTGATGTTCATGTTTTATGCTGCTTATGATGCTCCATGGTTTCTATGGATAATCATCCTTTCTTACAATTGTTAAAAAAGAAATTGTCCATGTGGGAACTTTGGCAAGAAATGGAGTTTGTTCAGGAGTTTGTTTGCTTGATTAACAGGTTCCTTCCTGGTGCAGGTTCACAGCTCCCCTCCCTGTCGGACTTCAGTATGGGTCAGACGATGCAAAGCTTTAAAACAAGTGTCTGTTAGAGGCTTAAACTCAATTTGATTATGTGACATTTAAAAATCATTCAGCTTAGTTCATGGTTCAGCAGTGAGATGTAAAAAACTACGCTGCAGATCGGAGTCTCTGACGGGGACGGCCAGATATTTACTGATTCATTACTTATATATTCGTGTCATCAGTTAAACTTTAAAGCATTCAGTGTGAGTTGAATGTGTATATAAACTTTGGATTTTGAATGGTGACAAGTAAGCAGTAAACCTGAGCTAATTGTTTTAATCTGCACCATTATTTCATGGTGTAGCAGCCCCTCATTAATAGTTATTGCTTAGTTGAAAGGCAGCAAAGTCTAGCAGACTTCAGAGTGTTGTCCTGCTTGTTTGAGGTGCAGGTGCATTGACATTGTTGGAGTTAATCTGAGGAAGGGGCCGAAGGTGGTCCAATAGTCTGACATCCTCCGAGACAAAGGCAGCGCTCCCACCAGCAGCCGTTCCTCCGGACGGCGGAGGCTGCAGCCGGAGGGAATGCGGCCTGGCTGGGTTTGTAGTTCACAGATGAAGGTGATGCTTTGTTGAGCCGGTCTTCACGGTGCCAGCTGTACGCTTTTTCCACCGGAGGTCACAGATGTTGATGTGATTTTTCAGTTTCATAGAAAAAGGAGCAGATTAGTGAGAACAGAAAGAGTTCTGACGGACTGACAGTAATTGTGTTGTGTGTAACTGTTTTCTTACAGCGTGCAGAATTTGATCGTACGTATTACTTGCATGCATGTGTGTGTGACAGCAAATGTGACAGTGTGTGTTTATTCCCTTTAAGAGTAACATGTTGTGATGCTGCGGAGCAATGATACCTGTTTATTATTTGTGTATTTGTGTCATCAAATTTTCTGCCTCTAAAACTTTGCACCTCTCTCACACTAATTGTGCAGTTTTCATCGAGTAAATTGAAGGTGATGAGAATTGTGCAAAGAATTATCACTTCTAAAAAAAGGATCATGCTTGTTTGGATGCTACAGATTACACAGGTTTCAGAATCCAGAATATGCTTTACAAAATATAACTAATATTAAAATTCATCCAAAAGCTACTAATTATACCATTTTTACTCAAGTAGGGACCTAAAAGATGTGCAAATGTTGCCCTTCCCTGTTTTATTCTTGTGCAAAGCAGAGTTTAGTTTTGAGTTTGGGCCTCCTGACGTGGCGGCAGATCAGGGCCGTGCCCCCCCCTGGGGCGGTTGCTTAGAGAAGGGCAGCTGCAATCTTCACTGAAAATGATGACCTTTGTCTGAACAATGTTGCACTTGCCTTTGATGTGAAATCTTATTAAGACTTAAAGCCACAATGGTAAGTTATTGCTTTTTACTAACATCTAGTGGCAGCTGTGGGGAACTACAACAGACTTAGCAAACTCAAATCAATCCTTTAAAAATGAAATGTCACTTTTTTTGTTAAAGGAAAATTCTGAGCTTGCAAACTGTTAGCTCACAAACACAAGTTTAAGGTTTCACGCATGCATTTGGGCTTATGTGCAGACGGTCAGACAGCTGTTATAGACACAAAGTGGATGAGTGAGAACCATTGGATGTTTGATAAAAAGTGAGTGATGGCGTTGCCGAGGCTGACTCATGGTTAATACACTGCACAAACAAAGACGTTCGCTCTACGTGGACAAGTTGAACCACATCACAGCTTTTTTACAAACGAGGGAAATAACCAGAGAAAGTTACAGGGACACGTCCCTTTTATCCCCATTTGAAATTATGCCCTTGATGTGCAACAGTGCTATGTTTTTGTGTGTGTGTGTGTGTGTGTGTGTGTGTGTGCATATACACTCCTGCATAACAGAGCTGTGACTGTGTGTCTTACTGTACATCACACATGACCTCATTAGTGCTGGCAGTTTATTTTTAGCTCCTCCTCTATTCATCAGCCAAACGGCCGGAGGAAACCATTCCTCTCAGTGCTCCCTGTTTGTGTGTGTGTGTGTGTGTCTGTTTGTGTCTCTGTGTGATGTGTGTGTGAGGGTGGGTTAAATTACTCTGTAATGTTGAGGGGGGGGTTTCAGCTTCTTTCAAATTTTAAAAGTGAATATCGGAGTTTATGGTTTCTTTTCACGTTTTTGTGAAATGTTGTTGTATTCTTCCTGATCACTGGTCCCATGTGTTTCTCCGCTCGTCAACAAGGTCAAACAACAAAGCAGAGACAGAGGAAGCCTCATTCTGTGTGTAATATGTTTTTATGTGACATTAACATTAGGCAGGATAAAAACCTCTTCTCATTTGAAGTAACAAGACACTCAAAACGCACCTGAGCTGAAAGTTTCTCTGGTTGTTTGTTGACATAAACAGATTCGTGACCTGCGTGTTATAGAGTCTCATTGTACGTCTTTTTACAGAAATGTCTTCAAAAGCAAAACCATGTTTTAGATATGAGGTCTTCCCTCACAAGAAACAAGAAAGATTCTTAGTCTTTGAATATCTGCAGAGAAGTCTTTCAATGTCATTGAGACTTCTTTAGAATTTAATCTCAAAGTGAAAGTGGAAACCCAGAGGAGATGAAGTGCCGTCTCAGAGTGGTGTCTTTTCAAAGTGTGTGTGTGTTCCCGGATGTGGAACGTTGGTGCTCATGTCAGGTGACGTTCAGATGTGTTTGCTATTAAACAAAGAATTCATTTTCTTTACTAAAAAAAGGGTTAAATTCTTACTAGTCAAGCTTGAACTTTACACATTGAACTATTTTTCTTCTAATCCTGTTTTCTTCTCGTGGCTGATCTCAGACCAGTGAGTTGGAGGACCTGCTGGAAGACCTGCAGAACGGCGGCCAGCAGCAGCTGTTTGGGGCCCAGCCACCAGTCAGAGGACCTGCCTCCTCTTCGTCCTCCTCGTCGTCTGTGCCGCCTGGTTCCTCTGCGGACAAACAGACCATCATCGGCAACATCTTGCAGATGACAGACAGCGGCAGCAGCGGCCCCCCCAACCAGCACAGAGCCTTCCCCCCCATCGGCCCCGCAGGTACGTCCGGCTCTGCGGCTCCTGGAGATGCTTCAAACCGAATAAATCTTTTTTACAAGAAGAAGTCGTCGTCATATCTTTATCTCAGAATAATAATAATAATAAAGTGAGATACTTTTCTTCCACGCTGCAGGTTTTAATAACGCCAGGCTGGGCCAGCCGGTCCGAGGTGCTCCCCCAGTCAGAGGACCATCTCTGGACGGCAGCATGGGCCCCAACCCCAACGCTGCCAGGCCATTTCCTCCTCAGCACAGAAACGACGGACCGTACTCCTTACTGCAGCAGCAAGGCATGATGGGAGCCCATGCAGGCATGGCCAACC
Source organism: Acanthurus leucopareius (assembly GCA_029814765.1). Classification (NCBI taxonomy): domain Eukaryota; kingdom Metazoa; phylum Chordata; class Actinopteri; order Acanthuriformes; family Acanthuridae; genus Acanthurus; species Acanthurus leucopareius. Next base: position 917,056 of record JAQMCX010000010.1, on the reverse strand, counting down.
AGGCTGCGATGGCCCGTCCAGGTCAGGCAGAGAAAGACGTTGTATCCCTTTAAACCGAAAAACACTGTTGTATAATACACACTGAAGCTTTGAAGGTCATTTCACACACACACACTTCATGGCACTTTGGGATTCATTAGTTTTAATAACCTACATTTCCTTATGAAACTGTAATTCCATTTTGAAAATAAGTGACAGTTTTTGGAACCTTTAGTCATTTTTAATGCAGATGTGGTGGTTTTATCAGGTTGATTATCAAAGGTTTACACATTCATTTATAAAATCTACCAGCACACATCCTCTCACCTCTTTGTTTCCTCTAAAAAAAAGGGTTTTCACTCTGTGTGTTGTGTAAAATGACAGTGAAGCATGGGACTGGTTTTACCTTTTATTTCTGTGCCTTTTTACATTTGTAGTCATCAGTCATCTGTAATTTTGATCCTGTGAGAATCACCATGTTGGGGATTTAAAAACGTGAAACTTCACAGCGTGTTTCCCACCATATTTAACCAAAACAGGATGTGAAATTATAAGCCGTGTGTGAACCAGCGTTTCAAGCCACTTGGGTTCATTTTCTCTACATTTTTTGTCAGTCTGTTTTCAGACAATTGAACTAGTCTTAGATATAATGATGCTGAAGGTTTCTGTCTGTGCTTGAACATCAGGAATCAAGTTGCGTTCAAAGATCCGTTTTATTGATGTTTAAAATGGGTGACAGAGAAGGTTGGGAGAAATAAAAAGCTGTCATATGTAGTACGTCCACAGAGCGTCTCTTACATGATTTAAATGAGCTGAAAATGTGTATTTATGCTGAAACACATGCAGCAAGTGTTCAAAACAACTCTCAGCTGCATTATTGATGTGGCTGCTGGTGAACAGACGCTCGGCTTCTGAAACATTGATGTTATTCAGAGCCTTGACATCGTATCCGGGGAATAATATCAGTAGATTCAAGTAAAATACAACTTTGCTTATCTCATGCAAATATGCCACTCAAAACACGGGGTGGGGGGGGTCAGTTGTTAATTACTTGAGGTCCCTGGTGATGCCGGTCCCGTGTGATACAGGACTCAAAATCTGAAAGTTAAATTCTTTCTGTTCTCCCCGATGCAGACATGCTGAGTAATGGAGCGATGCGGGGCTCCATGCAGCAGGGCTGGGGTCCCCAGGGGCCCATAGGAGGCGCTGCAGGGCCCATGATGGGTCAGGCAGTCGGACCCGGTCGGGTGGTCCCTAACATGAACCCTGGGCTGCCCACAAGAGGCCCCCCTGGACCCAGAGCCATGGTCAACATGCAGATGATGGGCAACGGTGAGAGGAAAAGCACGAGCTGCCTGACGTCGCCTCTCCTGAACGACGCAAACAGTTCACTCTGACATTTTGTGCTTTTTTTGTTCCCCTCAGAGATGGAGATGGCCAACCCGGCCTACCCTCAGCAACACGCTCCACCCAATCAGACTGCCCCCTGGCAGGACCGGATGATTCCCATGGATCATTATGGAAACCAGAGCAGGTGAGGTGATGAGACAGTTCTGAGGTTCAGATGCTGACTCGTCTGGACTCTTGGATGTGGTTCGATATTAATAACAAGTTACGTTCCAGGCCACCGTACGGCGTCCCTCAGGGTGACGGGATGGGGTGCTGCGACTCAGGGCCTGAGGGCCCGCCGGATGAAGGAGCCCTGCTGAGCCAGCTGTGCTCGGTGCTGAAGGACTACGAGGGTCTGGAGGAGATCGACAAGATGCTGGGAATCCCGGCGATGGCTGGACAGGTGAGCCTGACCTGATAATCACCTGGTTGTTGGATGAATTAAAAAAAAAATATCTGAGGAAAAAGTATTTAAATTTACCCTTTATAGACTTTCTTTATATATCTTTTGTTTCTGCAAAGAGATTCTGCCCGTCGTGTCATGTTCGTCACGTTTTCTTATGTAACACCTTGTCTGATTGATTCCTCTCACTCATACCTCGTCCTCCCACCCTGCAGGGTCCAGTGTCAGACCAGGACCAGTACCTGGGCCCCTCAGACTCGGCCGCCGGCATGAAGCCTCTCCTCTACAATCCACACTACGGTGGTCAGCAAGGTTATGGCGGCATGCCTCCTGACGGTGGCTTCCATGGCCCCACTATGAGCGGCCACATGGGGCCTCAGAGGATGCCCCCTGCTGGTTACCCTCCAGTGATGCGGATGCCTGGGAGCGCGGGGCCCAGACCGGTCGGGATGAGGCCAGGAGGACCTAATCCAGGAGTGCCACCTCAACCCAACAACCCGAGGCTCCAGCTGCAGTACCGCCTGCAGGCCCAGCTGGTAGGCGGAGCTTTAGTGTTCAGATATTAACCTGCCGGTGTCAGTTTCCCTCCTAATAACAACGTGTGGTATCACACTTTGGGTGAATACTTTTCTTTGTGCAGTCATCAGTCTGTTAGGAGGGAAAACAGCATTTACCGTATTTTCCGCACTATAAGGCGCATCGGATTATAAGGCGCACCTTCAATGAATGGCCTACTTTAAAACTGTTTTCATATATAGGGCGCATAGAATAGAAACTACTGTAGTGGCTGGGGTTGCGTTATGCATCCACTAGATGAAGCTGGCGCAGGTCATCTTGTTGCTTCCTCCACTTCCGTACCATTGATTCATTAATGTTGAATTCTTTCGCTGCTGC
>JAQMCX010000010.1:899569-913771 GCA_029814765.1 Acanthurus leucopareius | reverse complement strand
GTGGGACTGGAATTCCCCTTTACCGTTTTTACCGCTGTTACTTCGGCGACGCCCCCTGACTACGGTAGCCATAATTACCCAATATTGATCCATATATAAGGCGCACTGTCGGTTTTTGAGAAAATTAGAGGCTTTTAGGTGCGCCTTATAGTGCGGAAAATACGGTACTTCAGTTTAACTATTACTGTTTTCCCGTCACAAACACTTCAAACAAAGCTGCATTAACTTTCCATCCAGCTTCGTAGTGTTAATGCTGAGTGTAACTGATGAACATGCACTCTGAGGGAAACATAGGGATGAAACAATGAAGGTCTAAACTCACACGAAGCAACGCAACTCAGAGAGAAACATCCTGTTTTTTTTTAAGTGAATATTCTTTTTGTAACAACAGATTCATTTTTTAATGGAGTGTTTTTATCTGTCAGATGTAAAATGTCAATTATAAAGAGTAAATCAAATATGAACGGTGAGGTGTTCCCTTATTAATCCCTTGTACAATCACCATCACACATCTTGTCTCTTGCTCCTGTAAACAAAAACACTCATAAGTGTCTAATTTTTCAACATCCAAGTGAATGCACTGACGCTGACACACCTTTAGCCCTTGTTTTTACCTCGTTCAGGTGCAAAACCTCATTACAGTGAAAGAGACTCGGTTGTCTTATTAGACGCAGCCTCGTTCTGCTCTTTATTACATGTGATGCAGCAGAGCTGTCCGTGATGCCAACAGGGTTCACTGAGTTTAAACAGCAGCAGCCAGAAAGAAACCAACGTGTTTCTGCCTTCATCAGCAAATCCCTGCTGCTGAGACACTTAACTGTGAACACACACACACACACACACACACACACACACATTCATACAGTCATTAAGATGACAGCATAAACAGATTGTACCCTGTTTGACTGACTGTTGTTCAACCCTTCATCTTTCATTTAAGTAACTCTATGAGCAGGGTTATGTTCTAATATTGTACTTAAGTGGGTTTTAATTCATGCAAAGATTGTGTTTCTTGTTTTTATTTTCACTTCATATTTTGTGTCTCTGACATAAAATCCCAGACTGTTCAGTTTAAAGAGGTTCAGCCCTTAATTTTGAAATATTTTAATGCACCACAAAGCACTTGCTTTGTACTCTGAACATTAATTCCATAGTTAATTTCAAAACATTTGAGTAAAGACTGCCACCTGGTGGAATGTTGAAGGATAACAGCTTGTCTATAATAACAAAAATAGCATGGATGATGTAGCAGTGTGTTCAGATGTGAGACACGACTTTGCCACTTTCATCTCTTCTGTCGGTGCCGGTGGGGAAACACTGAAGTCAAAGTCTGCAGAAAAAGGCTTTAAATAAACCATCTGCCATCTGCAGACACGTTAGAGTCGTCCAGGTGAACGTCTGTCACCACAGCCAACACACAAGCAACCACGAACTTTCTTCTTCATATGTCTGACTTAAAACACGCTGCACCATCGTAGCTGTTATGCACAGTATTTTTCATGTGTTTTATTTGATATTATTGTACACATTTGTTGCATTGATAGTCTGTAACAATCCCAGGCGCTCAGGAGTAGAATATGTTCAGGGCTCAAGCTTTCAGATCATTTTGAGGCTGTGGAGCAAGTAGCTAGCAGACTGTCAGTGTAAGAAAGCTGCATTCTGCTGTTCATTAGCAGTCTGACACACAAAGGTCACGTTTTGAAACTAAATGTACTGTTTCATGTCCGAGTTGTTGTTGCCGTCTCCTGTGTTTTCCATTTAGATTAATAAAGTATTTATCTGTCTCTGCGTGCAGAACCGTCAGCCAATGGTGAACCAGATGAGTGGAGTGTCCAATATGAATCTACCTCTAAGGTCAAACGTACCAAACCAGGTCAGCCTTTTTTTTTTCTGCATATTTTATATTCCTACAAATTTTAATTGTGAGGAAACAGAAACGAAACTGAAGTGATAATCAGAGTTTACGGGGTAAAAAGGACTGTTTTGCTCTCTGACATGTGCAATATGTGTTTTGGTTCTTTTACATATATAGTGTCCAGTAAATATCACCGTAGAGTCATTTTTACATCCTGTTTCCTTTCATCTAAATGCCCCCCCGCTGTGTTTCTTCGGGCAGGGAACCCTCAACGCCCAGATGGTGGCCCAACGTCAGCGCGAGTACCTCAACAACCACCTACGCCAACGCCAACAGCAGCAGCAGCAGCAGCAGCAGCAGCATGTGCACCAGCAGCGTGCCATGATGATGCGGACTCAGGGCATCAACATGCCGCCTAACATGCCCAGCGGGGGCGCCGCTCCCACGCCGATGCCCATGGGCGGCACCAACCCGCGGCTCCCGCAGGGCAACCCGCAGCAGTTCCCCTACCCGACCTCCAGCTACGGTACCGGCCTGCCCTCTCCTCCTCCACCTCCTCCTCCTCATCCCGGCTCTTCCAGCCCCTTCTCCTCCCCTCTCTCCCCCAGCCATCATCTGGTTAGCCAGGGCATGATGGGAAATGTAGGCGGGCAGTACAGCGGGGTAATGAGCCCACCGTCACAGCACAGTGCCTTCCCGTTCAGCAGCTCAGGTACATGATCGGAGCTCAGCCGCGGCGTCACAGCAGCCTGCGTGTGCCTGAGTCACATGATCGCTCTTTTCTTGTGGTGGTGGTGATCAATCATAACCATCTCTGATCAGACTCTTCAGCTCATTTCACATCCTGTGATTGAAGGTTGCATGATTATAAAGTTTTTCTTGCTGTAGATTTGTTTTACGTGTATAAATTAGAGAAGAATAACACGCCGTTCTTTTCCTTTGTCTCTGATTTTAACTCTGTCACACACCAATCAACAGACTACAAATATTCATTCTGATAGAAAAATGCCTCTGGTGACAACACTGGTGAATTAATCCTCCTCTTTTCTCTTCTTTCTTTTTATTCTCAACTTAAAGTCTCTGTGTATTAATTTTTTTGTTAATGTTTTAATGTCTTTTGTAACAAAAAAAAGGGGTTTCTGTAGTTTTTTAAAGATCTAGAGGATCTTGTACAATATTTTGGGGCATTAAGGAGTTCAGTCTGTTTTCTGGAAGAGCATTTTGAAAAAAAAAGGACTGGCTGGTTGTTTTGGACATTAAACTTGTTATTTGTAGGTTATTATGAATTTTTATTACAGGATCACCTGAACCAAAAACTAGATTTTAAGAAAAGATTTTAAAGGTTCTTCAGTGTCGGACGTGACATTATTTTTCTGGCTCAGAGGCAGAATAATTTGTCTCGTCTGTAAAAGGTTTTGTAAGATTTTCAAATGAAGAAAAGAGTTGAAGTAGAGAAGCTTAAAACTACCAATAAAAACAGCCGGTCGGTCTTTAGATAAAAGTGTCTGATTGGTTCCCACTCTGATGATCACACCGGTCCAATCAGCTTTGATCCTGTTGTCTGCTCCACTCTGCAGGAATGAGCCAGCAGCAGCAGCAGCACCAGGACCCGGTGTCGGGTTTCCCATGTGGGGCCGCGACTCCACAGAGCCCCCTGCTGTCCCCCAGGATGGGGCAGGGTCAGAGCTCAATGCTGCAGCAGAACCAGGGCCAAACCCAGCCCCACGGTCCCAACCAGGGGGCGCCACCGGGGTACCAGGGAGGCACCGACCTCAACGGATGGCCCCAACCTGCGAACATCTCCACCAGCAACAAGTAACAACACATGAACAAATCATCAGATCTTAGTGTTTGTTTTTAATGTTACATGCTTTCTGACTCCGCCTCTCTCCTTGCAGCGTCTACCCCCAACCCCCGCAGTCACAGTACAACACACAGCCCGGCGGAGGAATGTACAGCGGCAACAACAACATGAACCTGGGAGTCATGGCCGGCAACGGCGGCAACATGAACCAGATGTCAGGACAGATGAGCTCCATGACGTCCATGAACACTGAGCAGGTGAGAGGAGCTCCGTGTTTGATGCTTCCTGTCGTCTCTGTAACTCAAAGGATAAACGTTCATTTTCATCCTTTAATTGATCTTTATCGTCTTGTCCTCCTGATCACAGGTGAGTGACAGCAGCCTGATCCTGGGTCAGCTTGCAGAAATTGACATGTTGACACGAGAGGGTGAAGCCAATTCTGTGAGTAAAAGATTGTAGATTTCTGTGAACATTATGTCAGAGCAGATCACGTTAAACTCATCATCAACTTAACTCATTTAGTGAAAACAGCAGAGTTTATTTGCCGGACACCAGTTGGCAATCAGGGAAAAAGTTCAGCTGATGTTTACAGACAGAGATGACTCAGGATCACTTCATGATGGTTTTCATCTGTCAAACAAACACTTTCTTCCGATTTGATCACCTGTTTCTTGCCCTGCCAATTTGGCGAACCTCAGGGCTCAGTTTTAGGTCCATTTTTAAGCCTTCAGAGTGAAATTTACTTTGGTTTCTTGGCTTTTCAACAGCTGAGGATGATTATGTCTGCAAAAAAACATCTTCTCAGGTTTTAAAAATCAAACAAAAGAGCAGTTTTATTAGATAAATGAGATAAATAGTCTTCATGAGGAAATCTGCACTCTGAAACACTCCAGGACAACGATACAAGAGTCAAGTGAATCTTAAAAACACCCTTTTTTTGTATTTGACATAAATAAAAAGCAAAAATGTAAGTAATTTAAGTGAAGATGAGAAGTTAGCTACTGCGTTCGATGATCAATGTGATTATGATTTTCTGTCTTTTGAAGAACTTCTGCTGACCCCGGCTGTGGTTGAGACCAGGTAACACAGGAGCCAATGAAAAGACAGCGACGCCTTCTCAGCTGAGCTCACGGAGAAACCGAAAGGAGACGAGGACGCACGAAACACATCCGACTGTGTCACACACGCCACGTCAGAGGCTCTGAGGCCGGACGTGGGACTCATTCTGAACTGCATTCACTTCAGTGTGCTGCTAGCTGCACGCTTTTTCATGCAAAAAGTCAGAATACACGGGGAGGCTGTGATCTGAACCATCCTGACGCGTCCTGAACATCACCACGAATCACAACAAAGGAGAAGGTTTCACTGCTGATTCAGGGTTTTTCATGGAAACTCTTTATTTGAGATCATTTCTGTGGGTTTCACTCTGATTTTTAGACACATTTGATCAGTCTGGACACTGTAAATTCTCCCTTAAAGCCTGGCATTTATTCGTTCCTCCTCCCCCCCTTAAATTAAAAACCCCCTCAGTAAGTTTATTCAAAAACACTGGAGTCTCCTGAAGAGACGTCATTGGCACTTTTTGTTCCTTTTGCTCCTAAAAAATCCAAACAAACCAGGTGATTATAAGGAAGAAAAACCACAATCAGATGGCAGCAGAAGCATCGTGTTTACTGCAGGAAGATCTGATTCACTCAGAAATGTTTCTTTACTTTGAGGCTCAAGATGCTGCGTGTAGCACACACACTTCACTTCAAACTGGCTGCAGAGCAACAGAGCCATCAGTCAGCAGTCCAAGGTCGTGATACACTGACCCACACACACACACACACACACACACACACACATGCAGAGTGTGAGCTGATGGTTTGGTCAGATGAATGAAAACACACACTGTTGTTCCCCGGAGCCTCTGCTTCAGTGGATGTGTGTGTGACGTCGGAGGGTTTGTGACGTGTGTGTGTGTGTGTGTGTGAGAGCGAAACGAACGACGTCACAGTTGGACTCTGGAGGCTGAAGGTCGACGATGACGGACGCCGACCTCCGGATTCGATCTTTTACGGTTCTATTTTAGAGATCGACCGGAAACTTTAAATGAGAAGGTTTATGAAAAAATATTTTACAGGTATTTATAGTTTTGAAGAAGTTTTAGAGATTCTTTGTATGAGAAAAAAAAAAATCAAGATATCTTTCTTTTAGAAAATCTCTCAAAATGGTACATTTTGATGTCGATTTTAAAATTAATATATTTCAACTGCTGTAGTTTCGGGGGAGCCGCGCCCCTGTTTGATGACTCTGAATGAAGGTGGATGTGTATAGAAAATGTACATATTTAGATTTATAATGCTCTTTTGTTTTTTTTTTCCTTAAGTGATTTTGCAAAACAGCAGCTTGGAGTTTTAGTCCAACAAAGATTATTTTTTCCGAGAGCAGAAATGATTCATTGGTTCAAATCAAAGCTCAGTGTGAAGAGCTGAAGAGCTGAAGAACAGGAAGTGAGCAGAGAAATGCAACGTGCTCCTCATGTTTCAGTCTCTCAGCAGCAGAAAGGCATCAGACGGGTTTTAGGCCGGTTCTCTTGACAAAAGGCTGATGGGAGTTTTCCATAAAAATCCACAAACTTACTGACTTTCAGCTCAAACTCACTCAGACAGAGATGGTTTGTTCGCTCTGAGATCTGACCAATGAAACCATTTCTGCCTCCAAAGCTACTTTGCCTGTGAAACAAAACGCTACTTGGACTCTTTTTTTAAAAAATCCCTCTTTGTGGTTGCGATCTTCTGGCCTGCAGGAGCTGCTCTGCATCTCAGGCGTTTAGCTGAAGCTTCCTCTGCCGTGCTGGAGGACAGGAAAGGAGAAGTTTGTGGTTTGTTTGTTTGTCGTGTCGGCTCTTTGTTTGGGTGAGGTGATCTTTGAATGACACGACAGTCACCGCGTGAAATAATCTGACGATTACAGCCCAGGTGGGTTTTAAATTAACAGTTTTAAGCTAAACGATGAGCTTTTACAATCCAAAGTTCAACACATTCTGACAGACTGGACCTCCAAAGCATTTTGGGAAAGGAGTCGTTGAATGAGATTGAAAGGTGCTCTCTCTGGTCATTAGGTGCTGTCACTCATAAGCTCGTTATCGTGAACAAAAATGACTGGAAACGGCCTCGTGGTTCTCTTTAGTTCTTTCTCTTCAGATGGTTTAGAAACCTACGAATCCGCTCACTGTAACAAGGACGTAAGATTATTCTTTTCTTCTCAGAAGAAGAATGTGAACATGCAAACTAGCTGCAAAATGAAACACTGTAAAGAAATTTTTTTTACTAATATTTGTTTCCTTCAGTAAATTAAACTCCGGCTGCTTTGAGAGAACGAAGCCGTGCGAATGTCCTGAATGTCAAACTCTCTGCGAAGGTTTGTGGCAATCAAGAGCGGATGGAAACGCTCGTGTGCAGCAGCTCCTCGTGTTTAGATGAAGGTGAGGTGTTTCCTCTCGATTTTGACTGATGCAGGATGCATTTATGTGTGTGTATACATATACATAACAGAATTTTCTTAATTCATAGAAGGATATTTTATCAACTGCAAAATACTGTAACCCATGTAAGTACCTTAAGATGCTAAAGACGAAGCATAATGCCTTAGATCTGTGATTCTCTGTCCGGTGTGTAATTGTGAGGTTTACAGGTGTGTTTTATGTGTCACATTCTGCTGAGTCACTGTTTTACCAGTTCATACTGTAGGTGTAATAATCAGGCAACCTGGATTTTTTTTATATCTTCACCCAAGAAATGACACTGAACAAGCTGTTGACCTTGTAGAAACTCACAGTATCACTCTGTTTTGTTTGTGATGTTTCACCATCTAACGCAGCGTTTTTTTAAATAACTTTTAGTAACTTTTAGCCTTTGCTGACCTCTGTTGGTGACTAGTGGGCACTGCAGCAACATCAGTGTATCTCCAGATGGCGTTTGAGTATTTTGAGATTCGGTGGCCTGTAAATGACAATGTTGTTGAAATGAAAGTAGTAATGCAGCTCTGATGCAGGACCGTACTGCTCCTGCTGCAGTTCAGCAAGCGTTTCTCACAAAGGTCATCACAGGTCAAAGTTCAAACCCCCAAATATATTTACAGAAGTTCCTCTTCTGAGCGACGCTGAGCAGGTTTCATCACCAGGAGCTGATGTGTGCAGCTGGAGCACGCTGTGAATCTTTCAGCTTCGATTCTGAAACCGAAAGTTTTATTTTTCAATCATGTTTTTCACATTTAACAAAAGAAGCCCTCAAAGGTCAACCGTACTTTATTTATTCGCTTAATTTAAATAACATATAAAAGCCCAAACTTCAAAGAAACGTGTTTTATACCGACTGAATGTACATGAAGACAAATATTAGACTAAATTGAAAGAATGTAAAAATGAAGGTGATCGTCACAAATGTTCGAGTTATATTTCAGTTGAATTTTTGTCCATATTGTTCACACTTTACTTTATGAGATTAATTTAGTTTTATTCATATTTTAAGCCACTATATTTAGATTTTTTTAATGTAACACAAGCGTGTAAAATTATTCTCATTACAGAAGTTTATGTTTGGAGAAAAATTCCACAAACAAAAGAAAAAAAGGAGGCCAGTCGCTTTCAGCTTGTTCACATGAATGTTTCTGGGTTGAGTTGTATTTGTGACTCTACCACCAGGTGGCGCCAAAGTCTGCAGTGTTTCAATCCAACATGTAGTAACTCTAAAATCTTATTTGTGAAACTGGTCTGCATGCAGGCAGAGTATAACAAAGAAAAAGAGATAAAAATCAATAGAATATCACAGATTTGTATATTTTTAGAGGTTAAATACACGAAGATGAGGCCTGAAATGTTGCTCCTGAGTTTCTCTCCCATCAGCTGTCGGTTTTATCGTTTGTAAAATATGTTTGATATCCAAAAGTAAATCACAAAACGATGGTAAATCAGAGCAGTTTGTCAGAGCGGAGGGAGAGTGCAGCTCTTCAAAGATCACTGTTTTCCTTCTGACGTTCATGTGAAACATGTCAGCGGTGACACAGATTAGTACATTCACTTTATTCAGAGTGTGAGTGTGTTATTATGCAAAAGTCCAGACGTTCACACCACTTTATGCAAGCTGTTGACTCTAATGTTGCTTTTGCCAATGCTGCTCGTTAATTTATGATTCATGCCACTGTAAATAAATTATTTTTATTGAGCGGGACTGCCTCTGTCTTTTTTTTTACTGCATCCACCAGGAAATTAATCTCCTCAGCATCATTTAACATGAACAATAAAGTTCTGCAGAGGCGACACTGTCTGCCTGTGAGCGAGGGAGTAAATGAAAAGCCATTATCCAAACATAAAGTAATGATTTTTCATTGCTGTAGTCAGTTAAAATGCTCCTCATTGTGACTTAGTGGCTGTTTCCTGTGTGTGCAATTCACTCTTTACAGCAGCAGGTGGCGACATTTCTCAAGAAATTGGAGACAAACGTGCCCATACTTCAGGATTAGTTCAAAGTTTTCTCATCAAAACTGATCACTTCCAATTAAATTATTTTTTAAATAAATATTCTAGTTTAATGATAAGATTTAGCTTGGATGTTTTATTGATTACCAATTTTTCTGTGTGTTCTGACGCCTGTGTAGCTGCACACTGTGTGTGTGAGCACAGAAAAAAAGTTTTTTAAGTTTAAAACTTCTGGTTTTTGTTTTTAAGTTTGTCAATTAACTGATATTATTCCTAAATTTAAGAATAAGTGGATTTAAAAACCAAATGCCAACTAATTCTGATTCTCATGCAGCACAATCTCTGCTAACAACCTGGATGTCTGATTATAGCAGTTTATATTTTGTGTATTTGCATTTAAAACGCTGTGCTATAAACTTGATCTTTTTCCTTTATGAATGATAAAATATCAGCCCGAAACAAATAAATCTGACCTGTAACTGAACTTGTTGACCTTTGAGTGGAACAGTCCACTTTTATTTCAATGTCATCGGGGTTATCGGGGCTCGTCCTTGAAGGCTGCACCTTTCTAAAGAGGAAGTCCGTGTAATTAATTACAAAGATGTGGGAATTTACAAGGTAGTTCGGATGCAGCTTAATATTTCACTAATATTTCCATATAAATCTTTCCTCTGCTTAAAAAAGAAACTTGTCACTGGTCCATAACCTGCTGTCCTCTGCACGGCCCTTCAAATCTAATCACCCAGCAGAGCGGCTGTCTGCCAGAGGAGACCTGCTCTCACATGAGCCTCTTTGTCATGAACGCTTCATTATGAAACACAGCAGCTATTTGCTGGTGACACGCGTCAGATGCCGAACCGTGCCGGGACAGATACAGTCTTTGAGATAAAGCTTGCAGCATGTAACAGATTACTCAAGGTCATGAACTTCATTAAAAAAAAAGGTCATAACTGTTTCCTTAACTTTTGCTTTATAGAGTTAAAATAATCCTGTAGTAACTGTGCAGAAAGGCTGCTTATAAATATCAAAACTTCAGGTTATTAAATGAATAATTCACATAAGAAACAGGTGCTCTAAGTTCCCATAGATGCATATTTTTTTTAGAATATTTGAAATATTTGTACCTGTATCAACTTCTTTGTTTCAGTTACTCAACATATTTTATTATCTAATCTCGTGGCGTTGCATTGAGTCAATCTTTCACACTCTTTCAACACTCACAAAGAGCACAAAGAAACTTAGTTTTTGTCTCTGAAAGGGTTTTATTTCCGCTCCTGGTCGCTCAGTCTCCTTCTGCTGTTGGCCGCTGTACGTGATCTGGACGCCCATTGGTGGATTCAGCTGCCAATCAGGAAGGACAGCGAGCTGATTGGCTCTTCGGATCAGAAGCTCAGATTCGTGAGGAGCCAAAGAACAGAAGAAAAAGTGAAGATGTCTCACTCTGAAGCTTTTCCAACCAAAACAGGAAGTAGATAAAAACAGATCAAACATGGCTGAACGTTACAGATGCTGCATTTTTTAAAAAAAACAGGAAATGCTACTGAATAATTGTAAAAGCATGAGGGTTAAATCTGTGCTTTCAAACCGGAACTAGAATTATTGTCTCCTATTTTTGAGGACTTTAAGTGAAATTGGTGCGAGCCGCTGTTACATTTCTTTTCCAAAAATGACAAAGTTCATTCAAACGAGTAAAAGTTGATCATTTTGAATAAAATTTGGCTGAAAAGCAGCAACTGTGGCCACAAATGGAAAGTACAGAATGATGGCACAACGGAATAACATCCAATAAAACAAACAAACAAACTGCCTTAAACCAAAAATCTATTTACTTATTTTTTAAAATGTGTATTAATCTTTTTTCTTGTTTGAAAATTAATGTAAACTGAATACATCACTGTTGTGCAGTTGCATCTTATGTCCATCCTCATTATAAAAAAAAGGCATTTAACCCGGAAGTTGACATCAGTCAACAAAATAAAACGTTCTGTTAACTTTAAATGTTTCATGTTGTGCGCGTGAAGCGAAGAAATAAATGTTTTTTAATGCTTTAAAAACCTTCTTCTTTGGTAACTTTGGTGTTTTCTGAAACGGCGCACATGTCAGAGTGCGTCATCTTCATGAATGAACGATCTGCGCTCGGGGGTGTGCGCGTGCAGATGGAGGGCGGTGACCACTGCGGTCCTATTACAGTATCTCCGCTTCCTCAGATACCGACAGTGCTGCTCGCCGCCGCAGGCTCGTTGAATTGTGCTTTTTAATTGATTGGCAGGTGAACGGCACGCGGCACGGACATGGCTGCAGCGGCGGCACCGAAGCGGCAGGACACGCGGAAATTTTTTGAGAATCTGTCCGGTGCTGGAAAATCCATCGCGGTGCTGACGAGCGGAGGAGATGCTCAAGGTAACGTTTGGACACTTTGGTTCCATTATCGGACAACTCTGAACCGACAGATTTCACCGCTCTGACGGCAGAAAAAAGATAAAGAAACGACAGAAAGACAAACTCAGTTCTCATTATAAGTTGTCTGTAGTTACTTTAGGAAACGTTACATTATTTTTTTCTTAAAATATTCGTCCATATTTGTCAGGAGAAATAACTGAAGCGCGTCAGCTGAAGGCTCGTCCGATAAATGGATGTGCAGCCACAAGCGCGTCTTAGAAATAACTCGTTACGTTACAGTTACACTTTCCCGTGGAGTAAATCATTAAGGTGTGGTTTCCACTCTGTGCAAAAAAGAGGGAAACTCAGCTTTGCATTGAAAATCTCCAGGTGCTTTGACGCATCACGCTCCATTTTAATTTAAAGGATATTAAACCTTTTTGTCATGAATGTAAAGGATGTTACGAAACAGCTGACGCTCCCATTCACACTTCTGCCGCACATTTTCACACGGATGCTTCAGTATTTCATCAGAGAGAGCCTGTTGGGATCAGATTGGGACGCACTGATAATCCGTGCGTGCTACAGAATAAATCCAGAATGCAAAACAAATTTTAAAAAAGCAGCATTAATATCAACAAGTGACGATCAGTGAAAAACTCAACAGACTCAATAAAATAATCTCCGCTGATTTAAAGTGTTCCTGTTCTTTCTGTGCGGCATTTCCTGCAGCACCTGCGCGTTTATAGCGGCTGTGTGTCTGCAGAGCGTAAATGGCGCATGTGTGTGTGTGTGTGTGTGCATCTGCGTCCCTGTGCGCATCCACGCGGCCACCGGGACATGTAATTCGATTATCGACCCAAATGAATCAGTTTTATAGTGTTCTGATGAGGAGTCGGGGCAGCGGCTGTGCGGTGACCTTGGTGCGGGTCTGCGGGTCTGCGTGACGGGGTTTTGTTTGTCTCACTGATGTTTGTCGTCATCATGGGTTTCAAAGGTTTGGTGCCATCAGGACCCTTAAAGACCGTCATGGGGCCTTTAATGCTCCTTTTACTCAAAGTTTACTGTAAAAAGTTGGTGATTGTTGTTATTTTTTATGAGTTATGCTGCAAAAGTAAAAAGTTAAAGCAGGTAACGGAAATGATGTTAACTGAATGGAAAAAAAGGGCTCGTGCATCATAGTAGTTTTGTCTCAACACGTGTCTTGCATCACGAAGGGATGAGTCGTGAGAGGACCAAAGACAAGCCAGACAAACCGAAGCATCTCACTTCCGGGTGAACCTTTTCACAATAAAAAGATCAGTGTGTTAGTTTGTTGTGCAGTGCTTTTATTTTGAATGCACACTCCCTCGTTTTCCGGTTCGTTTGTGAGCGTCTTTACTGATCCCGAGCTGCGGGGTTAGTGAAATCAGTGCGGCCTACGTGCGGAGCGGCGGGTGCGCAGCGCTGTGTGATGCGCTGACGACCGGAGCGGAAACAACATGAAGTGAAGTGTCACTGATGTAAAAACAACATTATTATTAATTTAAAATATTTATAATTTATAATTATTGAGTTTTTATAAAGAAATTGAAGCGTTTTTTTGGTGCTCAGGCTGATTTTTTTCACTTTAAGGTGTTTTTGTGTAACTTGCATCCCTGCAGCTCTCACATGCGCATGAAATATCATCAGTGCGTGTTTTTATTTATTCTTAAATCATATCCAGCAGCAGGATGTCCCGCCGTCTGTCCAGACACTGTGTGTGTTAACCACAGCCTCTGTTTGCTTACAGGCTGTTACATAACAGTGTGTGTGTGTGTGTGTGTGTGTGAAGGGATGTAGCATCACAGCACATCAGCTCTCATGCAGAATATTCAGTAACATAAGTGTATTTTCTCTGCGGCTGCATGTGAGCTTTGATCACAGCAT
Organism: Acanthurus leucopareius; assembly: GCA_029814765.1. NCBI lineage: Eukaryota > Metazoa > Chordata > Actinopteri > Acanthuriformes > Acanthuridae > Acanthurus > Acanthurus leucopareius. The sequence goes on along the minus strand of JAQMCX010000010.1, from coordinate 900,364 downwards.
CAACAGGAGTCTCCAGCCTTCTTCACTCTTTTCATTCATAAAAACTGGCTGCTGGTTTGGAACTGAGGCGTTCAAGAGCTCTTGAGATGCTGTTAAAGAGGCTGCAGCCATGTTTCTCATGACTTGATGTCTAAATACAGTAAACTGGACCTTTTGTGCTCATATTTATCTAATTAAGAACAGTCACTGTTTGCAGAACTCGTTCGTTTTCTGACACATTTTATTCACAGACATGAATTGAATTTAACGAAAAAAATACAAAAGAAAAACATGTAAAAAAACAGAGAAAATCTGAATAAAACCATTTAAATCAAACTGTTATTTTCTGTGCTTTAGATTCACACACACACACACACAGATGAGATGCATTTAAGAGTCTCATGTGTGTGTGTACTCGTCATTACAGATTACTCAGTGAAATCACCTAATTAAGTTTCTGTTTTCCCTTTTTTTTTTCAAACTCATTAAACACGTCGTTTCATTCAAACTCGTTTCACAAGTTCACTCAGACCTGCTTCAGCCAATCAGAACCTGTCCTGGTCTCCTAGCAACACTGTCTCATCCCATCAGCCTCAGTTTGTGTTCAGCCTGGAAGCACATACAGGTAGCATGCTGCCCCCCCCACCCAGTGGCTTACATACAGCATGTGAGCTGCATTTAAATGCAACTCTGCTGCCACGGGGGTGTGTGTGTGTGTGTGTGTGTGTGTGTGTGTGTGTGTGTGTGGGTGGGGGGGGGGGGGAGTGTTGTAATATGAGGTGTTATTTAATTTTTTTTATTTTGGAGAGACACAGA
>JAQMCX010000010.1:860619-885111 GCA_029814765.1 Acanthurus leucopareius | reverse complement strand
CAGCTAGCACAGACAACAAAATGACAAAAAATGTTGCTTCTCGTGTCAAATATTGATATGCGATTAATTGAGATTAAATAATTACAACGCCTCTAATTAATTAGATTAATTTTTTTAATCGAGTCCCACCACTGATTTTTTTCTTACAGTCATTCTGGCTATTTTTCACTATTTTCAGAAAATCATCCTCTCTATACAATTATACGATTTTATGTAGTTTCAGATTCCCTGCAGTCATTTGACAGAATAACGATGATTTCGCCATATTATTGTGTGAAATATCTGCATTATTTACTCTAAAAGCTAAAAACACCCGTTGGCCGTCAGGTGCATTTGCTGTATTTTGTGCAGAGTAAATCTTTAATTCAGGTGACCTCTTTTCTTCAGTATTTATTCATTTATCAAAAAAAGTGCATTATGTGTTTAAGTTTAAATGTTTTTCATTACTTATGCTTAAACATACGATAAGATACACGATAAATGATTCAATAAGAAGGTCTGTACTGGTTTGATTTTGCTCAATAATCTCAGTATTGTGAGACTTCTGTGCAGCAGAAGTTTATTCAGTCTCAATAAACACTAAACTCGTGTCGTGTCAACTCTGAACGTCACACCTCCGACAAGTTATCATATCTCAAACGTGATTGGTCGACCGTTTTCCCCATAACTAACGTCTTTACTGCATCTGATGTATAAAAGCTCTAATTTTGGCTCCTGCGTTCCTCCGTGAGCGAGGCGCAAATTCTCCTCTCAGTCATTATTCGGAGTAAACAGACAGGGTGAGCAGCATTCCCCGGAGGTCATAGTGACCTGACTGACCAATCAGAACGCAGCAGGAAGTGCTGGTGTCGTCACTCTCCTCTCTGCTGCACCCGTTACAGTGATAAGACTTAATATTGTCCAGATAACCAGTGCTGCTTACTGTAAGCCCATTACTGCAGCTATACCATGAACACACACACACACACACAAACACACACACACGGTCAGACCCTTGTGACCACATATACGCCTTTGACAAACACACACACATTTTTCTCGGAGAGAGAAGCAGTGACTCGCTGAAAGCAATGAAGTCGTCATATTGAGGGATTAGACTTGATTGAAAAAATAAAAAAGCTGTGATCCTGCGTTAAAATCCCGACTAAGTAGGACACAGATTATAATGTGGAGCTGTTGATAATACACACACACACACAATCCGACGGATTCGACTGGAGTTTTACATGTGTTGAAAAAAATTTAATTATAAAAGATCAGCAGCAGCTTTTTTTTTTTTTTTTTTAAAAATCCGTGTTGATGTGAGTCTGGATCCTCTGAAGAACACAATGTCTGATCTGAAGAGCCAATAACATCTGTTGATACTGAAGTCCGTAGGTCCGTTTTATCCCCTAAACATCAACAAAAACTAAAATTAAAGTTTAGCACTTGCAAACAGGACTTGGGAGTGTATTAATTAGTGGTGGGACTCGATTAAAAAAAATAATCTAATTAATTAGAGGCTTTGTAATTTATTAATCTCAATTAATCGCATATCAATATTTGATACGAGAAGCAACATATGTCATTTTGTTAAAGTTTTTTTTTTTTTTTTTTCGGGGCGTCGAACTCGCGTGGAGAACGAATCTTCCGCACATGGGACGCCCGCCCTACCGATTGAGCTACTCCGGGAACTCCGTGCTGTTTGGAGTGCAGAAATAAATTGTGATTAAATGCGTTAATTTTTTTGTTGCGTTATTTTTTTCTGTAATTAATGAATCGTAATTAAGGCAATAAAGTCCAGAAGAAAGAGAAGAGAGGAAATCTGGTCTTAAATGTTGCATATCGTTAGATTGTGATGTGACTGAAGTGTTTTCTTTTTGTTGTATTACAGTAAAGTAATTTTTTACTGTTCTAGTTGTTCTTATATTTATGTAACATTTTTTCAGATCAAGGAGATCAAATGGGGAGATGTTGGTGGTTGGACGGGCCAAGGAGGATCCCTGCTGGGGACCAAACGGTAGGATGAAGTGAAAAAAAAAATATTATTTGTAATGATTTTGGTGTAGATATTGATATTTTTAATGTTTTTGTTTCTTCATGTAACATTTTATGTTTCTTCATCCCATTTCTTTTTCTCATATTACCCCCTTTTTAATATCTTCACTGTATATAGACTAGAAAATTGACTCTTTCATTCAGATTTTCTTTTTTTTTGCTGGATTATTTATTTGCATATTTTGCTTTTCCAATAAATGAATAAAATTTGAACATTTCTCACAGTCCTTATAAATAAAAAAACATCTTATAGAAGTAAAATGGAAACTTGTTTAAATATTGACTCATTTTCTCTCCACGTCAGAACTCTTCCAGGCAAACATCTGGAGCAGATCGCTGAGCAGATCAGGATCCATAACATCAACGCCCTGCTGGTCATTGGAGGATTTGAGGTACGTACATTTTTCACCTGATTTAAAGAATAATATAAGTTTTTTAATCTTAATTTAATAGTTTTTATCTTTCTGCATAAGTTTTTCTAGTTAGAAAATTTTTTGACTCGTTTTAATATTTTCTCATAGTTCTAAAATATTTCACTCAGACGGTTGTAAATCTCAAAAAAGCTACTTATAAGTGTACAAAAGCTGAATTTTTGCAATCTTATAGCAGAACTGTATATTTTTCTTTATTGATGAGTCTTGTTGTACCAGTATGTTACATTCACTGTGCTGTTTAAATTTTAGTCCATTTCATTTTCACTTGTTTGTCCCATATGACGTTTTAATTAGTTAACTAAATTAACTAATTTAATTAGTTAAAAGTACACAGTTCAGTGTATCAGGCTCTCTCCCTGTCTGTCAGTATGTGTTTATCACTTTAAGACCAATCTGCAAAGCCAAAACCTTTTCTAAATAAGAAAACTAGGGCTGGGACTTTATCCTGTTAATTACGATTGATTAATTATAGAAAAAATAACTCAACAAAAAAATTAACGCATTTAATCACAATTTATTTTTGCACTGCAAACAGGGTGGAACGTTTCTCGTCAGAGTTCCCGAAGTAGCTCAGTCGGTAGGGCGGGCATCTCGTGTGCGGAAGCTTCGTTCTCCATGCGAGTTCAATTCCGGCCCCGAAAAAAAAAAACAAAAAACAAAAAACTTTAACAAAAGGACAAATGTTGCTTCTTGTGTCAAATATTGATATGAGATTAATTTGGATTCATTAATTACAAAGCCTCTAATTAATTAGATTAATTTTATTAATCGAGTCCCACCACTAAAGAAAACCATGTCCGTTTTCTAGAATACAGCGTTTTTTTGACTTTGACAGCTTGGCCTCAACATGAACGCTGTCTCCCTCCCTGTGTGTGTGTGTGAGAGAGTGTGTGAGAGAGTGTGTGAGAGAGTGTGAGAGAGTGTGAGAGAGTGTGTGAGAGTGTGTGTGTGTGAGTGTGAGTGTGTGTTTGTGCAGCTACAACCTCCTCTGTGTGTCCCGCTGTCCGTCATGTTCGGTCTGGCTCTCTCCTCTTGGCTTCTCCCATGTTGACGCTCCTCCCGTCTGCCCCTCCCACCATCGCTGTCTCTGAACCTCCCACCGCATCACTCGCAAAATCCCTCCCCCACATTCAGCCCTCCCCCCAACCCAACTCCAACCCCCCCCACAAGTTAATGTCTTCCTACATGTCTCATCCCAAAACCTCCAACAGTGTTCGGATTCAAATCCATACACATACATTAAAGTTCTGAGGGGATCATTACGCTAAGTTAGCTTAACTGTTTGTTTTGTTCTTGATGGACATCATGTCCCACAATGCAATGCACAAAGGAAGTGGATGAGCTACAAAATAGCTTAAAAAAAAAAAGCAAATACAGAAACAGCTTCAGTAAAATCCTGATACCTTTTTTTGTTTGATTGGCAACAAATTTCCAAAAGCCTCACAAAGTTGGTGCATATTAGCGTTTTATTTCCTGTTGGTACAAACTTGTGAAAGCTTCACTAATCTATTTATAACAGCAATTAAATTTGCATTTTTATATAAAAATGAAAAAGACAGGATTGATACTCATCACTTCTGTGAAGAATTCACCCTTTTTAGCTGAATCTTTTAGTTAATAGCTCCAAAATGTAACTTTCATCAGCGATGATTATTAACAACCAGCTGTTGAAGAGAGTGAAACATCTGGCAGCTAAAGAGCCAGATACTTTGTGAGGAGACGGTGAAGAACAAAAAGTGAATATTAAACATGTTAAATGAATCCGGTGGGACGATAAAACAGTTGTGTGTCTGCAGGACGAGGAAATAAGCAACAGTTTGCTGCACAAATGGTGAAATTAACTAACTGCAGTTCACTTTCTATATTAAGTCTATAAATTCTCGAGATAGATAATATTTACATGTTATTTACTGTAGTGGACCACAGCAGGTTCAGGCTCCTCCCACCCTGAGGTTTGGTTGAAAGCCGGCCTTTGTTGTCATGTTGGTTGCTCCTGTAAACACCTTGTGTGCTGTGTGAGGCCTCTCCTTGTTTCTTCATCCCTCTTGTCTGCACATCCAACAACAACAACAACAAACCGGTAAGACTCCGGCTCTCACCGCTGCAGGCCTACATGGGAATACTGGAACTTTCTGCAGGGCGGGACAAATATGACGAGCTGTGCGTGCCCATGGTCATGGTCCCCGCCACCGTGTCCAATAACGTACCTGGTTCAGACCTCAGCATTGGCTCAGACACGGCTCTGAACGCCATTACTGATGTAAGTGTGGCTGGGTCAGAGAGTGTGTGTGTGTTTGTAGACACACACACACACTGGTCTGCTGGAGTTTGGGGCTTTGCTGATGGACAGCTCGCATCCTCACATCAACAACCAGAGAGTTGACTTTAGTGACAAGTTTAGACACAAACACAACACAGTTTTTAGATAAACTACTTGTTGATTTTTTACACTAAATATTGCTAATGTTTTATGAATCACAACACAGTTTACATTCAGACAGCAGCTTCAAATATTTTGCTCTTAGCTCGGCGGACAGCAGAACCATTTTTATGACCAAAAGTCTTTTGGTTTGGACAAAGTTAACGTTAAGAGAAACATGAAGTTCATGTTCTAAAAGATATTCAGCACATTTAACTTCATTAGTATTCCCCAGTTCTTTCAAGTACAGGTTACTGTAATTCTGCAGGGATGCACGAGAGGAAAAGTTGGAGTCGCTGCTGTGATGTTTTCTGTGTAAACACGAGCAGCCCGACACTCAGCAACCAAACCTACAGGATTTTCATTCACCTGAAAGGAAAGCAGGAGTAGAACCGTCTGTCACATGAATAAAACAATGATTGGAGGTGAAAACAGACGTGAACTGGAGGTTAGTTTAGTAGGTTATGAAGCTGACGGAGTTGTTTCTGGTTGTTGTTGGGGGCGAGCTGCTCAGTGAAGGTCCCAGGTAAGTGTGCGGGCATGCAGTGATGTGTTGTGGCATGTTTTTTTGACGCGTGGCCTCGGCGTGTTCGTGCAGCCCTCTCTGTTTGTGTTTTGGGAAACAGCTGATGACTTGATGGCGTTTTGGTTCAGTACAACATGGAGGCTCTGCTTGCTTTGTTTCAGCCAAGCAGCGCAGAGCAGCAGGTGTGTGTGAGTGTGTGTGTGTTTGTGGAGAGTCAGTCTGCATGCTGTGCAGGTAGAAATCCAGCAACACCAACCGTGACCTGCATCCAAGTCTTGTCATTAGTTTTGGACCTGCAGAGGCTTCAACACGTCTTCATGCCCGTTTCTAAAAAAGCAAAAAGGCCTTTGCTTCTTGTCCGTAAAAGGAAACGGCGCTCGGAGTCCCACCACAACTTTATCTTGTCGCGTCAACACCGTTACTTGTCAGCCAGGGTGAACCCTCCCCTCCCCTCCCCCTCCAATCTCCTCTCAGCCAATGGGAAGCCAAAGCCCCCTGTCACCTGGAGAGAGCCAACCAGCAGCACACACACACACACACACACGCACAAACTGCAGAGCACACACACATTACAGAGCTGCAGATCACGGTCTCAGGTTCATTAAAAAGACTCCCTTCACTGGTGAAGTGCTGCTTTTTTTTAAATCACACAATCTGTAACGATCAGTGTCGCTGATTACACTCAGTCCTTAAACAGGTAAATTTTGCAAAAAGTGTGTTTTGTGCACCACAAAACCAAAGTGAAAAGACTCAGTTCCTGCTTCAGTATTCAACATTAGCTATTGTGATACAAATCAAAAATATGTAAAGTTCTTTTAAAGTTATTTTAAAGATTAAAAGTAGCATTTTGATTTGTTTTCACCAGCTCGTAGAGTGAAAGATCACCAGGTGACCTTTTGTTGAATCACTATATTAGACCTGCATCAGTTACAGCCAAATGTAAGTGGTTGTCACTCAAATTTAAGTTTTCATATCTAGAATATATTCGGTGGTTTGGTATTTACAAGATGGTGCAGATGTTAGTTAAACAGCCCCAGAAATACAGCTGAAAACCAAAAAAGCTACAAAAAAAGAAACATTAAAGGTATTCATAATGTTAAATTTTAAAATATAATGCATTGAATCTTGGAGAAACATTTTGTTTTCTTTTAGAAGTTTGACTGATATTCCAGAGTCTGTTGCTGCACTTATTTCAGGTGCATTTTCCAGCTCAGTACATGATGAAATTATGCATTTTTTATAAATATTAATACATAATTTAAACCACAGAAATGAGTTTATATGTCAGGTAATGAAGGACAGTCATGGGAGCCTCTGTGCACCATGAAGCAGCCTGTAAACACACTGTAAAGGGACATAATGACAGGGTCTCAGATGTGTAGTGTGCCCCCTGGTGGTCTAACATCATATTACGGCCAAAACCATTAGGCCCTTGAGTGCCTGCTGCAGCTGTACGAGGCCCGGGAGGACTACGAGGAGCTTTGCATCCCGATGTGCATGCTGCCTGCCACCATTAGTAACAATGTGCCCGGCACCGACCTCAGCATCGGCGCCGACACGTCGCTCAACGCCATCGTGGAGGTAAGAACACAGAAACAATGGACGAGGGTATGAGAGGAAATAACCGCTGCAGGTGTTCAACAGTGTCACCTGTTTACTGTCAGCAGACGTTAACTGAATATCTTTGAAGAACATCGAACAAACAGTAAAGTTTTCGATCCCAAAAGCACATCCGTTGTCCTCGTATGTGCCTGATGTTCGTTTGCTGGCCAAAGAGTGCAGAGAAATTCTGTGTCGACCTTCTGCAATGATTAAATAACACAGTCAGCCTGCACTCGACTCATTATGACCCAGTTTATCTGTGGAGAGCAGAGAGCTGAGACCACAGCTGGCCTGTGAGTACAGATGCAGAACTCCAGATACCATAATGCACTTGCATGTCAGTGGCTGCTTTTAAGTTGCACTGATTTATTTGGTCGGTGCATTATGTGATGCTGTTTGTGTTGGCAGAGTGCATCATGTGACATGTTGTGAGGTCGATCAGAGCCTTTGTTTTCATCTTCTGTCGTGCTGATACCAGATCAGTGATGTTTTACCAACCAAGAACAATACAAGAAGCTAACTGCGAGGCTAAAAGAGACCACGTGCTGTGCTTTTATATGTATTGTTCTGATGTGGTGAACTTCACTGATGTGGTCAGAAGGAAGGTCCAGGATGCACAGGTCAACGCTGACTGCAGGAAAACACCAGCAGTCTCACAGCTTTTTAAACAGTGAATCTTAAGCCAGCTGTGTGTGCAGAAAACCATTACTTTTGAAGGCTGTGAGCCATTTAATTTTCATAATTTTGTCAGAAAAACAGAGTTATGGTTGTGTTTAACATGTCAGTCTTACAGTTAAGCTTCAGAAAGCTCTTCTTGGATCTACTTAAGCTGTTTAATAGCAAAAAAACACAGTCAGCATTATTGATTAACACCAGTCAAACACAGCAAAGACTGACTGTACCGTGTTTTATTTGAACTGAAAGTTAAAGTTCATAAATATCTGACCGGTCAGTGTGTCAGTGTTCACCTGTGCATCACTGCGGCTCAGTGTTCGATCTGACTCTTTTTGCAGCGTGCACTGTAAAAGGTAAGTGTGGCTGCATGTCCACATACCACTTCAGCAACTTTATCTACTAAAGTAGAGCTGCAGCTGATTATCATCATCAGTTTTATGTTTCATAGCTGTAAAAATGTCCTGTTTAATTTAAAGACAAAGGGTGAAATTTTCCTTTAAAGTAACAACTTGACTGATCACAAACCAAAAAGCTGAAAACACTGAATTTTAGACTTAAAAATAGAGAGAAAACCAGCATTCTAGTAGATGTGAAGTGTTTTCTTTTAATTCTTGATTAAATTCACTGTATAAGATCCTTCTCTGATGACAGAATAACAGACTTGAATGTTCGCTTCAGCTCTGCTTTAATGACTGTTGCATGTTTTGAGAAAAATCTGTCACTTTGCTGAGTTTTAACTGTGTATTCTGTTTCTGATTCAGACTTGTGATCGCATCAAGCAGTCAGCCAGCGGCACCAAGCGCCGGGTCTTCATCATCGAGACCATGGGCGGCTACTGCGGCTACCTGGCCACCGTGGGCGGTCTGGCTGCAGGCGCCGACACCGTCTACATCTACGAGGAGCAGTTTGACATCCGGGACCTGCAGGTCAGAGACATTCACTGCACCAGTGAGCCTTTTTGTATCTGTTTAATGAGACTCAGCTCAGATCTCTGCTCACCGTGAGTGTCGCAGCAGCTTCAGTCCAGCAGAGCAGCACTGCCTCTGTCTGGAGGCTTCAGGTGCGTGCAGGTGACCCAGATCATGGCAGTGAGCGCTTATAGCTTATTAATAACCTCTGAGCTGCATCACTCGTTCCATGACAGGCAGATCCCATCAGCACGGGTCGGGTCGGGTCGGGTCGGGTCAGTAAGAGACGTCGCCGTGTTTATGTTGTGACTGAGTCAAATCATTAAAACACAAACATGAACTCTATTTTTCTCCCCTTTAAGGGCAGTTTTATTCAGAAGCCTCCCCTTCTTCTCCACAGGGTTTTTTAAATTTAAGTTATTTTTTTATTTCATTATAAAGAGTGTGTTTGGACAAATATCTTTAAATCAATTTTGTGACATTACTGAAGGAAAAATATGAACACAATGTGATTTTTGATTTGAAGAAATCATCAGTAATGTGGATGTAAGACTGAGTAAAGGAAAATATAGATTCAAAAAAACACAGTTTACCATAATGTAGCATTTGAGACAACACTAATGTTATTTAAAATATAATATGTAGTCTTGTATTACAATATCATTATATTGCCAAGCACAGAAATTATGAAAAAATGTTCAAATATACATTAGCATCCTGATTTCACTGCAGTTTGTCACCTCACTGTTTTTCTTTTACTTTTAATTTTAATTTCTAGTGCAGGTTTGTGTCTTTCACTCAGGATTTTTACTTGTTTTGACCACAGATGTATTTTTATTCTCTTGCCTTGTGTGAGCCAAGAAAAGTAAGATTTAAAAAACATTTTTGTTCCCTAATGAGATCATACAAAACTAAACTATATTGGAAAGATGGAGCCTTTTTACACCCCAACAAAACCACTCATCAGAAGAGTAGAAACGGTAGATATGGTGCCCTCTGCTGGTGTAAATGCCACCCTGCACCCTTCCCTTCATTGCTTGGGAGCGATGAGACGGAGGCGTGTGATTTGTGTCTGGATCGGCTGCTCGTGCAGGTTGCAGGCCGCCGCCGTCGTCGCTCCGGTTTGATGTGAAGCTTCGCTCTGTGTGTTTTTTTTTTCAGGCCAACGTTGAACATCTGACGCAGAAGATGAAGACGAGCATCCAGAGAGGCTTGGTGCTCAGGTGAGACGCAACACTCACATACCAGTCAGTTTCTTCTGTTTTTTTCTACTGTTTCATTTTCCAGCCACTGCTGTTTCCATGGCATTACCTTGCCTTACACACACACACACACACACACACAGTTTAGCCTGTGGGAATTTGCATGAGAGTGTGTGTGTGTGGTGCTGAGAGACAGAACAAAAGAAAAGGAGTGTAAAATATTTGCTTTTTTTTTCTCTAATGATGAATTAGTCCTGTTTTGCAATGTTTTGTTGTAAATACTCCTTTTAAATGAATCAAACTAAAGCAGTCAGGTTTAAAACATGTTGTTCTGTTCTGACGGCGCTGACAGACTTTGACTTCATCTCATCCATCGTGGCTATTTTAGTCCACTGCACCATCACACTGTTCAAACTGCTCCCAGCAGGACGGAGGTCTGTGGAAGTAGGACGAGTGTGATGTTCTGGACAGCGTGTAGGTGACTTTGTGCGCTGAGGTTTGCACCTGCGTAATTTCATTATTACAACATAATGCACTCAGACGCAGCGATGCATCACGAGTGGCTCTGCAGGTTGCAGGCGACGGCAGACTGACTGCAGACTGACTGCCTGGCTCAAGGGCACTTAAACAGCGTCAGTGAATCCAAAGACTTTGACTTTGTTGTGTGATTGAAAACTTAAACCGACCTGTTGTGCTTTTGTAATGTTTGTTTGTTTCAGAAATGAGAACTGCAATGAGAACTTCACCACCGACTTCATCTACCAGCTCTACTCCGAGGAGGGACGAGGAGTGTTTGACTGCAGGAAGAACATCCTCGGTCACATGCAGCAGGTTGGACACACACTTTTTTTTATAAAATTAGCTGGCGACACAAATTCTGTTGAAAGATGAAATGTGGAGGAATATGTCCTCTTACCTTTCTATGGTTGTAGAAGGAGGCGGGGCCTGTCCAGGTGTCTATTAAATGATGTAATTTGAGTCGGGTTATGAATAAATAATTACGTTTTACTGCAGTTGTGATGTTTTTGTCATATTGTGTTTTTGTTGTAAGCAATTTATGTTAATCTATGTTATTTGTTATCAGAGACTCATAAAGCGGGAAACACTCTTTATTGCATTAAACGCTATTTGAATTGTTTTGCATAAAAAAACTATAATACTAATATAATATAATACTCTTTTTTAACAGGTAGTATTATATTATTGAGCCTTATTTATAATTTTTCACAGGGAGGAGCTCCGTCACCATTTGATAGAAACTTTGGCACCAAAATAGCTGCTAAAGCCATTCAGTGGATCACTCGGACGCTCAAGGACTCTTACAAAGGAGGTAAGACTCGCCGATGAGGATGTTGAGTTCGTGTTGGCTCCTTGTTCCGGCGCCGTGTTGACATCAGCGTCCTGCTGTGCTTCGGTCACAGATGAAGTGTGTTGTCTTCCCTGCAGGGCGAGTGTTTGCTAACTCGGAGGACACCGCCTGCCTGTTGGGGATGCGTCGCAGAGCTCTGGTGTTCCAGCCTGTGGCGCAGCTCCGGGACGAGACCGACTTCGTGTAAGAAACATTTCAGTTTTTAATCTTCGTAGCGATACAGCTCCTCGATTCATAATCACCAACAGGTCGAACTTAAGCTACACTTACTTTACATACTGTTAGTCTGTAGGTTTTTTCCTTCATAACCCCAAAAAACTACAGCAAAATATATTTTACAACTCACTAATATTTATTTAATATACTTCACTTTTATTATTTTTGCCTTTCTTTTTTTTAAGTGAGCCAGACTTTGTGTTTCCTCTTGTTTCCAGTCTTTATGCTAAGCTAAGCTAAGCTAAGCTAACGGCAGCATTTTGACCTTTGCATTTGACTCTAAGTATAAAATGGAACAAATATTTTTACACAAAAAAAACTGAAGTATTTCTTTAAAGTTTAAAGCTCACAGTGTTTTTACGGGATTTTCTATCATCCAACCAGGAGGATTATTAGAGCAGAATAATCTCTAATCTTTCTTTAATGCAAGACTAAAGATTATAAAGTACAGATCTGTTTAATCTGAGATTGATGAGCAAAAAAAAAAAAAAAAAATCTCGCAAAAAATATGTAGTACGTAACTACAAGACTTGAATATTTCAATAACACGTTTTATTTTACGAGTACAAATTTTATCACAGATTTTGTGATTGAATTTCAAATAATCTCGTTTTGATTTTGGCCAAAACTCTCAGTTGGAGTGAATCTGCAGAGCTTCAGGTTTTAGTTTTCTATGAACTTCTTGTGTTTTGTCTCCTCAGTCACAGGATCCCTAAGGAGCAGTGGTGGCTGAAGCTCCGCCCACTGATGAAAATCCTGGCCAAGTACAAGACGAGCTACGACGTGTCGGACTCCGGCCAGCTGGAACACGTGACCCGGATCCGGCCCAAAGAGAGCAAGAACCAGGCGACCATCTGAAGCGCGGCAGAGCTGCCAGAGGACGGCATCACTCCGACGGCTTCGCCCGACAGTGACGGCTACTCACACGATGACTGATCGACCGCTGATTGACTGCAAATACATTACGATAGATTTAAAAGATAGCAGGATATTTTAAAGGGTTTTATTGAACGGTAAAGCCGAGGCACTTTTCAGAAGGGATCTTCTTTATTTTAGGGTTAGGAAAGATTAAATTCGAGGGGAAGTAATTTGGAACAGAGCTCTTTAATTTATTTCAGCAGGCTTTTTCTGGATCCCCAATCAAAGTTATTATAGATTAATATATATGTAAGCACTCCTGATTGTCTCCTGTATAACTATTCAAATTTTTAGTCCTGAAAATGTAGCTTTGTGTATCTCACGTTCAAGCTTTCGAGCTGAGCAAACGTCGTTGTATAAACCCGCTGAAGCTCAGGTGGGCGAAGCATTCAAAGCTTTTGTCATTTTTATGATTTTCTACGGCACTTTTCACTTTGAGCCCCGTAGTTTCCGTAAACCCCCCCCCCCCGAAGCTGCTCGTAAAGAGGGAACACATGCCAGCAGAGTCTCACACCGTCAGCCTGCTCACACCTCCACAAACCAAAACCTTGTTTCTGAATGAAAACAGAGGAACATGTGACCTGCAGGAGGTTCAGTGATGTGTGTGTGGACGCGTCCTATCACCTGCTAAATGTGTGTCTGAGTGTCTGAGTGTGTGTGTGTGTGTTGTGGTGTTGCCTTCGCTCTTTGTATCCACGCCGGGCTTTGGATGTGGCATCTTGTCGTGGTGTTTGTGAGTAGAGTCCTGCTGTTGCTGTAGTTTGGCAGTGAAGTGGAGGATGTCTGACACTCGTAGCAACATTAGCTTTCTGTGACTGCAGCGTGACGTGAGTGTCGTGTCACTAAGTAATAAAGCATTTACTGTGTGGAAACTTGTGACTTCATTTCATTCAGATTATTTGGAAAAAAACAAATTTTCTCACCTTTTTTCTGCATGAAGCAGAGTTTTAAATTCAAATTCTGGGTTTTGTCTCACAGCAATGAAAAACTTTTACATTTTAAAAGAAGTGCTGCCGACTCTACAATCATAAAAAAAAAAGGGCGACTCATGTTTTGTGCTTTAGCATCACAATGTAATATGACATTTTCATAAATATTTACATAACCTCAAATTAAGAGATGTGAGGACCGGAAGAATTGAAACAGAATTAAAACACTGATCAGGACGAAGACGTCTGCTCGGTTTTGGGCGCTTCAGCTTCTCCTGCTGCCATTTAAATCCTAACAGCAGAATCTGTTTCTGGATTTTCAGTCCGTCTCGCCGCTCTGTTGCAGCGATACTTGAAGTTTTAAACTCTAAAATACCTACTGAGATTATTTTACAATCCATGAGGGATCTTTTTTAATCGTCTCGTTCTCTGGGCCCAGGATGGCGACGCCACACGTCCTCTGGCCAACACTGAGGTATCTGCACCAACAGAACAACATAAAAAGCTCGTTTTATGCTTCATTTATCAAAATGTTTGGAGATTCTTAACTCTTACATTCAGAACTGTTTGTCCGGTTTATAAACTTTTAAAGTTTGGTAAAGATTTTTACCTTTCGGCCACGTCCACCAGGTGTTTGTGTTCGACAGCAAAGAGTCTTTCTCTGTGACTCTGCTTCATCTCATCTGTGACTCCGCTGATGAAGCGACCCATTCCTGCAACACGGAGAATAGAATAGAATAGAATAGAATAGAATAGTCTTTATTGTCATTGTACAAGTACAAAGAAATTGAGAGTGCAATCTCTTAAAAGTGCATACTTATAAATAAGAACATTAAAAACACATGACAGAAAAATAAAAAACAAAAAAACACACCACATACACACCAGCATTCGCATTCAATTCACATCTACAGTATTAGAGCCGCGAACAAACTCATACCGAATCCCAAAATGCTTCCATTTAAAGGATAAATGATCCTTAATTATAAAGAATTAGTTTTCAACGTTTTTCTAACATATTTTAGACCAAATACGAGTGATGTCTTTACATTTAATAACATTTAAAAAGCTGCTGCTGACTGAACCAACTTAAAAAAATTAAAGGAAAACTACCCTTTTAAGAAAATATGTCCGGACTTAAAGTTGGTAGCAAAATGGAGAATTAAAAATAATTTTAAGAGAAAAGAACTTGAGAACTAAACTAATTTGTTACAATATAATAGTTTAAGCTTTGAATAGTTTTTTAGTGATTAGATAAAAAAAATGGGTTTTTTTCCCGTACTTTTCGGACTATAAGCCGCACCCACTAAATTTAACAACTAAAACCACTAAAGCTGTCTTCTTCAGCGTCAAAATTTAAAAGCCTCAGAATTACTTCGTCACACACTTTCTCGTTTATATTCGTCCATAAATTAGCCGCATCATGGTTTAAGCCGCAGGGTTCAAAGCGTGTGAAAAAAGTTGCGGCTTATAGCCCGGAAATTACGGTACTTCGGATTCATTCCAGATTCTTGACATTTAACTGGTTCAAGAAGCTGCAGTCTGGTTGCATCACTGTTTTCAGCTGATTCATTGCAGCAGGAGTCTCACCTTTGTTTGCGGGGGCCACAGGTGAGTCGACAGCTGAGAAGACCGATAGCTTGGCTTCGTCGATGTCCTGCTGGGTGAAATGTCCCGCCTTCGCCCAGTCCACTCCTCTACGAAACGCAGACAAGGTTTGTGTCGAGTTCGGGTCCCTGAGAGACAGAAGATAAACGAACAAGAGGTCAAAACATTCTGTGAACACAAATCAAGGGTTTAAACTTCAGACATCTTATTCATTCTTGTTACTTTGCTCATTGAACCAACAGTTGTTTGGATATAAAGTTTCAGTAATCTCCAGTAATCTTATTCTTCCAAAGTGAGCAGCAACGTGGCGAAGCGTCGCTCACCTGTATGAGTAAAAGTAGAAAAGACATCCTCCCATTCTGGCCCCGCCCCCGTAGGCTCCGCCCTTCTCCCGGATCTCTCCGTGAAGAAATTTGGCCGTCATCATCCTCGCCAAGACGCACAAACTGTCAAAGTGTCAAAGTGAGAAAAAAAAGAGCAATTAAGTTATTAGATTAAAAATTTGGATGAGAAAAAATTAAAATAAAAGAAAATCACTGAGTAGAAGATGGAAAGAAGATAAAATCACAAGATGTTGAAAAGATTTTATTGAAAAGAAGAAACGTGTTGAAGTTACAGTTGAATGTTCAAAGACTTCAGACATGTTAAAAAAGAAACAGGCTCTTCCTGTCTCTGGCGTTTGGAGATCAGGTGTGCTTACCTGGCGTAGTCTTCATGGGAGAACGGCACCGTGCGAACGGTCTCACTGACAAAGTTGACAGGAAAAGGCATCTGGAAGAAAGTTTTCATCTGGCAGGGATGGAAGTTCAGCTCCTGGAAGTGAAGTAAATAACAGAAGATGTTTGGTTATAATTCAGACTTTGTCACACAGACACGACGTCCTGAACAGAAGTTTGGAGAAATTTCTCTTACTTATATTCCACCATTGAAAACCTCAATTATTTGATGTTTAACAATGACTAATAACTTATTTTGGCTGCAATAAATGACAGATAAATGCAAAGTGTATCACTGCAAAGATTTCAAGTTGATTCTAAAATGAAAAAAGTTGACAAAACTGAACTTACGGATACGAGTTTCCTGCTCGGTCCGGATTCGTTCAGGACGTCCATCGGCCTCTTTAACGGAGGGATGCAAAAAACAGCAATAAACATCAAATAATACAAAAGAATATTAGATTTTTATTTGATCTACAAATATTGTGACCTGTTTTTTGCCCCAGTTTCTCACCTCAATGATATTTGTTCTGACAGGTTTACGTTCTTTTCTGTTTTCGCCGACTTCCTCCATGAAACTCTCCAGCTGTGCTGCCGTGCTGGACATTTTCTGTGGAGTCGTGTTGACTGCACATCTGTAACACACACACACACACACACACACACACACACACACACACACACACACACACACACACACACGGACGATTTCACATGAACTGATATGAGTTTATGTTCCAGAAATAACAGCAACACAAACAGCAGGAAAACCCTGCAGAAACAAGAGAGCACGGACTGCAGCCGACGTTCGTGCTGCTCAAAACAACCGATCACTTAAAGACGGACGAGTATTACGTGCTTGAATACCTGAAATATAAAGAGTTCTGTCACAAAGCTGAATGTGAACCCACCTCATGTTGTCGGGGTTGAGAAGGTGCTTCTTGATCCTCGGCAGTGTTCGGACGACCTGGCTGAGGTCTGACATCTCAGCTATTCTCTTCATGAACTTCACCTGATGTTCAAACAACACAAAACACAAGACAGCTGACTTACAAACAAGAAACAGGTCATGAATAATAAAAAAATATCTTTTGCACAACTGAAGAAAAGAGCATCAAGAAATAAAATGGTAGAAACGGTAAAAACAGCAAGCTGGACAACATAATACAACATCAGGGTCATTTTCTAACAACAAGTTTGTGCAAAATTACACAAAAACCAATAATTGTTTTGTTAATTTAAGCATAAAAATAAAATACTGGATCAGGTGTCAGCATGTTCATGAGTCTTTGCATCGATGCAACACCAAGTAATTAATTCTTTGACTAGAAACGGGATCCTGCTGCTTCCCGGCAGCGTGTCACACACCTGTATGAGTCTGAAAACCAGAACTTGAAGAATGAAAAGTAAAACTAAACAAACTGACTCGATATCTTTGTTTTCAAACAGCCACTCAGAGATCTTCTGCTGTGACATCACACTCTTACAAAACATCATACAAACACAAACACCAGCAGATGTTCATCCTGCACAAACCTGCTCCATCCCACCAAACGTCTCCTGAAGGTCTCCTGCTGGAGTCAGGTGACGGCCTGCACGCGTCATGGCGTACATGTGACCAGAGTAGGAGATCCCATTGGCCAACTCCTGTGCTGACATCATCACCAGCACCCTGAGGCGCTCCTCGTCATCGAAGTGAGGGCTAGAAGAAAAAACAATGAGCTTTTATTAATACCACAACATCTGACTGTTTTCATGTTAGTGTTGGTGACAGAAGGTCCACATGTCTTGCTGCTGGTGCGTGAAGTGTTGGAGGTCGTACCTGTTGAAAATGTCTCTCCACAGCTCAAACATGTGAGGGAGGTTCCTCTCCAGGCAGGAGGAGTAGAGGAGGACACCCTGAAACAGAGAGCTGATGAGACTCACTCCTCACACGGTGAATGAGTGTTTGGTTTGGTGTTTTTTTAGAGCAGTGAATCATCATCAACCGAGACGTGAAATCAAGAAAAGAACGGTCTGATTTTTCTTCATCCATGTTTTCTTCTCTGAGAGACAGAGGGCTGGAGCTTCTCCAGCATGCACTGGGCTGAGAGCACAGATCCAAACTGGACTGTCTGGCAGATTTTTGTTTTTCTAATCTGCACGTGTTTGGGTTGTTAATCTGCACACAGAACACGAGGGAAATCAAAGCTTTCCACAACGCTGACCCGTCTGATTCCTCTTTCACTTTGTCGATGTGTTGTTTCGCACACAGATTCGCCGAGCTGGCACTGACCTGCTCGTACACGTCCAGCTGGGTGGAGTCAGAGATCACTTGAGTGGAGACGGACATGCCCCCTGTCCTCAGCTCCATCTGCTGCGCCTGTTGCCTGTAGTCCAGAGCTCCACAGCCCATCCTGGTTACATCCACAGAAACACATCCACTCATTAAAAATGTGCTTTTTGAAAGTCGTGCATGATGTGAAACGTGCAAAAACTAAATATGAGCATAAAGCTCTGCTCTTCTTCTGCACATATTTTTATTATCAGAATGGATTCATTAAAAATTGATGAAAAATAAAGAGAAAAAACACTTAGAGAGCTGGATTCATCTCAGTAACATGAACCCAACCACAGAAAATAAACGAGCGTGAAGCTTTTTTGTATCAGTGCAGTGAAGATCTTGCTGTGGCCTCACAGACCAGCAGATGAACTCACTTGGTGAGAACGCTGCAGAAGAGCGGGACGTACAGCCTCAGGTCCTCCGGCAGCGTGTTGAGACTGCACATGGCTCTGAAGTAAACCAAGCCGTTGGTCGGCTGCTCGCAGTACTGAACTGGAACGCCTCCTGTGGGGTTTGGGAGAAGAAATACACGCTTGACTTTGCTAACGGTGACAGAAATACAGTGACTGTGTAAATGTACCGCACACTGTAACACAGTGGACGCTGCGCTGCACCTGCAGTGCCGATCTGAACAGGAGTGACGGGTATCGTGGGCTCGATGTCGGACACTTTGAGTGCAGGTAAACAGGAAGCATCCTGGGTTTTGGTCTGAACAGCAAGCAGCTCCAAACCTTTCCAAAGAGAAAAACACAGCAGTGAAACATCCAGCTTGGACCTGAGGTCACACACTCACAGGGTGGAGGAGGGGAATGACTGTTACCTTTCTCAAATATCTCTTTTCTGTCACCGTCAGAAAGAGCCTGGATCTTCTTCTGGAGCTTCTCCTCCTCAGCTGTGGCCTGATTCTCCATGTAGGCCTCATCTGGGCTCATGGACAGGGTCAGTCTGTGTGTGTTCTCCTGCAGGGTCGTTTCCAGGCGGTGGTGGGGGGGTTAAAGAGCCACGGAGAAGCTTAAATTAGCATTAAATTTCACTAGAAGACCTGAGGTGAAGTCACTGGTGACAGCCAGTATCAGAACTGCTGCAGTGAACTGGAGAAAAGACTCCAACACAACCAGCAGCAGGGAGGCTGCAGATGACCTCTGACCTCTCTGAGATGGAGAAGAGATGGAGGAGAGTTTCCCTACAACTTAGAAATGACTACAAAGCTCTATTTCGACATGTGACACAACACTGCGGTGATGCTATTTGTTATTATAAGTTTATGAGTGTATGTTTGTTTAATTGCTGCTGGAGAGATTTTATTCCCTGAAAAAGACGCAGAAGAAGTCATCTGGTAAACACAACTGGGTTAATAAGGTTTACTTGTATTACATTAAATTAATTTTAATATTTGTTCGCAGAATAATAAGCAATTTTTGTCCAATAAATGCAATTTCAAGTGCGTCATTTTGGTACGTTTCTTTTTTGTGCCTTCTTTCAGTTTGTTTACCTGAAAAATCCCCAAAAAAAGTCAGAAGTGCAGAAACAAGAACACAATCCTGCACCAGTTCACCAAATAAAGACACGCAGGGTGATTCCTGTTTTATTCCTCTGCAGTCAACATGCAACTGAACTGGAGACACATTTTTCATTCACCTTGAAGTAGTGCCGGACTTTTTCCTGCAGGAAGCGAGGGTTTTCCTTCAGAGCCTGTCTGAACTTTGCAACACTCTGGTTGATATGAAGCAGCTCCACCGGGTCCCCGTCATGGTTCCACGATGATGCGATGTACTGCAAACACACACACACACACACACACACACACACACACATACAATGTCAAGAGTAAAGACACATGTAAAAGAAGGAGAAAATAAGAAAACAAACTTTCCGTGCAGAGTAATCTCTCTCTCTCCGGACATTAACCCTCAGCTACGTTTACATTCCTGCTTCTTATGGAACTTCACAGAAAAACAGGGCAAATAAACAAAAACAACAAGATTCTCAGCACAGAAAACACAAACTAACATCCTCAGTGTTGTTAACAAACCTCCCACGTGGAGGTTTATAAATACATGCGGCGTGCTCGTGGTTGTGTAGACAGAACGAAGGCTGGAGATAAACAGCGGTGAACTCACCGAGGCCAGAGACAGGCCGAAGTTAGTGGACTGGTGCTTCATCTGGATCTCGATCTTATGCAGGAGAGCCTCGATTCTCTCCTCCTCGAAACCGGTCCTGTGAACCACGACGAGGAGAAATGAGTGAAGTTTAAATAACAAACTGTGCAAACTGAACTCCTCACATTTAAGGTGGATTTGTGCACATTTAACATGGAGACTTAATCATAAAAAACAGAGCATCTCACAGCGTCTCATGGGACGTGAAACTTACTCTATGATGTCATTGATGGTTCGACTGATGATTTGCTTCACCCGCTCCGTGTCCTCCTCAGCCATCCCCTGCAGTCCGATGCTGAACGAGGCCTCTTTGGTGCTGCCGTCGTATCTGCAGGACAGGACATTTCAACCTTAACAAAAACGTACAAAAATGTAAAATGTACGTTCACTTTTTACCATCCTGAAGCCATGTACACACCCGACGACGGAGGAGAAGTCCGTTCCTATCTTGGGTTCGATGAGAGCTTTGTAGAAGGGAGAGTTGGGTCCAGAGATCATTAAGGAGGAGAGCAAGCTGAGGGTGAATCCTTCAAACGTGTCCGTGATGCTGCACAGAGACAGCAGGACAAAACGTCACTGAACAACAAAGTTTGACTTTCATGAGAGAAAACTGTGACGTCTCTTTGTCTCTTTCACAATGAGATCAAGCACAGATGTCTGAAACACAGCAGGGAAACAGCGAGCGATGATGTGATCTTACTCTCCCAGCAGGTAGCTCACACACAGCGTGTTCTGCCTGGCCGGATCCGGAGCCAGAGCGTCAGGGCTGCAGGTCACATGATCCTCCCTCTGAAGGAACCAATGAGATCAGTTCAATGACAAATCAATGCATTGAACACTGAAAGTTTGCATGCAAATGAGAAATGCTTGAAGGTTTTTGTCTGGACTGATAACATTAAAGACAGAAGAAATGCAGCGAGAGTCGAGGACTTTCCAGATAAAATGACGAAGATAAAAACCCACTTTGGTTTCCAGAGTTCGGGACTTACCGGGCTGCTCCAGTGCGGCTGCGACGGGACCTCCGTGTTCGGGTTGATGCGCTCAAACTTGGACAGAGCTTCTTCTTCAATCTGCTTCAGATGCTGCTCCAAAGGCAAATCTCCATATGTGAAGAACCTGAGGAACATACTGACGATGATCTCAGGTATGTGTGTGCGTGTGTGTGTTTGTATTATACATATTTTAAAGGTTTCTTTTGGAAAAATGTGTTAAAACATTCTTGTAGCATCATTTCTTTTCAAAAGTTTGGAGGTTTCTGACATGAACACCTCACATGATGTCAGTCTGTGAATTTCAACAAGCAGTTTGCAGCAGGACACTTTTTTTCTTCACAACAACACACACCAGAGTGAGGTGTTAGAGGAAATACCTGCTGTAACAACACATTTCCCAGCTCTTTTTTTGGCTCTGTCAGTGTGTGTGTGAGTGTGTGTGTGTCTACCTGGCGTTGCTGGGGTGATAATGTGTGGCGTGAAAGCGTCGTAGTTGCTCCCAGGTGAGGTCAGGAATGGCTAACGGCTCTCCTCCTGACACCACAGAGTAAGTGTGATCTGGATACAGTTTGTTCTGGAGGTGCTGAGCGTACACACGCTCGTTGTCCGACTGTAGGAACACACACACACACACACACACACACACACACACACACACACACAAACTATCACATCGAATGCTGTCACAGCTGACAGAAAAAGCACTGCTAATTTATAATGAATAATTTCACCACCTTGAACGTTTGTGGCATTTTTCTCAATCAACTTAACTTTCTGTGCAGTTTTTCATAAAAGTCAAAAAGGCTGAATTTGATGCTTAAGAATAAAAAGTATCTTCACATGTATGAAAGAGAAAAAAATGGCTTCATACAGTCAAACATATTAACAATTTGTTGGCTTTCACCTGTTTCAGTCAGAGTTCATCTTGGGCCTAAAAGTGACTCTGCATCGTTTTCTTATTTACAAGATGTTTTAAATGTCGATAAAAGAAAGTTTAAGCACACTGGACCAACATCAATTACATCAAACTAGGAAAACATGAACTGTTTAACTGTTTTGGGGAGTTTATATATTAGTTGAGCTTATAGTTATTTATAATACATGAGACAGATCAACGAGAGGCGAAGTGTTGACTTACAAAAGCTCCCTTCATTTCATTGAACACCACTCCTTTAAACACCAGGGGGGTTTGGGGGTCTGTGGGGTTTTCGTTCTCCAGCCTCCAGCCCTCCTGCCTGCAAAATCAAGACCAACAGACTCAAAGTGGGTAAAATGGATTTCATCAGTACGACTGTTACAGACCTGCCGAGGGATATTTGCAAATTCAGAATCAGAATCAGAATTCTTTTACTGTCATTGTACCAAAAGACGCAACGAAATTAAAAAAATAGCAGCTCTCACAGACGGTACAAAAAAACAGAAGGTGCAAAATAGCAAAATATACAATAATAACACAAATAACAAGATAGCACAAAATAACACAATAGGAAAAAATATAATTTAAGTTAAAATAGAAAAATAGAATAGAAAAATTGTGAATGTAAATAAAAAACAACCGGGATATTGCAATCAAGACACTCAGGAGTATTGCACTTGGTGTGAAACAGAAATTCCCTATTTCACAGGATTTGACTCATTTATCGTTTGGAGTCAATCAGAGCAACAACAGCAGCTGCCCAAGACGTTAGCATGGATGCTGAAATAGCAGCAGTTTTATCAGACCTGGACAAGATTTTCTCATTTAAAGAAGAGCAAATAAATGCTCTGAAGGCTTCACAGAAAAGATGCTTTCACTTTTTCCTAAACTGGCTCTGGCAGTTGAGGAAAGAGTCAATGGTTCCACCTCCCTCTCAGTATCTGTGTCACCTGTCAGTCACCTGGAAAAGCTGTAATCTAATCAAAGAGGATGAAACAAACTTAAAACCTGCTAATAATCAACAACAGCAGCAGCACAAACTTGCTAACCTGCTAATAATCAACGGCAGCTGCAGTTTGTGTATTTAGGGCTTCCTAAATGTCTTTGATCAGAGAATTGATCAAGGATTCATGTGAAGTGATTAAAAACATGTTGGTGTTTGCAGAGTTCAGTTCAGCAGACGGAGAACAGAGTCTGCAGAGTCCAGCCGTCTGTCTATGAAGAGTGACGGGTCCATGAGTCGTCCCCCAGACTTCAGTAATGAACCTGGACCTTCAGACACAAAGTAAGAAAACTGCTGCTGAACTAACCAAAAGACTCATATCCTGTTACCTCAGTCAGTGTTGATTTTGTGTTTGTGTGGATAAAATTTCACTTAAAAATGATTTCTAAAGAAAAATTGGTGACACAAAGAGAAATCATGTGTTACATGTGTGACTCCTGCCTCTGGTTGAACATCAGCAGACTAAGGAGACCACTGGAAAACTTCTCTCAGGTTCACATTGTTTATTATGGGACACAGCAAATCACACAGCTTCTGATTCTGCACATAAACATATAAACACAATCACCACACTGAAGCGCTCGCCATCTTACTTTGGTTGCACAACACTCCTTCATACAGACAGTCACGAAACATAACAAGACACCTCATGTCACTCAATATCCTCTCAGATTTGTGTTATGCTGTTTTTCCTCACTTAATGTTTGAAACACATCATGGAGCCTTTTTCAGGACATTCTGTAGTTTAAATCATCAGCAAGCGAAGGCAACAAACTGATGAGTTCCTGTTACCACTTATGCCACCACCCACCACAGGAGAACGTTGCAGTAACACAAACAAAGGCAACCTTGCATGGAGAATATGGGATATTTAACTCTTTAATGGGAAAACAATTCAAAAATTTTAACAAAAAAAAATATAAAAAATAATTAAATTGAATATTAAAAGTACTGATTGAGCACACCAAGTAAATTTAGTAAACTTCAACAATCTATAGCAACTCTGTTACAAATCTTCCTCTTAGTATCTGTGTCAGCTGTCAGTCATCTGGAAAAGCTTTAATCTAATCAAAGAGGATGAAAGCAAACTCTAACACTCCTAATAATCAACATCAGAGAACTGATCAAGGATTCATGTGATGTGAATAAAAACATGTCGGTGTTTGCAGAGTTCAGTCCAACAGATGGAAAAAAATGTCTCCAGAGTCCAGACACCCGTCTGTGAAGATTGATGGGTCCATGGGCCGTCCTCCAAAGTTCAGTAATGAACCTGGACCTTCAGACACAGAGTAAGAAAACTGCTGCTGAACTAACTTAAAGACTCATATCCTGTTTCCTCTGTCAATATTGATTTTGTGTTTGTGTGGACAACATTCTACTTAAATGTGATTTCTGAAGAAAAAATGATGACACAAAGAGAATCATGTGTTCCATGTGTGACTCCTGCCTCTGGTTGAACATCAGCAGACTAAGGAGACCACTGGAAAACTTCTCTCAGGTTCATGATGCCTGTTTTCACATGATAACAGGATAAATCATG
>JAQMCX010000010.1:843126-860519 GCA_029814765.1 Acanthurus leucopareius | reverse complement strand
GACGGTTTGCTAAAGTTAATTTGATTGTGATTTTCCCCTTTTTGCATGCAAATTTAAAAAACTCCAATAGAAAGGTCGACTTTAATCATCATACTGATGTCATTTTATGCATCAAAGGGTTAAATTTAACATTTATATTGTGATTTACAGGAGAAATCAAAAAATTGAGATATATCGTTTATCGCAATATAGCCTAAAAATATCGAGATATTGGTTTTAGGCCAAATCGTGCAGCTCTACATCAGTACGACTGTTACAGACCTGCCGAGGGATATTTGCAAATTCTTGGTCTGTTTTAGCAGATTGCTGACTGTCAGGATATAAAATTAAGTCCAAATTTATCCCCTTAAAAGTTCATTTTTGGATACTTCATGTTCAAACTCACCTGAAATCCTGCTCTCGTAAACAAGGGAAGAAAACTGCATCCAGGTAGACGGACAGAAGGTTCTGGAAGTCCTTCCCGTTTTGTGTTGAGAACGGATACATGGTGTAGTCGCTGGCTGGTTATGAGGAAGCAAACAAACCGAATGCAAAAAGCTCATCAGACATTTAAGAAACAACCAACTTCCTTCTTTATTTGAGGCTAAATAGTAAAATAATAACAGTAGATTTTTGTTTTATTAGTCGTGTAATGAGAGTATATACTATAATACTTTAACTTACTACAAATATAAAGTATACAAAGTCCAAATATATTAGCATGAATGTAATATACAGTCTGGCTTGTACACAGAATATAAATCTGAGATTATTTCCATGTAAATGTACTAAACCTGTAAAACCTCCGATCAATAACATCCTGAGTCAAAATAAGAACATTTCATCTTCTACTTGAGAAATCCAGATGAATATAAGCACATTTTCTCTACTTTCTGTTCAAAGCTTTGACACTTTTAGGTCAAACATGTTGTTGTTTACCTGTGAAGGCGTTCATGAAGGTGGACAGCGACCTGTTGAGCATCTTGAAGAAAGGGTCTCTGCAGGGATACTTCTCAGATCCACACAGCACCGTGTGCTCCAGGATGTGTGGGACTCCGGTGCTGTCCATGGGGGTCGTTCTGAACTGGACACTGACGGACAGACAGACAGACAGAGACATCAGATTTTTGTTTTTCCTTTCTGAAAAGTCGCTCTCAGACCTTCAAAGTTACTCTGCGACTGCGGAGAGAAAAATTAAATCGATAAAAAAGGAGCGTTTTGACCGACCTGAAGAGGTTGTTGGAGTCGTCTCTGGCCACGTGGAGGTGCTGAGCTCCGGTCTGATCGTGGGTCAACTTCACTGCTGTGAGAAACAAGTCAGGAACTGCAGCAACCTGCCCGTAAAAAAAAAAAAAAATAAAAAAATTTAAAAAAAGGGTTTAGTTTCAGTTTCGGTCACTGACTCACACCTTGTTACCATGGTAACCTGGCAAAAAACCAAGTTCGGAATTTTAAAATGCCTTTGTGCAATAATCCATAGCTTTAACTTTAACTCTGAACTTTTGTAGCCTTAAGTTTTATTTTAATTTTAATTTTTATTTATATATTTTGTACTTTACACTGTACTGTACTGTGCTATGCTGCTGCTGCAACCACAATTTCCCTGAGGGAGTCTCCAAAGGGATCAATAAAGTTCAATCTAATCTAAATCTAATCTAAAAAAAAAAAAATCTTGCTGCATATTCAAAGCTTATTCACTGGAAGCTACGATGAAAATAATAAACCTTTAAAAAAGCGGCATCATTACACTTGAAGCGTTACCTCTCTGACTGTGAATCCGTGTATCTTCTGTCCTGGTCGGTACTGAACGGCCCTCTCTCTGGCCGAAGTGCTCTGCTGCCTCCATGAATGCTTTCTGCCACTGAGACTGGGAGGAAATTCATAGATTTTTATCACAAATAACAGTTTAACCATCTCTGCAAAAATACCTGCAGATCCTGTGTCTAAATATTTTAAAGTGCTGATTATCTTGAGGGCAAACTGTAACATTCCCACTGTAGGACACATCTGTTTCTATCATAAACAATTATCAGGTAAAATAAGACAGATGTTCATGAAAATCATCAGTTTTGGTCCACGAGTCAATAATTATACATAATCTTTAATAAGAAGTTTAAAATTATCCAACACATGCGGCAGCAAAACAATAAGTTTGGAGCTCAAGTTTACAGATAATTAACCATCGTGAGGTGAGAAAATAAAATAAAAGAATTAGAAATTAACAAGAGTTTTCATTTTTTGACTGTAAATATGACTTTCAAGAGTTAACATGTATTTGTTTTGTTCAAGATAAAAATGGCGAGCAAAGACATCTAATCGTTGGATTTAGTGTGAGAGCATCTACACATCCAGCTACATTACTAAACACTGCTGTCACTAAATTTAAACAGACCACAAAATAATAGGTCACATAATATGTTGTAACACCAATTGCATCAGCTGTTTTATCAGATAAACACATAAATCCCTAAAGCACCTTATCACCAACATATAAAATCACATTATCTCGTCACTTTGTCACAGACGGTAGATTTTAACATGACACAACAAAAAACACACGAAAGTATAATTTATTTAACAACATTTCAGGTGTGTTGAGGCTAACTGTGTGCCCCGTTAGCTAACTCACCTCAGATGTCGAAGTTTCTGCAGCGCCGCTTTCGTTTGTCGAAACATTTTTTCTCTCTGTTTTTAAGTTATTTAAGCTTATCTGACTTTGTTTCAAGTGTGTTCGCAATGAAAAGACACAATTTTTAATCAAAAGTTGTCAATAACGCCACATTGTGTCTGTGGAGCATCACTTGTCCGTCCCCTCTCATGCCGTGTGATACAGCTGACACATGACATCAGTTCCGCACGTAAAACTGTCCGCCGCACCTGCGCAGATCGCAGATCTGACAACCATAATCTGCGCAGTTACACCCATCCATCTGATATGAAACTCTACAAATACACACTGAGCAGTTTTTAACGCCCGTAAGCTGTAGGTCTACGTAGAAACATGCTCGTGTCTGATTGGTCGAGCTGCAAAGAAGAACAGATGTGATTGGCTGAACGTCACGTCGGTAAAGTTACCAAATCACGACAGCATGGTGAGGTCTTCAAGGACAAATTTATCACAACATGAAATAAAAATCAGCTTTTATCAAAATGTAACTTTATTATAAAGTAAAATACTATGTTAAATCAGTTTTTAAACTCTCTAAGAATTCCGGCCTTTATTTATTCTCTGTAATATAATTCAGTCTTCCTGCCAGCAGATGTCGCTGTGAGATCATGTTTGGTGACAGAAATAGCTGGTTCATAACTTTTGGCCTTCATTTTTTTTCCAAATGTTCCACTTTGTGGTTCCAGTGGAGCAGACAAGTAGGGAACATAATGTTATGCTGCAACTCAACACCTTTATTATGAAAAAAGTGCAGCCAGCTTTACAGAATATTTAAAACTTATTCGTTTATTCATCAAGGTACATTTTTATGTAGTTATACAGAAACCCTCAGACTGTGGCCTACTGAAGGGTTGCATGGCAATTTTGCAAAGGCAATTAACTGTTTATAGAGTTTGAAAAATTAAAATAAAATCTATTCAAAGGAACATTTTGGCATTATTTAGTAAATTTTATTATTCTTGGTTGGTTGTTTTTTAATTTTGTTGTGAAACACTTTGTGACTTTCCTTAATTGACATTTCTCCCGAGAGTATTAATCGTTAAAGCAGCTCCAAAGTAATGAACCCATGTCAGACTATTTCACCGATGTTCATAAGATCTGTGCATGTTTCTTCTTCTTACTTCATACACACTGTTTGGTTATGGCTGGATGGATTTGTCAGAGGGCACTTGGATAAAAAACAACCACTGGGTCTCCGTTATCCTCCCAGTCTTTTGTTTTTTACAATGTGCACCCTGTTCCTGTGAAAGGACACAGCCTCTGCTCTGTGTTTACTCTGAAATAACATCATTAAACACAAATTCATTCTGACACATGCGCCTTGTAAGAAAAAAATGTGAGCTGATATGATGTAGGTTTTTTTTAAATTAGATCTTAACCCAGGGGCCAACTTTAAAACAGATCTCAGGATGGTGAAAAAAAGCAGGATCCACCTTCAGACCATCATCATGCCTTTCTGCTTATAAGAACTTACAGTAATTACAAACAAGCTGCTGCAGAGTGAAGTTTTTTCTTTTTCAGGGGCCACCTCCTTTAGGGTCTGTGTTTTAAGATCAATCACGTCATCAGAGGTCAGTCAGACAAGTTTGTCCTCAAAGGAAAAGCTCCTTCTTTCTGCAGCTTTCTTCTTCAGTGTTTCAAAAATCAGTCAAACGTGTCAAATAACTCGCCTCCAGATGATGCTCAGGTGAATCCTCTGCAGGTGGTGGAGATGCAGCTTTCGCCTGCTGTCCTTTATGTTCTACAGCAACAGCATGTATGTGAGAATCAGTGTAAATAAAACAGCACACAGGACATCGTAGACGTCATAAGGATATGATATAGCTGCTATAAACCTATAACCGAATACGGCAGGCTCACAATGAGATCCTGTGGGATTAGAATAGGAACAGTAGTTAGTTCTCATTATAGCTCACAAGAACCACACAAAGCTTATTTTCTTCCTGCCTGTATTGACAGCAACAGTAGACTGCCTTTTCTTTTCATTTTTTTCTTTTTTTGAATATCTTTTGAGGCACCCACGGTCATCCCTTGTGTTTCCACTGACAGCATGTGGGAGATATTCCAGCAGCATGAATAGGAGGCCTTGGTGAGGAGGCAGGAGGGTTTTTGACAGAGCAGGAGCGTCCTCCAACATGGTGGCTGCTTCCAGTCTGCAACTGCATATTCATTATCGGCGAGAAAAACCTCGATAACACAAAAGCAGGACGAAACTGGCCTTCTGCAAGAATATTGCTCCTGAAAACTTTATTGCATGGAGATTGGGAATAAAGGGACATAATTTCAGGAATTTTTGGTTGTTTCAGGGTTCATTTTGAGTCAAATTAACGGTGGCTGCTTGTGAGTAGTTATTATTTCTTCCATAACTTCAGGTGATTTCTTGCTCAGTCGACGTCTCTTCAGTCCGCAGGAGGTAAAAGCAAACAGCTCAGCAGCTTGTTTTCCTGTCCCGTTAATTTGATGAGCTCCTGTTGAAGAGGCAGGATACAGGATGATCAATAAAAAAAAGTATGTGATGTTAAAGAAATAAAAATGTTTTATCTGCTGAGAGTTTTATTTCCTCCGTTTTTGTTGAAACATTAGCTCACCGCTGTTTTCCAAGAAGGTAAAAAGACATTTTCTTGTTTGTTGGATATAAAAAAAACACACATATATTTCAGCATTTATGGTTATGTAGGATTTTTATTATGGGGTGAAAAATTAACGAACAACTTAAGAAAGTCAGTTTTTATTTTATGATGACTTCAAGGTTAACTGAAGGATTATATGTGTCTCTTTAAAGGTTAAAAAAACTCTATATCCTTTTAATAAATAACAAATATATGGCGGTCAGGCTGTGTACAAAGCTTTTCTGTGTCTTCCTCTAAAATTGAAGTTGTCACAATGCGGCACACAAACAACAAATCCTCCAAAGTAAAGCAAATATAATGACCAAAACATACTTTACATGATGGCAGATTCATCTCAGCGCATGCGGTGTTGTCTGGGATGTAAGTGGCTGATGGCGTGTTGGTGTCGACGCGCTCTTTCCTCCAGGTAATCCACCGGATTTCACCGCGGTCTGGACTGCAGACGCCGGTTCATTTCAGGCTTAAGCTGTCCATCCGTGTCAGATGGAAAACAAAACCCCGGCTTCTCCAGCTCTTCCTCACTTCCATCTTTTACAGCTTTGTTATCCGGTGACAGCCTGCTGAGTACGGATGTTTCTCCCCCCCACACCAACACCTTTCTACATATTCTTACTGTCATAGACACCATATGGCCGAATGTACAAAGGTGGTGTAGTTAACGCTTGTCTTAAACTGTTTTACAGGGTTTAAGGTCTCACAGTTTCAAAAAAAGGAGACAACATTATATATTTAACAAACTATTGTGCTTCCAATTTTGTTTTAACTGTTTGTGTTTATTTCTTTCTCGTCTCAACATGACAATCCTCCTGTGTTAAAAGAAAAAATTCACATTAAATGACATTTTTTTCGTCCTAGTTTGGTGTTGAACCTGACTGGCCTGCACGGCGTCATGACCTCCGAGCTGTGAGCCGTGTGAGCCAATCAGCAAACACCACTTTTGGGACTTTATTCGTGTCCTTTGTGGCTGAAAGGAAGCAAATCCTCAACATGTGGCAGAAAAAACAAAGTTAGAAGAGTGAAGGATGTTTTATCAGCTGATAAATTCCAGTGTTTTTGGAGAAAAGATGTTCAACAGTCACATTTAGGTGTAAATCTTTGGTGTTAATAAAGTTTTGTTCTTAAAAAAAAACAAAACAAGCATCACTATCTTTTTAAGAATCTTCAAAAGACTGAAATCATAATATGTAACATTATTTTTCATCTTGTCCTTTATTTGTCAGTTTTTGTTCGAAGCTACATACAAATGAGACAAAATGCAAGAAGATGGAGAAGAAACGTTAAACATGTGTGAACGGCTGAGTTTCAAACAGAGTGATGTGCTCACGGTAACTGTCACCCTTCCCTAATCTAACTCTAAAATTAGCCCTTAATCCACTTCTTTGACTTAGTTTTCCTCAGTTTTTAATCTGGCTATCTTTGAGCCTCAAGATCTAAATCTAATTTTTTAAAAATATCTATTTTGCTCATCGTGGTGTCGTGAAATTTAACAAGATTAAGAGTCCACGTCCTTGTTGGCACACTTGTTTTGTGATCGTGATGCTCTGTGGTACTTGAAAAAAGGATGAATTTCACTAAATGACAACATGCTAGTAGGTATAATGATCAATATGTTCGGCCCTTCGGTTGAATGCTAGCAAGCTAACATTCGATAAGCGGCACTAAAGGCAGAGTGAAGCTGTGGCTGTTTGTGTTTGTGGTTTTTCATCCAAACGAAAGTATTGGACACATTTGTCAACATCACCAATCCTTAAAAAAGAAGATGAATGTATCGAAACTGTCTGCTTATATATTTGAGTTGATCTCAGTACTTTATCAATGATATATTGCAAAAGTCAGTTCATTTGTGTCTTTGTGTGACATCACAGGTCACACAGTAAACACGCTCAATGCACACGATGCAAACACAGTTAAAAATTTACCTGGTTTAACTTACTTACCTGTATTTTCTGTATTTTTCTACCTTATTTATTCAAGTGCTCCTGTCTTTTACTGGTTTTATTAGTTTTCATTTGTCATCTTTTTTTCAAGCTTTAACTCATTATCTATTTACCACTTTACTGTTTGTTTGTTTGTTTGTTTGTTGTCTTGTGTCAGTGGTTTCCTGTCATCCTTCGACTACAAACCAAAACCACCTGTGTTTACACATAAAGTGCATGTAAAGTGACCTGATTGTTCCTGACACCTGGTGGCGTTTGGGCTGGTCGGTCACCTGCTGAACCACGTCGTGCCCCGACTGTCTGTTTGCCCCCACAGAGGGCAAATAAAGGTGTGATAAGGGGTTAAAATAGATGATTATGGGCTGTTTGAAATCAGTCCATCTTGGGAAGGCAGAGTTATGCTTTCTCCCTTAATTCAGCCGCATTACACAAAGCCTGTAATGTAGATTGTAGTATAATGTAGGTGTGTGTGTGTGTGTGTGAAATCTTATACTGTACAGAACGAAATGAGCCATAACACTCAGAAACATCCAGCAACATTTTTGTCTCCCTGAAATCGAACTGATTTGGCGAATGTGTTTTGAAATGAAGCCGTTTCAAACTATAACAGCATGTTAAAGTATGAAGCCGTTTCATTCTGACCATTAATGCTGCTATAAAAAGCACCGAGGAAGGAAACAGCAACACGGGATTCGAACGTCGGGGCTCGTGCCGGCCGCCCCTCTCGCTCCTCATCACATGAGCTCGTGCAGGTGTTCAGACAGGATGAAAGACGCTTCACAGACGCTCTGCATGTGCAGCAGAGGTCAAACTCTGCGTCTGGACACATTTTTTTGATAAAATATGAAAATCTCTTATGCAGAGTCTAATTAATAGCAGTATGATATGAAATATTGAGCTGCTTTCAAGTCCCACAGGGCTCCTTGCTTGGCCACTAGCTGATCTGACGTGGCTTTGCTCTTTTTTTTGCACCGAAATGTCAATTTCTCCCCAGACCGTTTCATTAGCGCACATTTTAGATGGATAGTTGGCCCTGAGTCTGTGCTCCCATCCCATCCACTTTCCTCCTCACCTCTGGGGCCAATTAGGGCGCTGGAGCCGAAAATAAATGAAACGCGGTGGCAAAACAGCGTTTACTTCAAAACCTCACACTTAATTTGAAGATCTCTCTCTGATCTGAAGTTGAATTAGCAGGGTGATATTCCCTTTGATCTCGCAGGTTTTGCATTTGTTGCCAACTTATTGAGTGGAGACTCCAGAGGAAAGAGAGTCTGCGCTGGATGTGCGGATACATGGGGAGTTCACACACACACACACACACACACACACACACACACACACACACACACGGATGGTGCATGTACAGTTCAGACAGTCTACAGAAACACATTTAACACTTTTTTTTCTTTACACACTTCAAGAAACAAACACACGAACTTACTGAATGAGCCCAAAGACAATGAACCATGCAAACGCTGATAGACACACACACATTCTCACACACACACACACACACACACACACACACACACACTTTTGCACTTTTACCTGGGACATTCATTGACAGCACACTGTAGCCTCTAACCCCAAATGTTCTCTGATACTAAAACTTCAAATATAAGAACCGAATCGGAGTTATTCTTCAAAGTGATTCTCCTCTGAGTAACATTCACTAACGCTCCTTCAGGCTTCTGATGTTATGAGAAGTTTGCAGCGTCGATGCTCCTTTATTGAGGACAGCAGCTTTATTAAACTTGATTCAAAAACAGCTGGGATGAATTCTAACAGTGACCGAGAGTCATGAAGAGAAAACTCCTCAGAAACACACCGAACTGTCTCACAGAAGCATTTCCACAACACAACCAGCTGAAGAGCGACTTTCTATTGTCTTCTGTGCATCAAAGGACAACAATTAAGTTTTTTCACAGCAGTTTGAGAGACAAACTTTACCACAAAGTCCATTTTCTAGATTATTCAGCGGGAACTCGAGATCATCCACAGACTCTGACCGTCTTTCCTCACACAGGAGAAGAACGCTGTGAACTTTTTAAAGCCGCTTTAAAAAAGCGATTCATGTTAGATAATTAAAAGAAAAATTCAGTTTTGTAAAGGAATCCTTTCCCCAAAAAGCTCAGCCATAAAAATTATTAACGTTCAGAGTAAAAACTGGCCACAGTTTTCATGAATGTTCCAACTCTCCAGGTTTAATGTTCAAAATGGTTCAAAAAGCAGAGGAGCACAGCAGATTTTGAATTTATAGGAGTTTATATGTAGGTTGATGGACACAGGTCCTCCATTTTTCACACACACACACACACATGCGCCACAGACAGACAGACAGGCAGACAGTCACCTATGTCCGCCTGGTTAAATCCGGAGCGTGGATCGAGTGTTTGACGCTGATCTGGACGGACGGTCTGGACGGACGCTCGCCTGCGTGCCTCAGACTCAGATGGCTCTCCTGACACACAGCCGCAGGCTCTGCTGTTTCAGTTTTGGGGACTGTGATAACATTCAAACATCACACACACACACACACACACACACACACACACACACACACTCACACACACACGTTAAAGCCATCTGAGCACCTGCCAGTTGCACATTGTCTGCACATGGAAGAGGAGGATCGATAACATGTGAGGCCACCGGGTTTAAAACATTATTGGCTGTTGCTGCGTCTCCTGTTCAGGTGTTGTGGCTTCAGTATTGAGCTGTTTGCTGGCTGCTAATCGTCCTTTAGTGAGTGAGCGTGTGTGTGTGTGTGTTTGAGTGAGTGTGTGTGTGTTTGAGTGAGTGTGTGCCGCCGCCGTGCTGATTTTGAATGGCATTGATTCCCATTCCCATTCCCATGCCAAAAATCTGCACAGCTCCCCACCAGAGACGCTTAAAGTACCGTTAAATGATCAGAAATGTTATTTACGATGACTCAACAAAGACTATAATCCACCGTCCCAGAGGTCAGAGGTCAGAGGCTGCCGCCGCTTGTGAGATATAACGAGAAAACTTTGCTCATTTTGCAGTGTAATACATCACAATTAACAGAAAATGTATGATACTGCATGCAATATGTATCGCTATCTATCTATCTATCTATCTATCTATCTATCTATCTATCTATCTATCTATCTATCTATCTATCTGTGTGGAGTCTGGGGAGTGAGTGCAGGCTCATACAGTGCTGTGTGAGTTCAGTATGTGGGAGTTTTCTCTCTTTTTTTCTTGTTTGCCGAGCCTTCCCAGCAGCCTTGGCTGTGACCTCTGGAGAGGACGGATAATAACTTCACTGCAATGAATGTTCAAAGTTAGTTTGCCCTCCACCCACAGCAATATCTCCAATTTCTGCATTTGCTTTCAAGCTTGGACTCTCGTAGTCCCTTGACTTTCTCTCACACACACACATGCGGTCTATCTTTGCATCTTTGTGTGTGTGTTTCCATCTCGTTCTCTGTGTCTGTGTGTATAAATTCAGTGTGTTTCTGCACAGGAGTGTTTCCTTTCTGCATCTGCTCTCATGCAAAGCTCGCAGACTACTTAAATCAATGTATTTCTCCCTTTAATTATCTTGCAAGCTGAACTAAATTTCTCTGTACTCAGGTCATATGAAGGTTTTTTTAAGGAATAAAGGATATAAACGATGCTGCCTTCAAGGCTCCACTGAAAGGCCTGGACGTATTTTATAGTGATTGATGTAATAGTTGTTTGCAGTGTCAAAATAAAGGTGAAATCTGACTTGTAGTGTGCATGAAGTGTTATACAAAGAACAACGCGACACTTTGCCGACCAGAACAAAAGCAACAAGTGAACATAATCCCCATAACAGCTGTTTCCCCCGTAATTTCACGTGTTAAACCATTCAGCCTGTTTTTAAGGAACATAATTCTCAAACTAAACACCGTTAATAAGCAATTTTTGAATCAGATCCTTCATGATTTGACAGTTTCTCGGGTTTCTTTCCGTTCAGTTTCAGTACATATTCAATCTTTTTTCTCTTTTCATGTGTGTTTCTCTTGTTTCTTTCATCTTTTCTCTGATCGTCCTGGTGAAGTTTTTTAGACAGGATAAAAAAACACATCGGATGCTTTCAATTTCATGTTAGATACCGAGCGACATTATTTCATCCCCGGGTTCATTTGCCGTCGCTGTCAGACTTCACATGTGCACGTCACGGGGAAACCAACGCCGGGTTTGAACCGGTGACATGTTTTTTTTCCTCTCTCTCTCTCTCTCTCTCTCTCTCTTTGCAGAAATGAAGCCCACATCGTGCAGAACCGTCGTTGCGATAAAGTCATTGACTCAAATTAAACTGTGTAACAAGCAGATTGTCAGGTGTTTGCTAATGCAGCCGCGCGCCTCCACCTGCTGCAGCCTTCGCTCTAACCTTGCTAAATATTTCATATCTGCCAATATGTTTCTGTGTCACACGTTTGAAGTCACGGCATCAAATTTCACAAGGGGTGAAATTTTTTTTTTGTAGTGGATTGTTTTGTGGTTTTTTTCCTTTTATTGTTTTGCTTCGCCTTTTTTTTTTCCACCACAACAATGTCAATTTAGCATGCATCGCTCATCAAAAGCAACCTTGTCTGCCAGCTGCTGAGCCGAAACCCTTCTCTTTCAGGGCTCTGGCTGTTGTCATACATTTAAATTATTCATCCGAATTTTAATAGACAGGAATATGATTATATAGTTTGACAATGAAGAGGAGGAAGGAAGGGGGGGGCAGAAGAGGTGGTGGTGGTGGTGGTGGTGGGGAAAAAAAAAATCCTCCAAAATTCATTTCAAACATTCATGCATATTTAATAGGCTGGGTGCCAAGACTTCAGACAGCAGCATAATCCCAATATGCGGCAAGTAGTTATCGCCATCATAGGCAACGTGCAGTAGTTGTGCCACTGTGCACCTCTTTGGAAGAACAAACAGTGTGGTGCTGCTGTTCAACAACCGAAAAAAAACAGCTTCCAAAGTCAAAACCCACAGTTTCCCTCAACAACACACACACACACTCACACACACAGAGGCACACACACTCCTCTCATGTTTTTTTTGATTCCTTCACTCCACACTTTGTACTTGACGGCGCTCCACTCGTCACTGTTTCCATCTCTGCTTTCTGATGAATATATGGGCGACGGGTGTGTGGGTGTGTGTGTGTGTGAGGCTTCCCATACGGTCGCATCTCTAAATACACCCTAGAGTGTGTGTTTTTTGGGTTTTTTTCGCTCCTCCCATCAACCTCTCAACAACCCCAACACTTCACAAAAAGGTGATAAACAAAGTACAAACACACATTTTTTTCCTAATACTTTTTCCAACTCTTGAGACGCTCGATCCCTGAAGAGAAACATCGACCAAATGGCACGACGGTAAATGTAGAAGTCTCTCTTTTTCTTTTTTTTTACTTCCTTCCCTTGTGGAAAATCTTAATTACAGGCTCTCCAGTGTCCCGGGATTGTAGAAGTGATAAGAAAATGTGTCAGTGAAAGTGTAATGAAGTAGCACTGAGAGAGCTGTTAAAATACAAACACATGACGGAGGGATGGTGGAGGGATGACGGAGGGATGATGGAGGGATGATGTAAACCCTCATGAGCTTTTCCCCGACGGGGCCACAGAAGAGGCAGTCATACAGAAAGACAGTGGAGGGAAGAGAGACACACATGTAGCACCTTTACATGCACCTTTACATGCACCTTTACATGCACCTTAAAGAGCCGCCTCCCCTCAGCAGTGAGTGTGTGCGTCTGTGTGGAGGTTGTGTGTTATGATGTAAGCTCGTCATGCAGGTGGTGTCGTGGCTGCTGAGCTCATAGATGATGCATTAGTCTGATTGAGGCAACAGGTAACACACAGGTGAGGCTCACACCTGCATGAATCACACACACTGAAGTGAGAATTAAGAGCAGAACTGAAGAGTGACACCTGTCTGGTTCAGTCATTAGAAAAAGGAGGCACTTTTCCTTGTTTATCCTCCAGATAAGTCGTGTTTCTGGCTGCTAAACAGACGTAAACACTCTCCTTTTTGCTCTGTTTTTGGTCTACACCTTTTTGGTCTTCAGCTGCTAAACCTTCCACAGTCTTAATCACGGCGGCTAATGACGCAGGTAAACAGCTGCCTGCTGCTGCAAACAAGGTGAGACTGAACGCAGCAGGAATTTACAGGCACTGAACAAACACAAAGAAATAAAAGATGCAAACTGTGGGGTCAGATGATGAGTTTATTACTGAGAACAACCTCTTTCACATACATGTAAACTTTTGATTCATGCAGAGCTTTAGGCTGCGATTGAACAAAATTGTGGTTGGAATAAAAACAAATAACACAATAATCTCAGACTAGAGGCAACTCTGTGGGACAGAGTGCAAAGAATATCTGCCAGATTTTGCAGGAACACATTTGATTCCTGCTTTTTCCTTGTTGTACTGCAGCTTTGTGGCTAATAAACTACAGTTTTAATTCAGGCCGTTGGCGAGTGGTTTGTACGACTCCAGACTGATTCTCTTTCACCCAGAGCTCATTACTAAAGAACAGATTTCAAACATGGCTGTGAGTTACAGTACAGACTTCCCTTCTGCTGCAATCAAGACTGTGCTGCAGGTTTTTTTTTTTTTTTTACAGTTTGACTCCAATTAACATTTACATTTACAGCTCTGACATACGTGACTTTTCTTCCTTTAATAGATTGTGTGGGCCAGGCTGACCGGGGAGGAGATCACACCCAGCACTCCTTAAACAACGGGGCAGAAAATTACCCTTTTTTATACTCTGCTGAGCAAAGTCATGTTGAAACGACGAGCTGTTACCGGCCAAAGTGGTTCACTTGGAGAGTAAACTGTAACCAGCTGCGGCTGTGATACGAAGAAAACTGCAAATTCAACCCTCACGATTCAGAAAATACGGAGAAGTTCAAGCGCTCTCCTCTTTCAGGTGTGGAGTTCAGGTGCGGCGTTCCTGGATGAAACTTCTGGCCGCGGTACCTGACCATTTTCAAAACGCCGCCAAGTGTGAACAAGTCTCCCGTCACCCGTGGCGGAGCTCGTGTCCGGCAGCCACCTGCTTCCCATGAGCCTCTGGTGGGCCGTTGGCTTCTATTCATAAACGTTGGGGAAATTACATGTTGGCCCCGACCTGGACGGCCAGGTAATGGGCAGCTCGCATAATTAACTCAGAGAGGGTTTATTAGCCCCGATGGCGCTGTGCGTATGGCGTGGGGGTGCGTGGGGGAAACATGTGCATGTGTGTGACAGAGGGAGGCTCGTGTGTGTGTCTTAAAGTATGAAGGAAAGCTGAGGAACGTGTGTGTGTGTTCACTCCCTTCTTTGTGTGTCAGACGAAGAAAAGAGCGTTTTAAAAACTGACGACTTTTTTTGATAAGTGGGATGAATTTTGGAGATTTTTGCAGATGCAAATTACCGAGCCTGTAAAACACGGACAGCTGGACCGGGAACAATAACTGAACTGTTTCGACCAGTTTTTGTTGTCTTTTATCAAAAATGATCTGCAGGGTTTGAAACCACACGAAGCAACACAAGAAATATCTAAATACTGATAGAATATATATGGATTATTGGTGCTGTGTTCACTTAAAATGAAAGTAACATGTAAAATATCAATATAAATCTCAAATATTTACTCTTTCTGTCTGTCTGTCAGCATCTGTCGGCATAGCTCCTAAACACACAATATACAGTTTGGAAAATTATCAGGTTTAAATTAAATAAAACCATTGAAACAAGCTTAAAATTAGTGGTGGGACTCGATTAAAAAAATTAATCTAATTAATTAGAGGATTTGTAATTAGTTAATCTCAATTAATTGCATATCAATATTTGACATGAGAAGCAACATTTTTTGTCATTTTGTTGTCTGTGCTAGCTGCAACAGGTTTGGCATTGAGGTGGTAACGGAGGTTGGAAGAGCTCCGGATAGGAAAATTCTTTCTTGGACACATCCAGATTTCCATCCCGTAGTTGTTTCTTATTTTCCACCCACCAAACCTTTTTTCCTTTTTTTTTTCCTTTTAAATTTTATTTTTTATATAGTATATATCGGAGCCAGGATTGAACTTGTGTGGAGAACGAAGCTTCCACACATGGGACGCCCGCCCTACCGACTGAACTACTCCGGGAACTTGTACAACAAGAAACGACCCGCGCTGTTTCCAGTGCAATAATAAATTGCGATTAAATGCGTTATTTTTTTGTCCCGTTATTTTTTCTGTAATTAATTAATCGTAATTAACGCGATAAAGTCCCAGCCCTACTTCAAATGTCAAATTTTGGATGATTTTTCCTGAACTGAACCACTTTCTCCCTTTCTCCTGACTCCTCACGATGAGTAAGACATCCATCTGCTTTTTACTCTGAGTTTTATTTCAGACTCACCTTTGATGAACATCCAACAAGATGTGGAGCTGCACACACACACCTGAGGACCAGCAGAGCTGCAGATACACCTGTGATGCAACACGCCGCTGTTGTGTTCGATAAAGTTGTTTCCAAGTGTTTGTGGCTCAGAGAAAACAGATTTCATCCTGCTGAGAGCAGCCAGAGGTCGGACCGGACCACTCGATACAACACACACTCATACACACACACACACACACACACACACAGTTGACTAATAGCGCTGATTAGGCTTAATAATTAATGAGCGGTCCAACCTGCTGCTGCTGGAGTTCGTCCATCCGAGGATGTTTTTCTCTCTTTCCTGGACTCGGACACTTTATCAGCCTCCTTCAGCCCCGAGGAGTTTAAAGATTCGCTCCCTCGAGTTCTTACGTAACGTCTATTTTTCAAACCTGGGAGAAGCAAAAATCAAAGGTTTGATTCCTCAACTTTTTGCTGTTTGCAGCTTATTTGTCCAAAACATATGTAACGTTAGTTTTTTTTGTCCTCGCAGGCAGAATCACAGAAACAAGACCTGCTGACCTCTTGTGCCTCACAGGAGGATCTGATTTGTTTAAGTCCAACTTTAGTGATACTGCAGGCACAAGAAATGCAGATTTTACACACATAATGGCTCATATCTTCATATAAGAAACAAGAGACATGAGCAGAGAGAGAAACATGCAGCAAACACTGCGGCGAAAATCAATAATCTCGATTCAGATCCAGGTACATTGAAAATACACGAGTTCTTGGAAACAGACTGAGGGTAAAAAAAAGAATAAGACTGTTTGGGTTTCACATGAACACAGCTGGAGGATCTGACCAGATGATGAACTTCATGTTTTTAATACAGCAAAATAATAATAAAGATATATATCAGTTATTGATTACAGAACCAGCTGATCGGGTTAATTAGACGTGCGTTCAGTGTGTTATCAGTCAGTTTTTGTATTTATGTGTCTCTGCAACCTGGAGACATTATGATTATCTGCTCTTAATTTGCAAGAGCAAATACTTTTTCAGAGGAGGCGAAACGCCAGAGGATCAAGTTTTCTATTAACATAATGTGAAAATATTGTTAATTAACTTTTCTGCCCAGTCAAACAAATATTGATACTGAACATATTAATAAAATGTTTTCTGAGATCACATTCCAGTTTTTGAGGCAGAATATCCAAAAATAAAGTCTAATATTTGCTGAAAGAGAAACAAAACTTTTACTGGTTCTGCACATGTTCAGGTCCCGAGCGAATTAAATCGTGTTCACTTACATTTAACAAAGACTCAGAAAGAGCTTCTGTCACCTAAAGAGAGTCTGGAAACGTCTTAGACTGTTTCGTTTCATCTGCGGCACGACTGCAGTGTGAAACTCAAACTGATCGGACCGAATGTTAAATTTGTAACAAAAAAAACACAAACCTTGTTTTCAGGTGTGAAAATCGTCCTGAATGTAACATGAATCAACTTTAACACAAAACTTCGTCTGTGACCGTGTTCATTTTGACAGCAAATTCTGATTCAGTCTCAGTCTTTTGAATAACACACCATTTAGTTTTAGTCACATTTTAGTCATCTGAAGTCTTTTAGTCTTAGTCTAGTTTTAGTCCATATTTTAGACCAAATATTATCAGATTTTAGTCGACTACATTTTTCAACAGAATTTCCGGTCATTGGAAGTATCCATCAGTCTGTTATGAAATGGTATTAAGCTTTAAATATGTGATACAGACACAGATTAAATGGTTGTAATTAGGGCGATATGGGCCAAAAGTCATATCCCGATATATTT
>JAQMCX010000010.1:820365-833544 GCA_029814765.1 Acanthurus leucopareius | reverse complement strand
GAACATTTTTATTCGGTTTGGGCTTCTAACCCGATTCTAATTGGAATATTAGGCTCCATGTAAACCCAGCTAGTGATGTATGAAGGGAATTAATGACTGACATCAGACTCTGTTTCATCATTACATCATGATTGTTGATGGGACATGAAGAACCTGCACACGGTGAAACCTGAACAGGCCTTTCTTTCATTTTCAGTCGTTCTCTCATATAATCAGCTCCTCCTCTTTCGCTTTCACTTTCTTACACGATGTTCCAAGTTATCAGACTCAATCATCTCCATCCTTTCTTCCTCCATTTCCTTCCTCCCCTGTTTTATTTCCCCCCCAACCATCCTCAGTCCGCCTGTGTTCTTTATATCTCTGTCAGACGTTTTATTTCTTTCACTTCATACTCTGTCTCTTGCTTTCGTTCAGTTCATCTCTGTTATTTAGTTTCTTTCATTTCCACCCTCACATTCATTTTCTGCACAAGTTACCGACAATATGAGAACTTCCATGAAGAAAATGATAACTCAGTCGATGAAATCATCAGTTCAAAATAAGATCTGCATGAGAACATATCATGTTCTTGGATCAGAAAAACAATATGAATTACAAACCTGTCCAACCCAAAAACATAGAGAGAGAATATGTGACTTCTTTATGCATTCAAAGGGAACATACGAACATTACGCACAAAAAGTCTTTTGCATGACTAATACTAATCTGTTTTAAGTTGATTGCATTTAGAAACTTCCATTATGCAATTAAAGAATGTTTACCAGCCATGTTTAATGTGAACTTAAAGGTTCCTTCATCCAGTCGTTTTCTGTTTTTGCACTGTGGACTAAAGAACCGTGACGAACAGGCAAATTAGTCCACAGACACACGAAAAGACCGCGGCTGTTTTTTACTTGAGATGTTTGCACTTTAAAAAAACTCCATGTCGATGGATCAAACCACAAAGAACAAATAAGAAATAAAAGAACTGGTTTGAGGCTGCAGATTTTTGCAGCAGAAACGTAACAAAGCAGTAATGTTCAGCGATGAAACAGCTGTTAGTAAAGTTCCTGTACTTTTTGGAAAGTACGGCTCTTCCAGCGGGGACTTTTCTCGGGGTGAAATAACGTCCCCGGAACTTATTTTAGATCCTGGTCTCTGCAGTGGAAACACACTGACTTCCTCCAAAGGTTCCCCGTGGAAAGTCCCTGTGGTGGAAATGTGGCTTCTGTCCGAAAACTTTCTTTCTAAAACATAAATTCAACCAACAAAAACGACTTAAATTCTCTGTATTAGTCCGTTCAGATAACTTCCCCTCCGTTCACTGTTTCTCAGTCGGATAAATAAGTGAAAAACATCTTAAAACGCTTTTTTCTGCTCCTTTGCTTCACTCGGTTCTCTTTCATTGGTTCTATCATTTGAATCTTCAGTTGTTTTAATATGTTTTTTACTTTACGGTTCAGATTTAAAGCTCACACTTGTTGTAAAGAGACTTTCCTCTTGTGCGATAGAAAACCGAGCTGCTCTTTCTTTAGCACCGTTATTATTATTCATACATTCATTTCCACTCTCTCCTCATAACCCCTCTTCTTCTTCATCTGTTATCCTCTCACTCTAACTTTCTCTCTCTCACTCTCATGAAGGGTCTTCCTCTCTTTTCGTCTGATTGCTTGTTTTTATCTATTTCCGTCCTTGTGTTTGCTGTCTTTTCCTTTTTTCACTCTCTCTCTCTCTCTCAGTTTGACTCCTTCTCCGTATGCTTCACTCTCTCTCACTCCCTCTCTCCGTCTCCCTTTTCTTTATCTTTGTGACTC
Source organism: Acanthurus leucopareius (assembly GCA_029814765.1). NCBI lineage: Eukaryota > Metazoa > Chordata > Actinopteri > Acanthuriformes > Acanthuridae > Acanthurus > Acanthurus leucopareius. The sequence continues at coordinate 831,751 of JAQMCX010000010.1, read as the reverse complement.
AGTCTTTCCTTTGGTCTCTCTTTCCATGTCTGACTCAGTCACTCTCTATTTTAATCTCTCTCTCCGTCTACTCTCCCACTCTCTTTTTTCTGTCTCGGTGTCCAAATCTCTCTGTTTGCCTCTGCCCTTCATTCCAATGTTTTACCTTACTCTCTCTCTCACTCTCCTCCTATCTGTCTCACTCTACCAGTCGCTCTTTTTTTGTTGCTTTCCATCTGTCTCTCTTCTCTGATCTCTTTCATTCTGTACATCTCTTTCTGTTGCCCCCCCTCCCTCTCTAAACAGCCCTTCTTTTAATAGGTGTCGCTCTCTCTCTCTCTCTCTCTCTCTGTACTCCGTGGTCTCACCGAATATGGGCTCAAATCCTCCTTAGCCTTTTCTGTCTATCATTTTTCTTTCTCTGTGTACAACATGATTGACTTAAAGCCTGCCCTGTGCCTCCATACACACACACACACAATAAACACACACACACACACACCTCCGAAAGCACTCACTCCACGCATATGTATCCGAATAAGCCTCGGTTGCCTGCGGCGACTTCCATCTTAATAAGTGCGTTGTTTATGGGCCTATAAGCAAAATGTTGCCTGCACAGCTCATTACTGCTGAGTGGGGAGGGAAACTCCCAGGAGGCAGTGCACACACACACACACACACACACACACCTCCGAAAGCACCCACACACACACACATGCACGCCTCCATTGCAGACTCTCCTGCCTGCCGCACAATCAGTGCAGCTGACAGGTTTCACTCCTGTTTCCTTCATGTTTTTATTCCATTTGCAGCCCTCACAGCTGAATATTTGCTGCACAATAGAAAGAATATGATATTTTGGTTTAAGGCAATCCTTCATAAAGAATTTGTGGTTGGTAACTTATGTGTTATTAATGGTTACAAAACTATAAGATGTAGCTTTATGAATGACCTACAGAAGCAGCTCATCAGGACAACAAACTCCTCCAATGAACCGTTAAACACCATCTGGAAAAGAACCGCAGAACATCTGGACTGAACTCAATTTATTACTTTATAACAGACGGCTTCTAGTAACAACCAAATATTAATGATTTATTAGCATTTGTATCTGCTAACAAGAGCAGCATGGTGTGTTTTGGTTAGTTTGTCGACTCACAGCAGGAAGTTTTTTAGGTTTGAACCCACCGGCCGCTCAGCCAGCACCTTTCTGAGTGCAGTTTGCATGTTTTGCACAGGAGTCTGCTTGTGTTTCCTCCAGCTGCTCTGGCTCTTACAGACATGCAGATTAATGGCTTAATAAGTTGGCACTTTGACTGCTGAGTCTTCAGAAAGTGACAAACCTATGAACCTGTTTTAAATACTATAATTGAATGAAGGTCTGTCACATTCAGTCAGTGCACACAGTGCAAATTAAAACCTCTCTGCTGTTTGTAGTTTACTGGTTTTAAATCTAAAATCTGGAGTCTGGTGTCACGTTGGTCGAAATGCATTTCACTTCAGCTGGTTATGACCGTCAGCCGCTGGACGAAACAGACCAAAGCACCTCTGAGAACAACCTCTGACATCATTAGCACGTTGACAGTGTCGGTGTATTTACTTTCACTGCCAAAAGGGGGAGACAAAAGTTCCACTCTGCAAGTTTAACTGATCTATTTATAATTATTTTTGATATTTTTTTTTTACACACTGTAGCCTAAATATTCTAAAAGCTTCATCCCACTGAGTATAGCACCACAGTTCTACAGCACAGCAGCTACATTTTCCAAAACGACCATAAAGTTGCACAAACACCTCGTTAAAACATTATTACCTGAAGGAAGGATTCAGTCCAGCACTGTTGTGTTACGCCGCATTATTTTTAGCTGCGTGCACCTTTATATAATCAACTGGCAACAGAGTGTACAAATGTCTCATCAGAAAGTGATGCTGATATTTTTAAGGCGGAAATTCTACTTTCAGCTCATCCATCCAGTTCTTTTCAGTAATCACTTGGCTAAAAGGAGGGAAAAGCTCTTTTTTTTTCTCACTCAATCTGTTCCTCTTGGCAGTGCAGGGAATGTGAAGCAGACAGCGTGAATCGAGTTCGACTTCCACAAAAGCAACATGAACGCATCTTATCTGTATGATCACACCTGTTAGCTAAACGTTTCAGTATCTCAGGAATATAAGTTGTTGCATGATGTAAATAATTAAAAAAATCATATGTAGATGATTAGAAAAGGTCTCAAAGGAGGCGAGTGGTAATCTAACAGCTCTGTTTTTGTTGAAGTTGCTTAGCATTTGATGGTGAATAAATTTAAAAAGTGTGGAGAAACATGCTAATTCCTCCTGTTGGTGCTTTCACATGCTGAGGAGATCTTGTGATTAAGTTTTGCATGACGTTACAATTTGAAGATATGCTACTTAGAATCTGAATGCTAAAGTGAAACAATAGTAAAAATGTGTTTAGAGGTTAATATTTCTTTGCATTTGAGTGTGGTGCAGCTGAAAGGGTCAAAGTGCTGATACAGAACACTTCTAAGGCCATGAGACTAAAATGATAACTGTCTTCATCTTGTCACCATAGTTTCAAAGGTGATTTTTGCTTAAATTAATGCCTCATTAAAACAAGAGACAGTGATGTGTTGTTTAAATCCTATAAATAGATTATCAACAGCGAACTTCAGCAAACATTTGAACAAGTGTCACATCTCTACAGATATCTCAGAGCAACTCATCTAAATCACATCCAGAGCTTATTGTCATATCTTCCACACTGCTTCCTCCTCAGACCGGGGAGCTGGGAGACATTGTGACTGCAGGAGCGACAGTATGTGACACTTGAACACATGTCGACACTGGGAGCGAGTTGGGAAACAGATGGCGGTGCAGTGCAGCAGGAAAGACTTAATGCCCGAAAACTGTGTGTGACAGAAGCGTTTCGTGTCACCTAAGTGTGAGAGGCAGGCATGCAGAGACGAACACACAAATTAATACGTAGAGAAAACACAAACAAGCATGCATGAACTTACGCAGACACACACGGATACAGTGTGACAGCTGCGACATCGCACTGGTTATTATCGTCTTCGGTCCCTGTGGAGAAGCGCTGATGGAGTCGTGTTGTCAAGAGACGCAGGTCAGATGAGTCGAGAGCAAATGTACGTAAATCACATGAACGAGAGATAATCTGGCCCCAGTTTGCACCTTTTACATTAGAGCTCTTCTGAAGTGATGATTATTTTCACGTCAGATACACAAGCCAACATTTGCCAAAACTAAACTGAAGTCAAACTAAAAGAAACCCAGCAGGTCGTTTGACGACATATAATTAAAAAGGAACAAAAGAGATTTTAAAATATTAGAACGAAAACATAATAATCCACTCACATATTTTTCTGTTTTAAAGTTTTTATGGATAACATTGCAGCAAAATCCAATTCCAATTAGCAGAAATGGAACAAATTTATCAATAATTTGGCTGTCCTTTCTGTACAATAAGTGCTTTATTTACTGTCTTCTCTTTTACTGTCTGTTGTTGTTGAACGATGCTAACAGCAGAAAGAACAGAGAAGGTTCATCTGAACATTCAGCAAGAAACAGAAGCTCACTGCTGCTGAAAATGACATTTTTTTACAAAAGTAACTGAGCTCTAAACCCAAACAGTAAGCTAAAATGGGCTAAAGATGTCTGCAAGTTTGAGTGGGACCTGACCTTTGTTGTTAGAAACAGCATCTTTTTACAATATTTGTACTTATTTGGTCGAAAAAAGAATTTACGTGGAGCTCGAAAGGCTTTAAACTCTTTAAAATCAGTTGTTGCTGCTGCTGTCAAACAATGATTACATGGCGGGCACATATTTTTGATTTAAATGATTTTTTTTGACATTGTGGCAAAAAACAATTCCAACTATCTGCATGGAAACCAATTTAGCATTAATTAGCATGTCTTTTCTCTACAATAAGTTTTATATTTACTGTCTTTTAATCTATGCTTTTAGCTTTGGTCTTTTTTTAAGCTTTTTTTAAGCTTTTCTCTTAAGCAACATACAGTGAGTACACCTACATATGTGAAGACAACCCAAAACTTGAGCGAATCAAACAAGTATATATAATATTCTGAGCTGCTTAAAGAGATACGTCATCTTGCTTTTTAACTTGCCGTTGTTTTTGCTTGTTTTTTGCTTTTTTTAAGTTTGCAATGAAAGATGAGGGTTTCTGCTGTCCTGATGTCAATGAGGAGATGTTTCACCAGCGTGAAGCCACAACAAGAGTCGTGACTCTGCTGTTGTTGAACGATGCTAACAGCAGAAAGAACAGAGAAGGTTCATCTGAGCATTTAGCAAGGAACAGAAGCTGCTGCTGCTGAAAATGACATTTTTTTACGACAGTAAGTGAGCTCTAAACCCAAACAGTAAACAGTAAAATGGACTAAAAATGTCTGCAAATTTGAGTGGGACTCGGCTTTTGTTGTTAGAAACAGCATCTTTTTACAATATTTGTACTTATTTGATCCAAAAAAAAATTTATGTGGAGCTCGAAAGGCTTTAAACTTTTTAAAATCAGATGTTGCTGCTGTTGTCAAACAATGATTACATGACGGGAACAAACTGAGACTTTGGGTAATTTAGCATTTACAACATTTTCAACCCCATTTCCTGCATCTACGTTCAGACACACCGACAGACAGACACACAGCAGCAACAACAGCGTCAGAACGATGCCGAGGAATCTGTTCTTTGTCTAAACTCCCGTGAGACAAAAATAATTACTTTTCCATGAAATTCACACATTGTGAATCTTGTTTTCCTCTATAATTTTGTAGATAATTGAATTCGATATCCCTGCGGTATTGTATCGCCTCGGAAAAAAACAAAAAAGAGAAAAAAAACAAACCTAGGCAAACACACGGGGAGAAACCTACAAATTTATATCAGTGTTGACTTATTGTATCAGTGCCATTAGGCATCTTATCTAAATGCGCTCCGTGTCAGTCTGGATAATGCCAGATTGACTGACGCGGCCAAAAACCAAAATAATTGCCTTAAAAATAACACAAGCAATCACAGCGGATGTGTGCAGCCACACACATACACACACACAAACACATCTATGCTGACAAATGCAGGCATCCAGACACATCCAAACATATACTCTTGCAGATGAAGGGACTACAAAGCGCCTGGCACTTCTGTATTTGCTTGTTGAGCTTTCATTAAGTGTGATGGAGGTGCGAAGGTTTCGTTTGATCAATGTCTTATCCAGATCCCAATTACTCCAGCCTGTTAGCTGCCAACAGGAGTGAACATGGAAGCTAAGACAGCCTTGAAGTCCGTCCACCCTCCCCCACATTTTCACTTCAAATTAGGGGTTCTTTACCCTTTCCTTAATGGATTTTTTAGCCCAACATACATTTGGCTTTGGGCTGGTGAAAGCAGGGGGGATTTCTTGCCGCTTAAGATGAAAGGGATGAGACATCTGCAGCGATCTGATCTCGTGTCAGATTTAAATTCACTTCAGTCAGCAGCTACAAAACAAATGAACAACATTGTGTTTTTGGTGTCATCGGTGCTGAAGTGATGAAAAAGTTCAAACACAAGCGCGAAGAGTGACATTTTTTATGTTCTGAATTGAATGAAAGTTTCATTAGCTTCATTAATGAACACTGATTTCTTGTTCTTGACCTTTAAAGAAACAGTCAGAAACTCTAAGTTTGGAGCTGAGGTGAATGAAATGTTTAAAATCAGCAACATAACGCAGAACGTCTGCCTCCATTCAACAGGCACATATAATCTACTCTTTTCTCTAACGATGCATTTAGGTTGACAATACTTCACAATGAATGGTCCCATCACAAGAAAATCACTGAAGAAGCAGCTATTAGTTATTAAAGTTATTAAATCTACTCGCCCACCTCGTCCATTATCTTCTATATAAGAACACCTCGGAGTGCATTAATGTGATTAAAACACGGCTACTCAACAACAGAAAAAGGGAGACTAATGTTAGCTCATCATCCATGTTTTGTTAGTCTGAATTTGTCTGCAGCCAGTTTAAACTAAAGTTACAGTATCCAGTTTATGGATATTAAAGCATAATATGACATTATTGCTTGAACTTACTCGTCACTGTATCCTGTGCACTGATTCAGAACAGTGACAGTAATTCCAGTTCAGTGTAACTTGAGGCTCTTATTTTCAAGTTGTTCAAGCTGTTGGAAGATCAGACGAGTTAAAAATCAAAACCTGACTCATTTGGAATATAAAACAAAAGCTTAACGTCACATTATCACCTCAACCATCCGTTGCAATCCAGCACAATCTACAGCCTGACTTCCTGCTTCCACTTTGGCCTGCTGCTCTTGACGTCACTGCCAGCACTGGTTTCTCACATACTATGAAGGTTTATCACTGTTAATCATGCTTCTTTCAGTATTTACGTTCCCACATCTGAACAATTACTCCAATTATTACAGTGTTTTAAAATGAAAATGAACTGACTGCTTACAAAACATTGAAAAGAGAAGACTGTGCTCTAAAAAGTGTTTCATTTTCCTTTTCAAGCTGAACTATGAACTACTGATGCTGCCAGTCAGCTGCGAATATCACTTCTCCATGGCCGTCGGTTCACACAGGTCGTGTTGGTTCAAAATACAAGCAGCTTGGTTCAGTGCAGCTTAAACTCTTTCTGACCTCTCGTCTTGCTTCGTCTCTGCATTTTTACAGACACACTTCGGCATTTTGTTATCCACAGCATCGCCTTGTTTCCATTGACGACATGATCATGTTGCCCGCATCAAAAACACTCATCAAGGAGACCGATACACTTAAATATGAAAAAAACATCAGTTCCCCACGTCCCCGGTGTACTGGTGTGATAACTGCCGTTAGTCACTCTGCATTATATAACGGCACATGGTATCATGATATTATACAAGGCTCAGCTGCAGGGAGGTCAGGTGTGCGCCGCTATTGACCTCATTCACTATTCTGATCACACGCTCACACGGCTGCGTCTGCTCAGTCTGAAGTCTCCAGCCCGAGGCCACGACGGTGTAAAGAGACAAGTGTTAGGGTGTAAGGTGACACATGTCTGCCTGCAACATTCTGCACTTACAAATTAATACTACCGGAGCTGTGCACACATCCCATGATGCACTGCTGCAATGCAAGACCATCACAGAGCCTATTTCCTGCTATGCATCTGCACCACGCTGCCTGAACGCACACTGTGATAAAATGCCAAATGTTTGACTAATAAGTCACATCCAAAGTGCATTATTTTGATTCAAACTTACATTTTTTAAAAATCCAGTGAACATTTTGCTTCATTTGATCAGATTTTTAGAAACTGGTGCAAATATAAAAACATTTTCTGATCCTTCTGCCTGTCTTTCAGTGCGCCGTCCTCAGTTTTTACTCATTTGTTAAGTAAAATCGTCTCTTTGTCAAAACTAAAAAAAGCCTTTGCAGGTTAAAAGTACATCGTTACATGCTTTGTCTCACCTTTGTAGGTTTTAATTTTCTGTTCCCATTTTAACACCATACATCATTTGCAAAAAAGAAGATAATCTGGAGGAAGCTAAACACCTAATACACTTTAAATGGTGTCTGTTGAACACCTTCCCACACACACTTAAAGACATTTAATTCCAAGATGCAAAGTTGGTGCTGCGCCACATTTTTTCTCTGCATTTCACAGGTTTCATCTCCAAGAACGTATGAAGAGTCCCTTCTTTCTGTGCTGATGTGTGTCGGCTCCACTTGTTTCGTGACAGAAGAAGGGTTTTTTTTTAAGAAACATCCTTGACTTTCCCGTCTGCACCATCCTGCACTGTTGCAAACAAAAGGGAGAAAATCTCTCTTGTCACGATGGAATGAGCTCGTAAACAAAAGGCTGCTGTTTAGTCGTCTAAATGCCACGGCGCCCAAACAGAAAGGAGATTGTTTCTTTGTAGTTTCTGAGCTTTGCTGTCGTCACAGGAGCGACTGTGTGGAGATTCTCAGTCTCATTATGTGTAAAAGCAACAAAATCATAATCATTTCGTGACTTGAAACAGCAAAGTAATCTGAGTGGAGTCGGGGCTTCTTGGTTGCTGTGTGCACAGAAATATCACAGTGTTATGTCTTAATTTCATCATAGCTCATTATGTTGTGAAGAAACAATAAAAATCATGCAATTATGGATGTTGTGCCTTGAAACAACTCTTTTGTTTGAGGAGCATCGGCAGCACAAGAACACACACCTCCTCCTTTGATGCTGTTTATTCCCATCATTAAGTTGTAGGAGATGATAAAACGATCAGATCGTTTGCTCTTAAACCAAATTTACCGTCTCTCCATAATTTCTCTTTCCTATGTTTTTTATCACCTCACTGTAAAAAAAAAGCTAGGAAACAATCAAACTAATTGTTACAGTGCAGTTATCGCCGAGAAATGAGAGTAAGAGGAGGTAAACAAAATATAAATAAGGAATCATTCTGTTTTGTTTGTTGAAGTTTTTCTCTCGGGGTTAGCACCTTCTTCATGATATGATATATTTCAGTGCTGACGTGCAGAAAGTAGTTTGCTTTTTATGCAGGAAGATTGTCGGAGGGTTTGTAGCATGTAAGAGAGGGGATTTAATGTGAGCTTTGTTAGATTAGTTGTTCACTTTTATCTGAAAATTTATTGTTTAATCAAAATATATATAATATCCAAATCCAAAATATGCAAGGGTTTCCAGAAATTAAGGAAACTTATGCCTCGTTTTCACTCAGATATGTTTGGTGTCCATTTTTCTCTGTATGAAATATGCAAACACAAAGAAAGGATGGGCAGAAAACGAGGAGGTAGGCCGGCCAGCTGTGTTGCCACTTTTATAAAATGGTTTGTTATAAGATGTTTAAACCCCATACATGCATTTTATACGTTAAAAAGCCCCTTTGCTGTAAATTTTAGCACAATATGCAGTCGTTTCTGTCAGCTAATTAATTTTAAGCTAATTTCCTGTAGCGCAAACTGCCCATGGTCTGTCTAACATTAAAATAGTTACGATTCTTCAACTTCCTCGAGGCAAATTCTTGATTTTCTCTTTCTCTCCTTAACTTCCTGTCACAGTGCTGCTCAGGGTTCATTTGGAAAGCAAATCTAAAAATATGTCACATTTAACTACACATGATAAAAATGCAACTTGAAATTCAATTAGAAAAAACGTTAGCTGGTGCCTGAAGATGAATTATGCGACTTAATGTTGGATTATTAAAAATACACATATATATCTTAAAATATTTAAGCATTTTTAACTTTTTATTTGCAGAAAAAAGGAATTCTGAGAAGTTAATGAATCTTTACATATTAAGAATGACTTCTGTTAATTTGAGAGTAATATAGGACGTAAAAGTGAGTGTGTTCTTCAAGAAGGAACAAAAAGGTTTCATATTTGTGTTTCAGGACAATAATGGGGGTGTCTCATGTCCTCTGTGGGCTGACCAACCCTGAGCCTGCACACACAGAGCCCTGGCCAAGGTCAAGGGTCAAGGTCAAGGTCAAGGGTCAGGGTCAAGGGTCAAGGTAAGCCGGGGTTACGTCTGTCTCCAAGTAACATACCATTTAACTGTCCTGTAATCATGTGAGGGGGTAGAGTAGTGTTTGAAAGATTAAACCCCAGAAGTACCGTAATTTCCGGACTATAAGCCGCTACTTTTTTCCGACGCTTTGAACCCTGTGGCTTAAACTATGACGCGGCCAATTTATGGACGAATATAAACGAGAAAGTGTGTGACGAAGTAATTCTGAGGCTGTTAAATTACGACAGTGAAGAAGAAGCTTTAGTGGTTTTAGTTGTTAAATTTAGTGGGTGCAGCTTATATACAGGTGCGCTTATAGTCCAAAAAGTACGGTATTTAAGGAACAAAGAACAAAAACTGCACTTTTTCTGTGAAAATCTGCAGCTCAGCGCAGAGTCATGATAAATCTGAGAGTCATGGATGGAGTCTGGCACCTTGGCTTCAGCTTCGGTAACTAGACGTGTGCCGCATCACGTTTCACCTTCAGTGAAGAAAAATAATTGTCATTAGCTGCAGGACGTTGCGAAGTGAAGCTTTTGAGGGGCGATAGACCTACTCCATCTTTACCTGCACATTAATGATGTGGAATGACTTACTGTTCACATTATCTCCATCGTTGACTAATGGAGCTGTTAGGCTCCATCGATGCAGCCAATTACACCTGGAAACCTTTATGTCTGCGTATGATAAGTATTCATAAATTGTTACCGAGTGTCTTCGCACATGAATTTCTTACACTGACGGATCTGAGGGTCTAAAGAATCCCTCTCTTCCCAAAGGAAAAACACAACAATATGCTGAACCATTTCAGCAAAAGTCACAGTTTTTGTGACGCCTCGACAAATTATTGCCTTTGAGAAAGCTGCAGTTTGCACAGAACTAAAGGGCAATGCATAAAATCTCAGAAGACAGCGTGAGTCGATGGTGTGTGATATTGGAAATGTGCAGAGGGGGAATGTTGCTTGAAAACATTATCCGAGGTGAAGAAAAACGGTAATGTTCACACAAAACGGTGAAATGTGTAACCGGGGTCTAATCAGCTTCTCTTCCACCTGAACATCTCTGGATAAGTTGAGCCTCCATGTCAACAACATCCGTCAGAAAAGACAACGCCGTGTGCAAAACCTCCACCTGACGTTCTGATGAGCAGCATAACTCAGGATTATTTAAAGGAAAACTCACACTGAAGTGGGTTAGCTTCAGATTTAAGTTGCTACAGTAACAGATCTACAAGTAATTTGATCTGGGTGAAGCAGAAAACTCCAGATTTTACATTTGTACCTGAACGTAACTCTGAAAAAACCCCTCTTTTCTCCACATTTCCCTTTTTTCTAACAGACAAGAGTCTAAATATCTGCAGCCGTAAGAAACCTGAACTTCAACTTGAGCTTAAATACACTTTTTTTTGGTCATTTGCTGAAACAGCTGATGAAGTTTATGATGTCTATTTGTCTCGAAGTGTAACACACCCACAGATTTAACGTTTCCCGTCATAAATCAGAACGGTGTGTGAAAGCAAAAGTGATCAAACTGTTTCCCTAAAATCAAACGACGATGCTTTTCTGTTCTATTGTGTTTCATCATCACTCGTTTACTTTCACAACTAACAAATTATTAATTCCTGCGGCCTGAAATAACTGTACTACCCCCACCTTTCCCCCTGCTACTGTACAACACACACACACACACACACACACACACACACACACACACACACACACACTTCTTCTTTGACTGTACGCTGTGTTGCTCCCAGTGACAGAGGACTTTTTGATGTTGGCAACAGTGCTGGATCAAAGTCAAACACAAAAGCTCAGTGTGTGTGTGTGTGTGTGTGTGTGTGTGTGTGTGTGTATGGTTTGGGAGGGGGGGTGAGCGG
>JAQMCX010000010.1:791585-817970 GCA_029814765.1 Acanthurus leucopareius | reverse complement strand
AAAAACGAGGTGGTGTGTACGTAAGTTTTTTTCTAGACGGAGGGGGAAGGATATTCGGTTTTACAAAAACCCGGCTATGTGTGGACGAGGCCTTAGTTTATGATCTTTAATTCTGATTCATTACGTAAATCTGCCTGATAACAGAATTTCACGAAACAGAAATATGGAGCCTCAATCAGACGGGATCTTATCCAGCAGATAAGCACAGCAGGTTTTGGTGGTAATAATTCCATAACACATGAGCAAAGAATTATTTTTTCAGTTTTTTTCATAGACAACACAACACAACACAACAAAGTGGAAGAAAAAAGCTGTTTTTGCTTGTGGTGCCAAACAATATTGCCTATTTATTGCCCATATTGCTTCTAGGGCTGGGATTTTATTGCGTTAACTATGATTAATTGATTACAGAAAAAAATTAACGCTACAAAAAAAATAACGCATTTAATCGCATTTTTTTTTTTGCACTCCAAACAGCACGGAACATTTCTTGTTGCACGAATTCCCGGAGTAGCTCAGTCAGTAGGAGAGGTGTCCCATGTACGGAAGCTTCGTTCTCCACATGAGTTCAACTCCAGCTTTGATCATTTGCTACGAGTCTATATAATATAAAATTAATTTAAAAAAAGAAAAAGAAAAAGAAAAAAGACAAGAAGTCGTTGCTGGGTTTGTTGGGTGGAAAACAACTACCGGGCGGAAATCTGGATCTCTCCGGAGGTTTTCCAACCTCCGCTACCACCTCAATGCCAAACATGCTGCAGCTAGCACAGACAACAAAATGACAAAAAATGTTGCTTCTCATGTCAAATATATATATATATATATTTGATTAACTGAGATCAATTAATTACAAAGCCTCTAATTAATTAGATTAATTTTTTTAATCGAGTCCCACCACTAACCAAAACCCATGCAGGCCTCAAACGCAGCAATGTCACCACATTAAGATAAATACTGAAAGAATCTGAGGTTTGCAGAGATGATTTAATGACACTGAGGGAAGGAAACTGTTGTGCTGATGGATTTTAAAACTTTTTTTTTTGCCATATAAGCCTTGATTAACGACCATCAGCGGCACTGAGGGATGCTTGACTCCTCCTCCCCACAGCGAGTCCACTGATTCGTATTCACTTCGGTTTTATCATTCACCTTCACTGGAGAGCGAATTCCAACTGTTCAAACACTGAACAACAGGACACTAAGCTGTTTAATTCCTGTTCGCTCACATGCTGTTTGAGAAGTGTTTTGCTGGATATTTATTTATCCATCCATGCAGTTGGCATGATTAAACATTACGAATATAGAATAAAGCTTGTCAGATTATTACCGCCGTTGTAGAAGGGTCTTTATAGCATCTGTTGCCCCGGTTACTCAGCGAGGGGATAAAACAGACTGATCTGATATGTGCAGCAGGATCTCCTTAGCAACTAAACACTGACTCTCTCGCAGTGTTTTCTGGTTTATTGTGCTGAAAATGTGTGTTTGAGATGGTTCTGCTGCTTTCACATCAATCTGACAGCAATCAGTTTAAACTGATGCAGAATCTTTATGCAGTCTGACCCTGAAGGACGATCATTGCTGCTTTTATGCAAAACGAACAAAACACAAACATATTTCACTGCCATCTAATAAATGTGAACAGGTGCACTTTCGTATCTCTCCACAGTTATTCGAACCATTAAAAACCATAAAACCTGTTGTCTTTGCAGGTGAGTTAGCTGCTAGCTGCTAGCTGTTAGCTTTTCTTGGGAGATTTGTCTCCGTCATTCAGTTTTAAAAGGTCAGTACTCACAGTTTGTGGTTGTTGGTGAAACAAAACTCCATGTAGAGTTGTGTGTTTTCATTAGTCCTCTGCAACTCAAACCAGGAAGTCATTCTGTCTTTTTCTTCTTCTTAGCTTTAGGGGAACTCACCTGTTGCAACAACGTGACAGCGCCCCCTTGTGATTTGTCTGTAGGACCCTGCTTTTTCTGAGCCTGATGATCACACGTCTACAAAAGATGCTAAAAACACCTGAAATCCCTGTTTTCTGCTGTAAATATCATCAATTCAAGCTCATCCTGGATGCCACAGTGGTTTAATCATACAAAATAGTGAAGTAATGAATCTCTCTCCCTCACACACACACTCACCCACACACACACACACACTTAGCCTTCTCCAGAAGAGTGTGTTATTGTCCTTTTGCCTTTCAACTGTGTAAACACGAACCGCGGTTGTAAAACTGTGTCTGTGGAGGAGCTTCGCCTTGAGACCGAAACTTTCATTGTAGTTTGTTTTACACACCGACCTTCACTCGGAGGGAACTTTGTTACGGCTCGACTTGAACCGTCGGCTCGATAAACATTGTCTGAATCATTTACTGTCTGTGCAGAAAAGCCAGGCCTTTTTTTAAAAAACATTCAATTAAATGAGCAAAATTATATAAAAAATACGCTTCAAAAAGAGAGTTTTTTGGTTCAGTGTGTTGTGATTGCAATGGATTCTCATTCACATTCAGGTCCTCACCGCCTCGTTTCAATTCAAAGGGTCTTTATCCAACATAACTGAAGCCTTCTCAACCAAATAACTTCTCTAGGTCGTATAAATCCAACCATTACTGACCTCCACTGAGAGGGAGTCTACTGTTTAAATCTGATTTGTTTTTAGGACAAGACAGTGTAAAAAAGACATCCAATTTATGTAGGTTAAGCCGCTCTCGAAGAAAATTTCTCATTACTGATTAATTGAATTCAACCGATGTTTTGTTATATTAGGCTACATTTATCATTAGCGCTCCTGTACTTAGAACAGGAAGTGAAAAACTCTGTATTTTCTTTCATCTTTTGAATGCAGAGAACATGACACACATTACATCTGCTGCTGCAGAGTCTGAAACTGTATGGAAGTAGTTCAGTGAAACAAAAACTTCTTATTCTGTCGCCTTTTGTCACACTTCCACTGAGTCGAGTTCTGCTTTTTACTTTCCTCGCCGCTCCTCCTGCCTCTCCTCCAGCAGCCAGCGCTCAGTAGTATTTTCGTCTCCGTTTGAGTCGGATAAAGGAATCGTTCCTATTCAGGTTTTGTTAAATGTTCAGTGTTGCGTTAAGCAGCAGCCCTCTGCAGAGCCGGAGCCTGAGAGAGCAGGAGAGGAGCTGCACTGTGGGCCCAGAGAGCGAAGCTGGAAGCAAACAGATCAACATAACGGCACCTGGATGAACTCGAAGCAGATCGTTAGAAGTCAGCGGTCAAGTTTCAAAATTACCTTTGTGAGTTCCTGCTTTTGAAATATTTTCAGATGATTTCCCGAAGCAAAACATCTCTATAATGTACATCTGTGGGTTTTTGTTTTTGGCTCGAAGGCGGTGAAATCTCTGATTCGCCCCGCTGAGTTGGGCGAAGACTCCCAACACTGGCCCATCATTTTCTTTCGATAGATTTCCTCCCTAACGAGTAAACATTTATTTGCATACTTGACACTAACGACTGATCGGTTATTCCTTAATGGCCTCATATTTCTCTAATTGGATGAGTGTGCAGTGCTAATTAATTAGCAATTACCTGCTAATGGTTGCATCGTCATGAGCCCAAAGCCTATTAGCTTCCAATAAATACTTATTAAAAGGCCCTGATCGCTTAGCAGCTTATCATCAACATGTTCATCATCTGATAATTGCATGTTCCCCCTTCTTGCTGCAGATTGTGCTGATAAGAATACAGTAGCCTGAGGGGCTGAAAATGAACGGATAAGATTTTCATCAAGTCTGCTTTATTTTAGAGAATAAAGCTGTTTTATTAAATTACTTCTCAGTCAAGTTGATGTCTGAAATAGATCAGAAACGAAGGAGGGGGGGGCAGCCGCGGCTCAGGAGGTCAAGAAGGTCGTCCACTTTATTAGAAGGTTGGTGGTTGGATCTCTTAACTCCTCCCCTCTGCATGTTGAAGTGTCCTTCGGCAAAATGCCGAAGCCCAAATAGCTCCGGACGTTCGTGCCGTTGGTGTGAGTGTGTATGCATTCTTAATGTGCACGATGGCACTTTATATACAGGAAGTGATGCTGTTTGTTTATGGATGAGTGATGTTATGTTGCACAAAATCAGACAATTAGACGAATTTGTTTGGAAGAGAAACTCTGCAAACATCAGTTTCAGTTAAAAGCCACCTGCTTCAACCTGCTGCACCTTCAGAAGTCGCGTGCTCAGTCACATTATCACTATTAGCATGTCGGTTTTAAACACCACATAAAGTGGTTTATCTCATCTGACTGCACTGATTGGTTGATCGTCAGACTGCCTGTGTTTCTTGCCTGTCAGACATTATTGAAGCGATATCCCACGAGTCCAGTCTCAGCTCATCATAATCAATAAAAATCAAAGCCAAAGCCAGTAAAATACAATCCAATTTGTTGTGGATGGATTTCTCAGCAGGAGGAGCTCACATTCGAAAAGATATGAGTTTTTAAACCTCATGTGCAGGTGGGATTTCTTACAGACATCCAAAGAAATCTTTCGTGTCTCTCGTGACTCGTGCTGATTTGTCTTTGAACCAGCAAACTTATTGTAAAACCTGCTTCTCATTGATATTTAACGACTAAAGGCACAAAAATTAAAAAACTTCCTTGTTCATGGAGGCTTTGGAGCCTGGCAGGTTAACACTCTTACAAACCAGATTCTTTTAGTTTTAGAAATATTTAATGATAACTTTTATGTATGTTTCCCCAGAGCGAATTTAAAACATTTTGGAAAAAAAGAACTCTTCAAATGCAGCATCTCATAAAAATGAAGCGCTACAAGGATGCCGCTGCACCTGTGAACAGCCTGACGCCGGTTTTTGATCAAAAGAGCCAACTTTTGAAAGTGCATAATCAAATAAAAGGAATTATTCATACAAAATGACACCCGTGCTCCGGCATCTCCCCGCTCCCCTGAATGCAGCTTTTTCGAAAATTTCCAAATGAAGCATTGTCACTCTCTGTCTGTGTGCATACGGGTGTGTGTTCTCTCCTTCTTTTTTTTTTTTTAATCACCACATCACATCGCTCTTCCTCTGTGTAAACACAACATATATATCCTCGCACTCGGCACCCGGAGACGCCTGTGGGCTCGCAAGAGGTTGAGATGGCAACGGCGAGATGCACTCAGGCTTGCTTCCATGCAGCTGGGACCCATGCTGCACTGCAACCTCAGGGGGAATGCTGGGAAAGGGAAGTGGAGGGTCATGGGTGGAGGGGTGCAAACCGGGGATTAATTGTTTTGAGTCGACTGTCGTGACTCAGAACGACGATCCGTTCTGTGATATTTGTTTGTTTTGGGTTCAGGTTTTTTATTCAGTTTCAGTTTCACGGTGGGAAAAATCACAGATGTGACGGATGAATCGCAGAAGCACACAAAGGTCTTGTCAAAGCAAATGAATCTAAGAAAAAAAATCTGCTGGATATGAAGCGAAAATTTGAGAGTAACGGAGAAAATGAAGTGAGGAAAGTGTGTGGCAGCGAGTGGGAGGATGCGTGCGAGTGTGTATTCAAAGACGGAGACATGTGAGGATGGAAGGAGTGAGAATTTATGCGTCAAGCTACTGAAAGGAAAGAGCTTCTAATACCTGTCAAGAAAACACTGAATCAAAACCACTTTGCTGCGACGTTCAGGGAACCGTTTGCATTTCTCTCCCATCAGTTTTATCACCAAACACAGCAAGGCAAACTACCATTTCCACATCAGTGGCAGAAATATTCCCTCCAATATGAAGAGTCTCATATTGGAGGGAATATCTCTGCTCCTAAAATGCATTTTATGAGAATATTCAAATTGTCTGTATGAACTTTAAAACATCTCCTCACATTTCTGCCGTCTCGGTGTGAAGAGTGTTAAACCGAAGCAGCAGTGGATGGAGGAAAAAAGTTGTGCTTGAACATCCTGTGATCTGTGACAAATGTGACGATTTCCAATTAAACTCACCACTTAAAAAGGTTGAATCTACACTCAGTCGCCGGTTTGGAAGAAAGCTGAAGCTAATGTGGTCTAATTAAACAGCCACATGTTTGTTTGAGCGCTGCTTCTGATCGTTGTTTGTTGAAACTGGGAGCTGGAGTTTGTGAATGCTGGTGATAATGAACGATAAAGTCACGCACTGAAATTTGTTCTTTTATTTCGAACACGTGTCAAAATATTTAATATATGCACGCTTTATTTTCCTGTTCTGTAAATCTTCTATATTCACTATGCATACATGCACACTTTTACTATACTTACACTACTACTAACACTTTCTAACTTAAAACCCTGTTAGAATGATTTAATAGTGTGAAAATGGGGCACATTTCCACCTTCTGGTAGTTATTTATAGTTGGAAAAATCCACTAGCTCACGAATAAAATGACAACGGAGTATGACAGCGATTTGACAGCAAATCTGCCAACATTTCATCCATGAGGTTGCGTTCACGGACACAGAGTTTTACTCATCACGACATTCTTTCATGCCGTGACATTTCCGAAGTTGATGAGAAACAACGGTTAGGCGTTAAGTTTGAAGGACTTTTAGAAAAAAAAAGACTAAAACAAAAAAAAAACGCCCTCAGACTCACACGACATTGATGCTAATCGTGCAGCTTCTCTTTTTGACGGAGCGTGTAGATGTCACAGAACCGCCCACACCGCTTGATTGACAGGAAATGTCTGAAGAATGAAGTGCAAGAACATCACAGCAAAGTACAAAGCAGATTCTGAGCTTTCTTCAGGAGGACAAAAGGGACACTGATTCATTTACTGCCTAACACACTCACATTTTAACACCACTGCGTCTCCATCAGAGTCTTTTACTGTCAAATCGTTTGTAAAAATGACCGATTTTATCAGATGTGTCCAGTTTAGGTTTAGTTTTTGCTCTCCTGGTGCAACAAACAAGTAATAATGCACCTTTGCAAATGAAGAGACGAATTAATATGTCGCAAACATCCATCACAGCAATTTGAAACAATATGAGACTCCAATAATTCCGCCAAAAATAACAAATGCAGCAGTGTCACTCCTCCACAACAACAGCATGAAGTGTCTCTCACTCTTCTAACTACCACACTCAACTTTTCAGCTTCAGATAAGGAGTGTATCGTTACAGTCCCACACTTTCACACACACACGTCAGTCATCTTGATGAGCTGTCATCCCGCCTGAGGCTGAGGTAACCGGCATCCACAGAGCCTCCACAGGCGTCAAGGAAGCAGACGCCGAACCCAGTCGATCCGCCGTAACAAAAGGCAAACTGATGTTTACTGTTTTTGAACACTTTGGCGTTGCCGGCTTTTCATCTCCTGCTTCCTCGGTGCAAACATCTCACTGCAGGTCACAGGAAGTGGTTCACACAAAGCGAAAAACACCGAGGCGCCATCTAAAAAAGAAAAAGACAGGATTTAGGATTTATCAAAAAAGAAAAGGGTCCATAAACAGTGAGCGATGATTTATAATATTTCCTATTTATTTAATAGTCTTTGATTATGGAAAACTTACAGAATGGAGCTCTAAAAAAATCTATAATGTCATTTTGGAAACAAACATGACGCAGTGCACCTGTTAACCGGCACCGTGGCTTGTATTGATCCCAACAGGTAACTAAATCTACCTGTCAAACTAACGCCTTGAGCTCAGAGCTAATATATCTCAGCCAGCAGATATATAGCAACCGCTATGAGCTGCGGGGGCGGGCGCGTTGGGGGTAACAAGCCCGTTGTTTAGCCCGACATGTCACATGAATCACACCAATTGTATGATGGGCTTTTCTGCTGCGGCGGCCTCGTAAACACCAAGGTCAGCCGCAACAGTGGATGGAGACATAAATGGGTCATATATATTGTAACAAGGCCGCGGGGGTCAGCTCAGACATGACCTTGAGCACAACCTCGCTTGTACCCTCCACCCCCACCCCCACCCCCCCCACCCCCCCCACCCCAGAGGACTCGTTCTCCCAGACTCCTTTATTGCTCATTTCTATGACAACGGTCCTCTCAGCGGATTGGCCTCTTCATAGTTAATAGCTGGCTCGCTCTTATGGAAACACAGAAAAAAAAAGGGAAGAAGAGAAGTCAGGGTCTCGCTCCGTGATGTTTTTATTGTGACCGGCCGACCGATTTTTTTCTCCCAAGGGCGTTTGATTCTCTGCTCTGCTCACTCCCAACACCCCCACTCCTCAAACCCACAAATACACATCGGCATACCCCCCCCCCACAACCACCCCCTCGCCCAGCTCTGCTCCCAGGTCGGCCGGGCCCCACCGGGGTCCCTCGGGCGGAGAAACAAAGATAATAATTGGCTCCAGTTTATCGTCGGCTGCATCCCAGATTTGATCTTTTTCTTTGGTGGCAGGCGGCAACGGCCCAAAGAGGGCTCCTTCTCTACCAGGAGACCGGAGAAGTCATCCATGAAACATCCTTCAAACGCCTGGGGGGCAGTAAGGACGAGCAGCAACAGCTTCATCAGGTGTGGGAGGGGCAAGCGACGGGGTTCAGAGAGAGAGAGACGGTGATTTGATTTGATCAGTGAATACCGACTGTATTTTATTCTACACATTAATAAGAATTGAAAATTATCTTGGATGAAACGAAACAACACAGGTGACCAGCACCTTCATTTACTCTGTCAGCCTTTATTGACTCATTGAGGATCAACAATGTGCCATTAAGAGCCTAATGAACACGTTTAAAAAAGAAAAATCACACGAACATTCATGTTTTCTGAGCATGCAGTGGCGCCTTAAATGCAGAAAAGACTTTGGAGAGAGAAAAGCAATGAGGGAAAGAAGGACTAGAGGTTCTTTACCTGCAGTCAGGGTGAGGTGGAAAATGTTACTGAAGGTTATGCATGACTTTAAGGTGGTCATGGGTGCAGAAAACAAAAATTAAGAATGCAAAATCTTCTCAACGTTGCTCTTCTTGCATTTAGTCGCTGCACTTTTCTTCCATCTTTTTGATTTTGTAAACACACTAATAAGATTTCTTTCCTCAGAACTCTTCTTCTCTGACTCTTCTGGCTTGTCCCGTCCTTGTACTTGTTAAGAGCACAGGACTGAATTTATACAACATGTCTTCAAACAGCAACACAGCTTTCAGTATGTGGCTTCCACGTGTGTGTGTGTGTGTGTGTGTGTGTGTGTGTGTGCTGTGGTGAACTGAAGCAAAAAAACCAGATTTTTTTGACAGTGTGTCTGACACCACAGGCTGTTCTGCTGAGGCTTTTTTTTTCATGATGTTTGTAACAAACAACTAAGTACATATTTGAAATAATCTTCCTGTTTTAAATTGTACATTTTCCCAAAGCGGTTTGACAGTTTCAGTTTAACAGTCACGTCAGCGAAGTGATGGAAAAAAGTTGGAATGAGGAGCGAGTCAGCAGCAGGCAACACGGCTCCAAATACACGGGGGATGAGAGATGCAAGCAGGAAGTATGATAGGTGATTACCTCTCGCTCATTGTGAAAATGAAAGTCTTATAATAGAAACAGAAATTTCACAGGGAAAGGCATGTCTGAGGGGGCGGGGGGCCGGGGGGGCGAGGGGTGTGGAGTTAGTGGATTTTTAATGCTTCCTTTCACAGATAAAACCTGATATCATCTGGAGAGGCGGCGTGATGCCAGTTGTTTTCATGCTGTCTTGGTTTTTTTTTTGATTTTTTTTTCTCTTTATTTTATTTTATTATTGTCATCTCTTCACACTGCTCTTAGGCAGCGATTCAGGATGAATGGACACCAGCTGTGAGGATGAGATAAATAGAAAAAGGAGTAGGTTGAAAAGGGAAGTGGATGAGAAATACAAAGGGTGAGAGTGGGCACACACACACACACACACACACACACAGAGAGAGTGTGTGAGAGGGAGAAGATAGAAGACTGTGGACGGTGACAAAGTGGAAGCAGGAGAGGAAGATGAGGATGGACGGACTCGGGGATGGAGTCAAGTAGAGGAGGGAAGGTATCTGTGAGGTGGGAACCTTCGGGTGCTGCTGTGTTTATCTCATCCAGGCCGTCATTGGTCCATTTTTTCAGGATATTTAGGCACCTGGCAGGTAGAGGCGGCTTTAGGGAACACCTGGAGTCATGTGGGTAGTGGCCGACCAGGACCGACGTCTTTTTTAAAAAACGACACCAGCTTCAGTCATCTTGTCAAAGCTTTATGTGATGGATGTGATGCAGTTTGATTGATGGCGTATTATTGATCAGACTGGTAGTTTGGGACGAGCCCTTGAAAGCTGTGTGATTATTGCATTTCAGAGGGATCGACAAAGTTGTTTTCACCTTTTCAAACTAATGACCTTGTGCGTATGTGTGTATGCATGTACATATTTACACACACACACACAAACATCCCACTTCTCCACCGTATTGTAAGAAGCAGCATCCTTTCTTCGGGACGCCGTCGTGTCCTTGGACCTTCCTGAGTGTCTCATTGAATCAGAGGTGATTCTTTTGTTTGCTGTGTTTTGATTGGCTCCAGGTTTCATCTCTGAACTGTTCTCATCCCCCTTTTTCTACCTGGAAACCCCTCAGATTTTGAGACAAAGCTCTCCTCTACGTTTCACCCACCCAGTTAACAGGAAACAAAGGTCAGTTTCAGTCATTGGCTGTATGCCGTGAAATACTCTGTTAGAACTTCAAAACCCGTCTGACCACATTCTGGTTTTTAATTATGTGCATTTTATTTTGTTTGTGCATCGTTCAATTTTTTAAAATTAATTTCATCTTTATAACCCATAAAAAAATGGACAGTAGATGCAGACTAATGGTGCACATATACTGTGTGTGATATTTGCACAGAGACAGTGTTAAGCTGCCTCCGTTTCTGTAATAAGAATCAATTATTTGCTCTTTCGCATGAGTACGCAGGAAAACACACGGTCTGTTTCCACTTTCATGCTTTCATTCATTCAAAAGGACAAAGATATAAACAGAAAACCATTCCTCACAGTCAGCTGCTCCCGGTCTGTTTACAACCACCATCTTTTGTTTTGGCCCGTTCCAGTGTGTGTGTGGAGGGAGGGGGAGGGAGGGGGAGTCCCCTCAACCTTGACTGGGCCCCTCAGCGTTGCTTTTCAGTTATGAATAGATAAGAATAGATAACATTCTTCATGGGTATTGAACAGTGGTGAGCACAGCATCAGCAGATCGTGTGTGGCCCGATTACGCACATGATTTATGAATCCGTCACAAAGTGAAGCATGTTTTTCTAAGTTCCAAGAATCGGAGATCAGATGATGGAAAATACTTTGCAACATCACGACATCTATGAATCTGAAACCATGTGTTTGACTTTTTTTGTTTTGGAGATGTTTTTCTAATGCACAAATAACATAAATCCCTTAAACTTGCAGTCGTCGAGTAGATTCTGCCTGGCTTTGCAGCCTGGTTCGACTTCCTCCCCGAGGCTTCATCTATCATCATCAGTCGTCAGTCTTCGTCTTCATCCATCTTACATTTGTCACATTCAGTCATAAAGCAGCAAAGAAAAAAAATTCTGAAACACTTAATCATTATTTAAAAAAAAAAAATGCCCTAATTGCTGCAGCTAACAAAACAAAAAAAACCAAGAAAAAAAACATCTTTTTCATGTTTCAACACACACGAGACAAGACACAAACACAAATTACAGGTTGTGGATCTAAATTAGACAAAGATTATTTTCCTTCATCATGAACTGGGAAGAATATTTCTTTTTAATCCAAGATTTTTTTAAGTCTCTGGGAGATCCAGAAGTTTCCATAGATGCCAAAAAAATCTGGCTGAATATCAAGGAAACATGTAAAATTCTGATGTTTCCATTTGATATGCGTCTTTGGTTTAAACATTATGGTCAGCGTTAAGTGTAACACAGCTACAGAAAAGCACTGGAACAAGAAGATACACAATGTTTTATGTATGACTTTGAAGCAAAAAAAAGCTTCAAGGGAGATTTAATCGGATTATTGGGTTTCAAAAGATTAAACCAGCATTAATTAAGCAACATTTTTTGATATTAAAAGAGAACTGCACTGATTTATTGCACTTTGATTACATAGTGAGACTTAAGAAATTCATTTAAAAAAAGGAAAGGGGGGAGGAATTTTGTCTTCTGACTTTATTCATTCACTGCATTCTTCTCTATTATCAATTTGGAAGAGTTATGCTAGCAGCCAGAAATGTAGCCTTAAGCAGAGAAGTGAAGGCAGGCTGAGGAGGTCTGGTAAGCTCATTTCTGACATGACCTCCACAGTTTTATTTTTGTAACTGGCATTACCCAGAAGTTGTTTTCCACTTAATCTCCCTCCGGGGCCGTAAGGCTTAATATAACTTTACTCAGATTTTCAGTGGTGCTCCCCGATACATGTAAACAGACTTTAGTTTGGAAAATTGTTGCACTTTGCCAAATATCGAGTCAGATATCTGTCTAATGCGAAAAACACCATTTAAAGCAGCGGTCCCCAACCACCGGGCCGTGGACCGGCACTGGTCCGTTTGTCATTTGGCTCTGGGTCGCACAGAAAAAAAAAAAAGAAAATCTTATTAATGATCAGGGTCTGAAAGATGTTTTATTTTGAATAATAACCGGATTCTCTCCCAGTTACATCCGTCTGTGCCTCTTGACACAGGTTAAGAGGTCAAGACGCTCGCCCAAGTCACTGGTATGTTACCTCAGTTAAGCCCTTAAGCTAGCAAAAATGAGTAAACTGGGTCCGACTCGTTGCAGAGAAACAAGCTCAGGGCTCCCACGAACTCAACATAATGGTAAATTGTATTTTTATGCACTTATATTTGTTTTTATGCCAGTCGTATCATTTAATTCGATGTGTTTATCCCCCACACCTTAAAGGCTGGTCTGTGAAAATATTGTCTTACATGAAACCGGTCCGTGGCGTAAAAAAGGTTGGGGACTGCTGGTTTAAACCCATTGTAGCTGAATATGGCTTCTCAAGCTTATTGTTTTGGCTTCTTTGGGGAAAGACTGTTTGGTTGCCCAAAAGGAAACTTGCTTGAGCAAACAAGTCAAAGAAAGGTGAACACTGCATAATACATCCACCCAATACCAGTCAGGAGAGAGCTAGCTGCTAAGGAGCTAATTATTTTTTGTGGAGTTCGTAGACACCCAACCAGATGTCAGACCCCTGATATTGCTTATTACTGCCGGTTATGTGAGTTAGCATATGTCCTGGTGGGCTCTCTGAGGGCGGTTGTGTAATTGGTTGTGATAAAATGAGAGAAAAACGTCAGCAGTGTGAAATCTTTTCCCCCTCAGCTTTCATTCACAGATTCACAAAAATACATTTTAAAACATCATGCTCATTGCATAAAAGTCTAAAGTAACAATGCAGCAAAAAAGCATTATACACATGGACACACACACACACACACACACACACACACACACACACACACACACAGGCACACACACACACACACACAGACAGAATAATCCCCACAGAACTGATATAAACTGCTTCAATTTTGCTTCAATTTTGAATCCATTTGTCCTTGTAGCTCCGCCGTGTGAAAGCAAAAAGGATGTGTGTGTATGTGTGTGTATGTGTGTCTGTGTGTGTCTGTGTGTGTGGTGTGTGTATGCAGTGCTCAACAAATGCTCCAAAATCCTTGAGCTCAGTCCCTGAAGCAACAACAGAGTACACATCGGAAGGACAGAGGACGCTCCTCGACAGCAAGCTCCACAAAAAACCTCTTTTCCTCGTTCCTGCCAATAATCTGGCATTGGCCCAAAGTAAATATGTGATTAATAAGAAAGGAACAATAACAACACCTTGCAAGGGTCTGCAGTCAATACCACTTGGACTTCTGGGAATGAAAGCACAAACTGTGGTCCAAATCCTCCGTATCGAGCATGCGTGAGTCTGCGTTACTACTTCCAGCAGTGGCTCATATTGCAGATAAATGTCAGGTTTTAGCAGTCAGAGGGGGATAAGCACTATTTGAATAATGTTCTCTGTCAGCTGCTGCCTTGCTTGTTAGCTGCACACATTCGCATGTTTTCACACACACACACACACATCTTTGCACATACACTGACACATTAAATCAGGTGCATACAAGTACATATGTGGCTGTATGCTGAAAGATAGATGCAAACATGCATTAAAATGAAAATACAGTCTAGCAGCCACTCACACTCAGAAGTACAGAAATATATAATAGTACACTTATGTGCTCAAATTGATGCTATAAAATTGATAGATAGCTAGAGAAGCTATATTTAGTTCATTTTTTTGATAAACAGGGTCAACTGAAAAACCGTCACATGAAAAGCTTGAAACGTCTTGTATGAAATGTCTTTAAAATTGATGTCCTCTTTGTAACCCATCAGCTCACGTTGCTTTAGTACAAGACTCAGTTAAAAGTTGAGCAAAACAATGATACAATGATTTTTTTCAAAATGTTTTAGCTAACAGAGTAAACATTTATGTGCACTGAGAATCTGAGAAGACCTTGAATAGAGCCCTGAGGAACACCACAACCGTATTCCAACAAACAAAGTTCTTTTTTAGAGATAAGATAGTTATGAAAGAAAAAAATGTAGTTCCTGACATCAACTCAAGTTTTTAAATGATGAAAAAGAGTTTTATGAACAAATTTTAGTGGACAACTACGTCCAGGAATTGTTGAGATAGGAAAACTAATTATAGATTTAGAATTATGGTCATTCTGCTTTAACCAGCAACTGAGCTACTTTAAATGAAACATTGGAGGAATGATTGGTTTTATTGACAATTCTGAAAAACAGGCCAGTCATTCATCATTACCTGCACACTGCTAAACACACACACACACGCATTCTCTCACATGCACAGAAATAAATATGACTGCTGGATGCAAAATGCTGAAACACATACACTCAAGCAAACACAAACAGTACATACACATGCATAAACTCTGTCGGGCTTCTGCACTCAGTAATACATCAGCTTCAAGTGATAAAAGATGCTGCAATTTGCTACTAAATCTCCCACAATTTTCCAAAAGTAAAATGGACCAATTTTCTACTTTTCGCAGCAGGGCTGTTACTGAAAACTATCCACAGCCCTTTGGCTTTACTATACATCAATTCATGCCCGGGAAGTATACGAAGGTATAGCTGCATGCATATTTTTCAGGGTAATACCATACATAATATTGACCAATTTGCATATAATTTGAGATGTTGACCTGCAGGCTTTGTGTGGGTATTTACTGCATTCTTCTGTGTTTCTGTGTTAGACGAGATTATTTAACTTGACTATCAGAAAAAGTAGTTAAAAAAAAATCATCTTTATCGGTTTAACTTTTCCAGAAAAAGCCAAAATTTGATTCTTATGATGCATCATTTGTCGTTTTAAAGAGAGAAAGTAGCATTTTTTAATTCAAAATATACCACTTAGTTGCCAAAGACTTGGGCCAAAATACACTCGTGCTCTTACAGGAAGTGTGTGTCATATATGAAGAATGTAGATACCACACTTGCACACACATCGTGCCACAGACAGTTTGTGTAAACCTGCATATCTTCACAAGCAGGGCTGTGTGCTGACAAAGAAAGAGTGAGTGTAACGTTAAAATATGGCACAGAAAAGAAATGGAGCAGCAAAAAGTGAGCTTGCATCGCTGTTATATAATTAGTATGTCAAGCATTGGGCCCAGAGGCTGAAAATAGTGCCGCTGCCTCGCCTGGGGAGTTGTGAAGGGGGAGTGGGGGGTTGGTGTCAGATGAAATGGGGGGGAGGGGTTCAAGGCTCAATATAACGGTGATCTAATAGTGCCATTCAAGAATTTGTGGCATTGGGTAGCCACACACGGTGCGTGATCCCTGACACAGTTGGCGGTGCTTTGCTGACACGACATCCAGAAACTCAGGACTGGAGAGGAAAGTGCTGATCTGTTCAGTTCAGGACGAGGCGTTCACTGTCCACTTGATAGATTAGCTTTAAAGGCTTCGTGATGGGACACTCATTTGTCACTTACTGTGCACTTTCTTTCATAAAATGATGTGGGTCTGTGTGATAAAATGAACAAATTAGGGCTGAGTAAAAGTTTTAAATAAAAAAAAAAATCTCTGGATTTTATGTTTTACCAGTTATTTACAATAACTGTGCTTCCATACAGAATCACAAGGGACTGGGATTACCCTGAGGTGTTGTAAATCTCTGGGGTTGTGAAATGATTGAGACGATGAGGGGATAAAAACATTATTTCCAGCTCATATATTCTGTTTTTTTTCTCTTCATTTTAACAGCTTAATCTGAAATACTGAACAGTTTTGGAGTCATAACCACTGTTGTTGTAGGTAGTAAATGTAAAAATTTTAATAGTTATATATGTATAGAGCGTGGTGCCGCCATATTGATTCTGTTTGTCGCTGCTCTTTATTTTATTTTAAATAAATTATCAAGGAAATTCCATTTGATTTACTGTCTTTTAATATTTATGTCATTATAACTGCATTGTGCTGCACAAGTGACGTTTTTGAGTTTCCCCTCCTGTTTTATGATCGTGTGGTGTATTGTGGTATATTGTGTAAAGGTCTTTTTTTATAAATGATTGAGTGAGAATATCTCAGTTTTGTTTCGTTCCTGTGGAAAACTGGAACAGGAAAAGCACCAAACACCACAGCATTTGGTGTCGGTCCATCGAAATCAAACAACCATGGCGTCTTTGTGAAACACGGTCTCTTGCCTCAACATCGGATGATCATACAGGAACTCATGCTGAATACAGAAATCCATTTCTGGTGAAACAGAAAGACCAATTTTAACACAGGCAGCAGCAGAAAATAAACCAGAATATGAAGCAACTACAGAGGCAGGTTGCATTTCAAGGGGCACGCCATTCTGTTTTTTTTGTCTCTGTAGAGATGATCATTTCCTCTACCTACATTAAGACCAAATACAACGGGAATGGAAAAAAAAATTATCAAAAATACATATGGTAGCAAATTTGAAATGTGATTTCTCTGTTGTATTTCTTCATCGTTTTCTGCCATCTTCCTCAGTTTGTAACTAGTTTTGCTTCACATTTTCTTTATGTGGCACCTCTTCATCCCACCTGATTATTCTGTAATCATCTCCTCCATCTACCGTGTGTGTGAGGCTCTGACCCTCTTACGTGACCATTTGCTCCTTTAGATACCCGACGCATATTCTTACACAGCAGCCACTCACTGGCAGATTGATGAGAGCATCAGTTTAATCTCTGAAATGCAAATGCAGACGCCTTCAGCTGGGTTTATGGTGCACGAGGGATCTTCACCCAGGAGAGAGAACTTTGTAAAATCAACCGTCTCTGCAGTCGGTGAGCAAACAGCATTATGAATGAAGGAGGAGACGTCAGGCGAGATCATTGTTTAGGTTATCGTCTGTGAGAGTAGACATGGATAGAGATGTCTGTCCCCTTGATTAGGCATGACCCATTTCCACCCCCAACGCCATCCTAACACACACACACACACACACACACACACACATATACGCAAATACATACGATAATATATGTGTTAACACACCCATCTCTTTCCATGCTGATGGAATATATATATGACGCACACACACACAGTAACACACATTTGAGTGTGTGTACGTGTGTGAATTTTAAACCCACCCACACACACACGCACCGATAAGACACCCGGTGACTCAATTCACTCACTTTGTGATGCAATTTCCTGGTCCTCACTGAGTTTTAAAAAACGCGGTCAATCAAACTGCAGCCAACAAAACACCCACGAGAAATCTTCATCCGAAACTGAGCTCCACCCCACTGACAAGTCACTCACAAGTCGGTGCCATCATGCAATATTTTGACAGTGCGAGTGACGCAGTGCTGAGAGAGGACGGCGAGTAGTCCAGTCTGACTTTTGTCACAAATTTATGTTAAAAACAACTTCACACCTTGTTCAACTTGAAAACCCTCCTTCAACCTTTAAAAGACTGTACTCAAAGCCATACAGGAAACAACTCAGTACACTCAAAATGAACTTCTCTAGCTGTACAGATATTTTTATTAGTGGTGGGACTTGATTAAAAAAATTAATCTAATTAATTAGAGGCTTTGTAATTAATTAATCTCAATTAATCTCATATCAATATTTGACAGGAGAAGCAACATTTTTTGTCATTTTGTTGTCCGTGCTAGCTGCAACATGTTTGGCATTGAGGTGGTAGCGGAGGTTGGAAGAGCTCCGGATAGCCAAATTCTTTCCTGGACAATTTGTGCACACATCCAGATTTCCACCCGGTAGTTGTTTTCCACCCACCAAAGCTTTTTTAAAAAAAAAAAAATATATTTAATATACACGCAGCAAATGATCGGAGCCAGAGTCGAACTCACGTGGAGAACGAAGCTTCCGCACATGGGACGCTACGCCAGGAACTCGTGGGATGAGAAACGTTCCACTGCACTGTTTGGAGTGCAAAAATAAATTGCGATTAAATGCATTGTTTTTTTTGTCGTGTTATTTTTTCTGTAATTAATTAATCGTAATTAACACGATAAAGTCCCAGCCCCAATATATATGTATAGTAATAATGTATAATAAGAATTTATAACTTTATAAATTTATCACATTCAACACGGCCACACAATAAGAAAATAAAAAGACACAATCAGAACTTCTTGTGTCGTTCAGTTTAGTTTCCAAAAGCTGGAACCACCATTACAGCTTCGTAGCTTAAGCTTGGGAAGAGGATGCACTGGCGCCCCCTGTGGCAACACATGGTCTCACTGAAATGAACAGAAAAGAAAGGATGTGTTTTTTTCTGTGCAGTGCAAATCTTAGAGGATTTGGAAGATTTTAATCAGACTAATCAAAAAAAGATTGGACTTTGGTTTTAAAAGAGCATGATTCAGTTTGATGTATTTGCATGTTTGATATGAGTTAATATCCATGTATGTGTGTGTGTTTGTCTCAGAGGGAAGTGCGGTTCTGGTTCGCCACAGGAGGAGCTGGATTCTGTCTGAGTCGGACGCTGGCGGAGAAGATGGCGCCCTGGGCCAGGTACTTTTCTATCTTCTGATGTTCTCTGCACATTTATATCTGTGGATTGTCTTCACAGGAACAAAAAATACCCAGAATTCTCTGAAAATCCCTTTGCAATCTTATCATTTGAAAAAGGGGAAAGATTTCATCTTCTTGCTCAGTGTAACTTGTATTGGAATGAACATTTAATGTTTTTGCCATTTTAAAGCCATTAACAGCATTTTCCGTCTGTTTTCCAAAATTTACTGCTACTTTGTTGTGTTCAGAACAACTTAAAGAAACCTGAAATTTGCCCTTTTTTTCCGCCAAGATTGTATAATAGTTGTTCACTGTTGTTCAAAGCCAAACCTTAAAGACAAAAAGATAATTGCATCGCACACTGAACATAATGCAGTTTGATGAACTTTTGTCTGCTGCTGTTCGGTGGCCAACTTTCTCATCTAAGTTTCCTGCCAAGACTTGAATGTACCAACATTTTTAAAACGGTCTCTTCTCAAACGGATAGTTAAGCCGAGTGAATGCTCAAGGTGATGAATCACCCATCTAAAGTTAGTCTAAGGTCTCTGCAGGTTTGTATTGACACAGCTATCAAAGAACTGAGACTAATGGCTGCCCGGGGCTACAAGGTGGGGAATCAATCTAAAAAAAATTTACTTGGTTTCTTTGGAAAAGGTCAGCAGTAAAGTGCATGCAGCGAGCGGTTAATGGGCCGAAACATGCAAAATCACCAACGCAGGGCAGCTCAGGATGAAAGCCGGGCTGTTGTTTAGTTTGTCTTTTGGAAAAGTTTACTTCTTTTATCTGGAAAAATAATATATGTCTTTACTTAGCCACGTTTTGCTGAATGCACATTTGCTGTGATTAATATGTGTGTGTGTGTGTGTTGGCGGGGTTTTGTGATGTTTGTGTGTGTTTCAGTGGCTCCCGGTTCGAGCAAACATCGGCAAAAATCCGTCTCCCTGACGACTGCACCGTGGGCTTCATCGTGGAGAAGAGGCTGGGCGTCTCCATGGTCCACTGTCCTTTGTTCCACTCGCACCTGGAGAACCTGCTGCTCATCAGGCAGAGGAACATCCCCGAGCAGGTCGAGACTTGCACACACACACACACACACACACACACACACACAGTGAAGTGCCTCCAGCTGTACTTCCTCTAAAATTTATACATGTGTGTGTGTGTACACGTTTTCTCCACTGCAGGTGACTCTGAGTTATGGGATATTTGAGAACAAGATGAACAGCATCGAGGTCAAAGGGAGCTTCTCCAAGGATGAAGACCCCTCCAGGTTTGTCCATCCCTCCATTAACTCATAAATCAGAAGATACGACATGTTGAGACATGTTAAGGCTTAAGTGTGTGTGAGCTGATGTCGGGCCAGCTGACAGTCTTGGTTGGACCTGGGACAAGATGATCTGAGATGGGTCCTTGCTCTTCCTCTCCTCTGCTCTTCCTCTCCTCTTCCTCTTCCTCTTCCTTTTTCCTGCTCTCCTGCCATCACACGTACCACGTTCACTCTGTCAGAGTTTGTCATTTCTGTCGGCCATAATGCAGGATTGCTAAAATTAGGGCCCCCTCCCGCCCCTCTCTCTCCCTCTTCTCTCAACACGGTCTCACCTGCTTCACCGTCACCACATTTTTTTAAATATTTAATGAGTAAATCTCTAAGGCCTCTATTTTCTTCTTTTCTTCTTCTCTTTTCTTTCCTTTTCTGAGCACCGGACTTGTGCTGACCGGACATTTTGAGCGTACTGAACTTCAAATCGAATGACAACATCAAAGTTTGATCAGTGGCCGAACTATTTTTGTGTTGGGGTGGGGGGTTCTTGACCACTATTTCAAGGACAATTAGGAAGAAAACAAATAGAAAGCTATTATTCCATAATTTAATGAGTGCCCACTTGCTAACAGAAATCAGTCTGTTTCATGTACCAGTGAGACAGTAAAATAAAGTCCAGTCCAAGTGGCCAGTTAATTAGGTCAAATGCAAGTTTGTGCCCTGTGGTCCTGCCATGTAACGGACCAGCCTCTTTAGATCAGTGAGGACGGAGCTGTGTTTCTTCATGCAGAGCTTAAATGTTACTTGAAGTTGGTCTGAATGCAGCCTGAGATCTAATGTCTCTCATGCTCCACCTAGAGCCTGCAAAGGTCACAATATCCCATGAAGTGAAGCTGTTAGATTGAAATAAAGCAACTATAAGTGGGACGAAACATGGACTGTTTATCCAGATGATGGAGTTCATAAAAGGTTGTTAAAACTGAAAAAGGGCTCCTCCATTTAAAGGATAAATGTGCCAAGAAAAAGTTCCCACGATTAGATGAAGAGGTTTATTCTGTGCCCGTTTAAAATTTTGACTGATGGGGGACTCTAGACTATAAAGGTCAGAAAAGTTAAGGACTCTTTCCTCCTGCGATTGTGAATATTCAAGGAGAAATTTGACATATTGGTGATTCTACGAAAAAAACCCCCTCAGGAATCACCAAAATTAAATTATCCTCAGGGAACGGGATCATACTCTGTTTCGTATCATTAAACTTGCTGAGAAATCACTCTGTGGAGCAGACTGACTGACTCTGCTGCAGGAAAAAAAGAAAGAAAAGAGCTTTAGGATGGAATAAAATATAAAGCTACTCTGTTTCAAATAAAAGAAAATCAAACCATACACAAGTGTACATCATTGACGGACACTTAAGACTTAATATGCAAGTGTTTAATGAATAGTTCATCTTGCTTGTTTACTATGAGCTGCTGTGCTTTCAGAAATCCCCAGCATTCAGATGATCTGAGCTGAAAAATGTGACGCTCGTGCAGCCAAACATCATCTCGTTCTCCGTTGAGTCAGAGATAAAAGCAATTTGATGTAACACAACGCAACAACAGATGTGTTTGTCTCTCCCGGTTCCTCGCCATCACCAGCTGTACGAACACATCACCGCAAGTGCTCCTCAGTGAGCTTTTTCCATTTGTTTCCATCCACCGATGTCGCATGGAGTTACATTCAGCACTGCTGCAGCTTTAAAGGAGCGAGTCACAACATTATCCGCCTCTAATAACAAAGTCGATCTGATTTATGAATTATATCTTAGTTTTCTGTGTTTACATCAGTAAATTTGTTGAAATTAAGTTTCCTTTTAAAGAAATTGGGACAAGAATGAGGAAGCAAAAGCACCACAGAGAATAAAACACACAAATCCTGTCATATTAAAATGCAGTTATTCAGAAATGATAAGACAACAGAGCTGTGTGTGTGCAGTCTGGGACTCAGTCAGGGATTTAAGTGAGTGAGTCGACACCGAGGTGCTGACATGGTTTCACAGCGCAGAGGCTCTTCAGGGACGAGACATTTGATACGTGCTGACCTGCAGCACAAAGACCGGGGTTAATGAGAGTCTCTGCCCTCCGAAAGCGTGTCCAGAGGTTTCCAACCTCAGACCTTCTGTATGCAAGAAGTTAGTGTCACCTAAGGACTGTCCATATCAGATCAAGACAAAGAATGATAGAAACAGAAAGTGTTTAATTAATCAATTACACTTTATTTATGTAGGACATGTCATAGATCAGATAAAATGTCCATGTTCTGAACATAAAAATAGTTAAATAACAGGAGTTTAAATAAAATTATTCTAATAAATAAATAAAAATATAACAGGATTGATAAAAAATAAGAAACAGCATTTAAAAATTAGACTTTTAAGTGTCTTTTTAAAGTTATAAGCTAAGTTAGCACAAACTGATGCACACAGATACACAATAATTGGAGTGTGCCAAGTGTTTTTTTTATTAAAAACAAGAAAGCATGCCTCACAAATGTTTAGAAATTCTTTAAAAAGAAACTGTGTGAAACAAATCCTGCAATAATTGAAGCACAAAACAGTTCATGTGACAAAACTCTGAAGGCCAAAAAAATGCAGATTTATTTAAATCAGCTCAAAACCTCCAGGATCCAATCATCTGATTTTTGGTCAATGACTTATTATTTTCCACCACTTTTCAAGATTGTAGACAAACAGAAAGCAGCAAAGACATAATCACCTTGCCAGAGGTAAAAGATGAAGAAGCATAAACATTCTCGTGTTAAAACATCGCTGACATCTTCATTAGATGCTTCTGCTCAACTATTTTTAGCCGTTTGGGCCTTTTTTTCTTTTTTAAAAGGAGCAGATCGTGTGTATCAGTGCTGTCGCAGTCTCTACTGGCTGCTCATAGAGGACGACACAAAGTCACTGATAACTTAATGTCCCCTGTAACACACACACAGACACACACACACACACCACAAACTGACAGAGAGCACACTCCTCTGTGCAAACCACACCGACTTTAAAAGAACGGCACTACTGATCCCACCTTTTACTTTTAATGTAATTTAACAAGAATGCTTATTGTCCAAGGCTACTTAGGACCTGATTCACTTAATTTTACCTTTGGGATTGGGGGTTTGGGATGGGGGGGCTTTGAAATGGTGATATTATGATGGTGGAAGCTTTGCGAATCTTTGTGTCTCTGTTAGAATCTGCTGAGTTATTATTCATCATCTCTGTCTTCTACAGGTTTAAGACTGTGCACTGCATACTGTATCCTTTCACCAGCTGGTGTCCTTGAACTCACCGTAGAAGAAGACTGCAGCTTCCAAATGCACATGAGACAAAAACTGGTGATGCTCCTGCAGGATGGAAGCACTGATGGATTTTATTTTTAAGGGGAAAAAAATGAGAAGCAGAAGAAAAGCCACAAAGAAGTGAAGCTGCGGACGACAGACGACTCACCAGTAAACATCTAGAGATCCACCAGCATCACCTTTGGGCCCTGTTTACACCTGGCATTGACATGTGACTTGGGTGACCCAATCACAAGTGGACAGCTCTAACTTTTATGCACAGAGCAAACTTTTCAAACACAGTAATTAGACATCAACAGGAACCCATTACAGCTGTTGTAATGGCTTCTACTTTTTATTTTGCACTTTAATACCACAGTGTTGGACCCTGAATGAGTGATGTTTTTCCGCCAGTGCAGAAAACATCAGCTGAGTCAGAGTTTGGTTGCCTAGAACACATTTCTATTAAAAAAGTGACCATATGTGACCCAGACAAGCCCCAAATGTTGTCTGAGTGATCGGATCTCAGCACGTCATTAATGCAGCTCTGGTGCATTAACATGTGTACTTAAAGTTGTCCATAGTCACCCAGAATGCATGTTACTGACAGGTGTAAACAGGGCCTTTAGTCTGCCTCCTGAACCTGCTTACAAAAGTGATCAGATGGATCTCATGAACTCAGAAAATAGATTATTAACTCAAGGAACTTCATTATAAATTGTGAAAGGGTTTTCTCTTCTGTTACATGAAGAAAATGGGGATTTTACGCTTCTTGTGTTTACTACTGAATGTTTCTGATTGCTTGGAGGATTGTGTCTGAAGGTGTGGAGCACCGAAGGCAAGACAGCACTTGTATTTAAAATAAAAAAATAAAATGATATTGTAAATATATCAGAAATGTACTCAAATGTCTGTTTACAGTGATTTGATTACATGCAAATGTAAAAAAATAAAGGGTCAGAATTTGATAGTTGATGATGTTTTCGGTTACACAGAGTGAGCTCATATTAGGAGAAAAATTACATTTAGATAACACCAAAGTTGAAGCTGAATGGACTTTACTTTCTATCGATTTTGTGTGTGTGGTTTGTGTGTGTGTGTTTGTGTTGTTATGAAGGAGACTGTGTCATAATGACAGATAGGTTTGCACACAATGAACCACTGTGACCCACCACATTCTCCTTCTGTATCCAAAACCTCCTTTTTTTTCCCTCCCTTCTTCTCTCACTCGCTCACTTCTCTCCTCCACCCCCTCCATCTGTCTCTCTGTGTATTCAGTTTTTGTCCACAGTCGCTGTGCTGGCTCCTCCACCAAGGCCATGGCTGAAAGTAAAATGAACCTCTGCCTTAAATTAAAAAAACAACAACAACAACCACAAACCACTGAAAGCGCCGAAGATCTCAACCACATCTGCAACCTGCTCTGCACCACTGCCCTAAAAAAGTAGCTCACGAGTTCAGGCAAACCCTAATAAAGCTGGAAAGATGGACACATCAAGCTCAGAAGCAGAATACAAATCTCACAATGGACACATTAAAATGATAGCATAGTAATGGGAGGCAGAGGGCATGTGCACAGAGACGACGCCGTGCTGCCGGAGGTCTGCAGGTTGCTTGTTCGCTGTGAATGGAGATGCTATGAATACAGATCTGCTGCTGCTGAACGCGTGTGGGCCTGACCTTGTGTGAAGTGTTTGGAAGATGGTTGAGAATGTGCAAGGATGCTCGTGTGGCCGTGACACGTCTCCACGAGAATACCGAGACATCATCGCATAGAGTAAATAACGCCGGTTTATAGATGCGAGATGAAAGTTCACTAAATGTTAAATTAGTTCTCTCCGGTGGTTTGCAGAATTAACTGGTTTTATAATCACACTTTTCAGAGCGTTCCTGCTTTTATACATCGAAAATGAGATAAACAGTGTTTGGAAGGTGTGTGATTAAAGAAAATTTGTTTTGGTAAGGTTGTGCATGCTGTGTGGAGCATTTAGA
This sequence comes from Acanthurus leucopareius, assembly GCA_029814765.1. Lineage (NCBI taxonomy): Eukaryota > Metazoa > Chordata > Actinopteri > Acanthuriformes > Acanthuridae > Acanthurus > Acanthurus leucopareius. The sequence continues at coordinate 792,436 of JAQMCX010000010.1, read as the reverse complement.
GGATGTGTTTTTATCTAAAGTGCTTACTACAACCACGATGAGCGCATAGACTCATGGAAAAACACTTGAAGAATACAAAAGGAGCATATTTTAAAGAAATAAATGAACAAAAAACCTCAAAATGACCAGGAGTCTATAAAACAAGGAGAGGATTAATGACATCAGATGCTTAATGGCAAAGTTGATGTGCTGATAGTTGACATGCCGGGTATAACGTTTCACCATGTTCACCAACATGCTAACGTGCTTACAAGCGCTCAACACGATTCACAAATAATGGCTGACAGGGAAACATAAGGGATCAGAGTCTTGGATAATAAATTTTAGATGACACAATAGCATTAGATGAAAGTCATGAGAAGTCATCATGAGGGGAACATGGATGTTTCATGACACACAAAAGCTTTGAGACATTTCAGTCAAACTCAAACACGCAGTGGTGCTACAAGAGATCACCAAAGTCATTAGGATTCAACCACTTCCCACTATATTCTGACTAAAGTTGATTAATTTATTGCCATAAAATTTTCTTCAAAGTGGTGGATGGACTAATCAAACACTCAGCTGACATTTCCATCCCTTTAGAAATGTTGCAATCATTGACGGCATTATGTGTTTTTTTTATTTGGAGCTGCACGACTTTTTTGTGCTGCCTTCCTTTTTGGCATGAAGCCCTTCAGTCAATGTTTCTTTGAATTTAATGTTTTAGGGAGATTTATTAGGGCCCATATCTCTTTTTGTTAAAATCTTGGTTTATCAGCCAGTCGTTTGTTTATAAAAAACCAGGTACAGTAAAATTAATATTAATATATTTACAAACAAAAATAGGGGTTGGGGGCCAGGGGGGAGGG
>JAQMCX010000010.1:776792-791485 GCA_029814765.1 Acanthurus leucopareius | reverse complement strand
GGCATTGAGGTGGTAGCGGAGGTTGGAAGAGCTCCGGATAGGAAAATTCTTTCTTGGACAATTTGTGCACACATCCATATTTACACCCGGTAGTTGTTTTCCACCCAACAAACCCTTTTTTAAAAAAATATATTTTCTGTTTTATATACACGCAGCAAATGATCGGATCCGGAGTCGAACTCACGTGGAGAACGAAGCTTCCGTACATGGAACGCTGCCCTACGGACTGAGCTACTCCGGGAACTCGTGCAATGAGAAACGTTCTGCGCTGTTTGCAGTGCAAAAATAAACTGCGATTAAATGCGTTAGTTTTTTTTTGTTGCATTATTTTTTCTGTAATTGATTAATCATATTTAACGCGATAAAGTCCCAGCCCTAATTATTATATTTATATATTTCATTGTTTCACCACCAACACTGTGTCAACCACTGCCAGCAAGCCAACAAGCTACATAAACAAATCAGAGACACTAAACACTTTTCCCGTTGTGATCAGTCTGCTGGTGCAGTCGGCACAGAGTGACTCTGGGTCTGCATGAGCCTCGACACAAATGGCTGAATCCCTCTGATGTTTCCTCTCACTGCAGCCATTTTGACGCTCACTGTAATGCAATTACTGCAACTCTTTATTTTCCTGTTAAACAAGTCTGCAACCGCTCGGCTTCAATTTGTCAGAAGGATGCAGTCGAGCATTTTTACAAACAAACTCAGACTCAAACTGGTTCCAGCTGCAGAGTTCAGTCGCCGCACGTCCTCAGAATTCACAGTAACCTGCTTTTTTCAACTGGTTTATTTGTCTTTATATTAAACTTTGTTTGTTATTACTGTTATTTTTCTGTAATTGTGACTTTCTGTTTCTGTTTTAGAAATTGAATTTTCACTCGCTGTCATATTCTGGGTGCTGTTATGCTTCTTTATCTTTATCCTGTGAAACTATTTGAAAAAGTGCCGTATAAATGATATTTTTCAAAATTTTGTCCGTATCAAATTGATGAATTAAACTTTTGTGTATTTTTGTATCAGCAGCACAGATGTCTGCAAAAGATACTGCAAAAGATTTTCATGCTTTTAAAAACTCGCACCAACAAACACCAAACAAAGTTAATTAAAACCATGATTGGATTCTAATTACTGATGATGATTTAAATATAATTTCAGAGTTTTTATCCCTTATGAGCTGAAATTACATGGAAACTGAGAAAAACTGAGAGTTTTTCCAGTGTTGTGTCTCAGAGATGAAGATTTCACAACAAAACGGGAGGAAGGAGATCGAAGGAGTTTCATTGCACCTTCGCAGCGACACGTTCGGAGCTCTTATCTTGCTTTATATTTCAAGAGATAAGCGGAAACCCAGCGGAGCATTTACTGTTGCTTTTCCCGGATCTATGAGACAGCAGGGTTAACCAAATGTCAAGCTGAGCTTCCACTCATGTGGCTGTTGGTTTCGGAAACCTCTCCTTATCTGCTGTTTGTAATACTCCATTGATGCTTTCGAGGAGAAATTTGGACAGAGGTCACCTCTGCGGCTGATACGGCAGAGATTCAGTGATGCGTTTAAGGACGGATTCTTGCTGTTATCAAGGTTTGAATGAAGCTTCTGTGTTAAATGAAAGGATACGTGCCGGCTAATGTGCTGAGTTTCATTCCCCTTTAGTATTTGCAGGAGGTTTAAAACCATCTTTTATCTCCAGAATACATGAGAACCAGTGAAAAGAAAGTATGAATGAATAATTTAAAGAAAGATTGTGTTCAGATATTGACTTTTTCTAAGAGTGATACACCTGAGAACCACGTCTCCCCTCCTCTCTCTCCTGAACGCTCCGGATAGATGCATCATACTCAGGAAGTCACATTCAATTTCGGAGCTGGATGTGATATGATGGGTCTTTTAATCTGCAATGAAACAAAGCCCAATCTCTCTCCGTCTTTATTTCAAGGCTGACTACGTAGCAGCGCAGCCTCTGGAAACGTTAACAAGCCAGTAAAAGGTTTGGCATTGGGACCAGCGATACATCATCTGCGACTGACGACGACAAACTTTCTTTGTGAGTGAAGCACCTGTTTGTTTTGCAGTGTAAAGTTGCAGATGATGTGACTTCACACTGAAAGATACTAGAAGCTCGAAAATCCTCAAACAACTGCAGGCCGTGAGAGATTTTAGACCCACAAAACATACAGAAAAGCACCGAGCCGGTAAAGCACACATGCACATTTTAGGGATAACAACCACAAACTATGAGGAGATGCAGCTTCTTGTTGTTAAAGAGGAGTTTCTGGGTTTCCAGCTGCAGGGCTGAGGGCTTTTCTTACCAAATATATTTCATAATTAAGTATTTAGATAAAGTTGGTCAAGATTACTGTGACGTGTTGTTTCAAAAATACCCCAAAACTAAAGTTTGGTGATTTAGTTGATTAGCTGTGAGATCACAAGGATTGATGATTCTGCTTTAAAGTTATTTTGTATTGACATTTACATATTTTTCTGCATCAAATAGATCTTTAAATTAAACTATCTGTGAAGTTTTAAAAGTTATCGATGATGCTGCTTACAGCTTAAAGACAACGTAAACATGACAAAGAAACCCGACCACAAGACACTTTTTTAAGGAGTCACATGACAAAAAAGGTTTTAAATCCATGTTTTAAAAGAAACAAGCACCTTTAGCTGTAACATGAATGTGATGAAGTGAAAAGCACAATATTTGCCTCTGAAATGTAAGATAATATTAGATAAGATATTCCTTTATTAGTTATTTAAATGTGCATTGTTGCAGCAGCAAGTGGACAGTAAAAGACAGAATGTAAAAAAGCAGCAATAAGAATAAAGAACAATAAATATTAAGTACAAAATAAGAACAAAAAATTGCACATTATTCACAAGGCTGACGGTATGAAGCGGTAAAGTGAAATCGAGTTAAAATAAAAGTACTAAAGTGAAGTGTTGTTACTGTTCACTGCTGCTTGTGATGATAATGTCACATTTCCACCAGTCGGACCATCAGAAACTGGATCTGCAGGTGGTTTGTAGAAGATGACCATCAAACACTTGCTGCTGAAGTCGGAGCTTATGCACATTGCTTGTATTTCATCGTTGGCACTGCAGGACATCATCGGCGCCGCGGTGCCGCTGTGTTTCTCCACAGCTTTCGTTTGCTTGATGCATCGAGAGTTGGCTTCGGGAGTCGGTGATTGATATTTCATCACATCACTCATGCAGGCTTGTGAGGAGACGCAGCAGGTCTGATTGTGAGCAGCAGCATGTCAGAACCTGCTAGAAGCTTCTCTTAAATGTGCCTTCAGCAATCTTCCATCAAAGGATTTTTGAACTCCCTGCATCTGGATGAGTTAATGAAGGACTATTCTTATGTCATAAAAAACAAAATTACGGCCTCAGTGTGGCTGCTTTTTTCCTTCCAGCCACTTTCTAAATGAGGAGTTTGTTGTCACGGCCACGTTTTCTGTTGATGCGTCTTTATTGATGCCAATATTCGACACCAGCAAAGCGTCCCCCCCCTCTCCGTCGTCACCAGGCTTCCTCGTCGGAGCATATTAAGCGCTCCCTCGGTGAAACCTCCAGTGTTGCTCAGGGCTCTTGACCTTCTTCTTCAGAGAGATCTAAACACCTTTAATGCTCCAGCTGAGTTTCTGAAAGTGCCTCTCTGCTTCGGGCTGCGATGGCCTTTCGCTCTGACTCCAGTCAGTCCTGCCTCTGTGTGCTCCGGCGTTCAAAGGATAAATGAAGTCTTAATGGTGACTGATAGTTTGTGTGCAAGTTACATGTGAGAGAAGCACATGTGTGTGTGTGTGTGTGTGTCTCTCTGGCCGGCAGCCAACACACATGCATTACACCTGTCAGTGTAAAACACGGGCGTCTCATTCTGCCTGAGCCAAAGTGCTGCAGCAGGGATGGATGGGAGTGCTGTTGGCAGACATGCAATGCAAAGAAATAAGCCGGAGTGATGGTTGTATTTGAAGCCATCAGAGCCTGTGTGGGGGGGTTTGGGGGGTGGCAAGTTTTCAATTAAACAGTGCCGTGGCTGATTTCGGTGATCAGATAGTCGTCTGCGGTTGTAAATGTGCAGATTAGAGACATGTGCTCTGCTAACGTTGTGCTCTTCAGATGAAACACCTGCGGGTGCTTCCAGCTCACTGATGTGGTCTCAGTTTCTGACGACGTTGCCATCATCATCAGTCATCTCACCCGCAGCGTCTGTGCAGGATCCAGGTTCTGACTGACCAATCAGACGTCTCAGAGTTACGAAGCAGCAAGAGGAAGCTCACAATGACGTTTCTCTCAGATTATGAAGTTCCACAGATTAAAAAATCATGTATTTTTTTTAGATTTCTTCGATCCTCTGAAACAGTGATCCAACAGAACAAGAACCAAAGCCTGAGAGGAGTTTGATTGGTAAAGCAGAGGCTGTTAACTGGTCAAAAACATCTGATTTGTTTTGCATTTTTCTAACTTTTTTTCTAACATTAAGGGGGATTGTTGTTAGAAAAGGACTGTAATTTATCCTTATTAGTTCATAATCTGAAAGTCTCTGGTGCTTCTGAAGGGTTTGTGTTTTTAGGACGAACCCTTTGTATCTGCACAGGCTCCGTCTGCAGAGGAACGTTTTCATGATTTTGCAGCCGTGTTTTGTCTTCTGCTCCTGTGTTTGCATCCTCAACTTTACCACTCGTCACCTTTTAATCCTACACACTGAATCTTCAAACCTCTCTGACCAGCTGCATTACAAACTTAAGCTGGTAAAGATCTTAAGGTTTTCAAAAATAACAAAAGTACCAGGCCGTGTCTTGGGGAAAAGTTTGTAAAATGACGCACAAGATATCTCAAATATCTCCACAGGATTGAATCAGATATGCACATGAACATGAATTCTTTGGATTAAATATTTCACTCAGTGTAAACATCATGATGCTGCAATAAGAAGCTCTGAGGAAAAAGGTGAAATCTTAAGCAACAGCTCACAGCAGGCTGGTATACTGGAATCACATCAGAGCTAAGGAGAGTCATTTGGCCTGACACAGAGTCATATTTGGTTCAACAACTGCTCTGAAAGTTATATTTTAAACACATTTCATACTGAAAAATGACATGCAGGGCTTTAAAAAGCACAAACAGAAAGAGGAACTCCAGTTCAAGATAAACTAGTGCTTATAATGAAACCAAATGTACATTTTCACATACAGATCTACTCTCCTCTGAGTGTTTTTCCCATAGAGAGCTCAGTAACACGGTGCTGGTGCACGTCACGTCCCGTGCACTCGCTCAGTGTTACTGTGTGTTTATCGTACTGCATTCTTCCACAGGTCAACACACAGGTTGATAAAGAAGAATAAAGTGTTTGAAAGTGTTGCCATTTTTTTTTTTTGATCCGCTCCCTCTCAAACCCCCGAGTGCAGACTAGCTGTAACATGGACCATTAGCTAAAGAATGTTGAACATAACCATACTGGTTGTGCCCAGCCGGCCAAATCAAATAACTCTTTTTACAAGCGCCGCCTCACAACACGGCTCTGCTCTCCGGCTCGTGTTGATTCTGCCGGAGCCCTGAGAACAGCGGGCACATTAGCCTTGATTTACGCCGCCTTATTGGAATTCCTTTACGAGCGAGTGGCGAGCATGAAAAAAAAAAAAAAGGATGGATTTCTCAAGAGAGAGAGAGGGAGAGAGAGGAGGGGGTTCTTGACTGATAAGGGCCTATTTTGCGATAGGGATCAAGGAGGGCCCCGGCGATGAATCAAGGTGATGTGAGGGAGTGCAGCAGCTGGAAGGGAACCAAAGTGGAGACGTTACGCAAGACTCCAGCGGTGATATCTGGCAGAAAAGCCGTGGAGAGTTTACCTCGAGGGGTGGGGGGGGCACGGTGCTGTAAGAGAAGACAAAGCAGCAGGAATGTGGAAAGTTAACATGAGTTTGATTTGTGGTTGTCACTTTCGTAATGGCGCCATCACTGCCGGCAGCAGCAGCAGCAGCAGAGGAGGGAGAGAAGTCTCTTATTTCTTTGTTAATGTTTACAGAGATAAATCTTCCCGTTCTTCCCTGACGATCTATTTTTTAATTCCGTTGTATTTGTTGATAACTGAGACCGCTCCTGCTCATACGCCAAGCTCCTGTCTAGAGATGTGATTTATTTCTCCCACTAATTGAAATAATTTTAAATATTTCCCACAATCTTTGCTTCTCCGTGTGGGAAGTTGCAGGATGTTAGCTGTTCCTTACGATTGATTTACTCGGCTTGTTGTGACTTTGCCAGAAACACAAGGTTGTGACTGATTAATTCAATCACTCAAACTTTTTTGGCGTGTTAAATGGCGGACAGGGCCGTGCAGAGACACTTCAGGACGGGTGGTGAAGCTCCGGCAGTGCTGCAAAAGCTCTGTGCTGTTTGGTTTTCAGCGTTTCCAGCCCACAACATTCACTCTCACTGCTCCCATCAACAGTTTTGTCGAGCAAAAGGCAGCTTTTTTTTTTGCGAATACCTGATAAACTGACCGTACATTACCTGCCCTGCACCGAACAGCACACAAAACTTGAGCTTCCTGGTGAATAATGATGGAAGATCTTCATTAGCAGCTACAGAGAACACGCATGTTCAGTCCGAGTCATCCAGTGATTACGCATAAAGTGTGAAGTTGTAACTTTTGTGGTATTTCTGGTGAAAAAAGGACAATGCTGGCCTTTATGCAGGCAGCGCCGGGGGAGCGGGGGGGGGGAGGGGAGGGGGTGTCCCTTTTTATAGCATGTTGATGAAGTGGAATGCTGAATGACTGAATGCAACCTGTTGTCTGTCTGTTTTCTCAGATGGTGCTGAGTTGCAATTTTTCAATTATCCAGAAACAGAAATACCACAGAAGAGTTAATGAACACGTCACAAGGCTCTCTGACTCTTCAATCACATCTTGTTTTCATCAGTGTGATTCCATCTTTTATTTCTGCAGATTTCTGCAGAGACACAGGGCAGCGAAGGCAACATGTGGAAGCTGTTCATAAGTGCTGAAATGATAAAAAACACAAATGTAAACTCTGCAGATTTTTTAGCAAAAAGTCACATGAGTTTGGATGGAGAGAAACACTTGTAGTTACTTCTGTGCATTAAACTTTCTGTTTGATGTAAGTGGTCACTGTGCTTTTTAAAGAATAAAACGCCTAAAGATGGATTTAGGAAAAAACTTCACCACTGAAGTTCTGCCAATCCAATTAATTCCACAAATCTTTGTTATTTTGTTATTTAAATCCTTGTCCAGTTTTCTGTAAAAAAGCCTTCCACTTCCTGGCGTGTGGCCAGTAATAATAATCGCCTCTCAGACAGAACAGCTCCCTTCCATCATCCGTGGACGTCATGTTCTGAAGTCCTTCTGGCTCATCAGAAAGCTTCTGTGCATTCACTTCACTTTGTTTTTTTACCTTTTCTAATTCTCCTCTGTGTAAGTCTGCAGATAAGCCGACAGGTAAATACAGCAATGCACGTGAAGCTCCTCCTCCGTATGGGACGTTTTTTTTAAATTTATTAACGTATAAGTTTCAGCTGTTTGTCATCTTCTTCTTCATAAATCACAAATGTCACAAGACTGGACCAACCTGCAGATGTTCCTCTGCAAATCTGCCAAAACACGTTTCTCACTGAAACTCACCTGTTGCCACGAGGTGTTTGTTCAGCAGCAGGTCTGTCTGTCTGACACAACGGTGACATAACAGTGTGAAAACATTCACATGACTTTCCCAGGTTGTGTGTGTTTTTTTAACACCCCCCCCCCCGATTCATTTCTCACCGTTTGTCATCTGCAAATAAAAGAGGAAAGACTGTGGTGAAGGAGGAAGATATCAGTTCATATTAACACAACAGGTCCTTTGGAAACAGTAAACTCACATCTATCTGTGCTCACAGTGACACAAACTGAACATAAATCAATGCTGATCCATCTTTGGTGACTCAACACGTCATAGAAGTTCTCAAAAAGAGCTGAGAAAAGCCTCTGGAGATGTTGGATCAGAACATCTCCGCCTTCCTCTGGAGGTTCTCCAGATATGACCAGTTAAATGTAAACTGCAGGGTGGATCCAAACATTTCTGTGCAGATTATAGGAGATCAGCATGTTGAAGGAAGTCCTGGATGATGGAGGAAGAAGCTAAGCTAAAGATTGTATGGGATACCTCCTTCAGCCTGCTGTCACTGAGCCGGACAGATAATCATTACGTTTGCATTAAAGTTTCTGGTTCGGCTTCATTAATAAAGTGCTTTAATCCAAAACATTAGAAAGTTTTTTACCACTTATTCACTCATTCACTCGCGTGCACGGCGGTGAAGAACCTGCCGGCCTCACCGTCAGCAGCAGTTTGGGTTTCTTGCTCGGTGCCGCTCTGACATTCGTGCAGGAGGAGCTGGAGACTGAGCCGCCAACCCTGCGATCCGTCCTGGGTGACATCCTGAGCCACAGCCGCCTCAGGATTGATTCATTATTTCTTTTAAGTTTGCCACAAAAAGCTCCGCCCACTGAGGTTGAACTCAGCCAGTGAGATCATTTCTAGCAGACTGGCAGAATGTTTTGTGCAAATTCAAATTTGTTGTGCTCTCAGAGGCCCTGTACGTGTCCAGATTAGCCTGGATTAGCCTCAATTTTCATGCAGACACTCCTAATTTAATATAACCTGCAATAAGACAATGTGTTCTGTTTTTTTTTTATGCATATTGTTTCCATGTTCCCAGTTTTCCCACTGCGACGCTCCGGCTCTCCTGTGGACTCAGTGACCACAGCGGCATTTCCTCACAGTTCAAGAACGACGACTCCACAGCCTTTAAGAATGCATGAAATTTGATTTTGCATACTGTTGGCCTACGACTCAATCTTGCACACACACACACACTCACTTACACACACTCACACTCTCAAACAAGTCCTCATAAAAACACACAACCGCTCTGTGATACCGCTGAGACGAACACACACGCACACACACATCGACTCCCAGTGAGGCTTTTTACCTCGAGCACCATCTTATTTTAAAAAGGAAGAACCTTTTGTCAACAGTGTGTGTTTGTGCAAGCGGAGCGGCCGCCGTGCATTTCAAAAAGGCTGCGTGCAAACTCGGCGGCGGTGACGGCGCTGAGGGATCACGTCTCAGGGCCTCAAAGCACTTTGCCACTTGGAAATAATTCAAACAAGCAGGAGCTCAAATGATGTTTTCTATATTTGTTGTGGAGGATAATGATGCCGTTATTGGCTCCCTCACACTGCGGAGCCTTATCTGTTTCCATTTAACTGTTTGCTTGGCAGTTGCTACTTCGATTTACTTTCTACCATTAAGAAAGCACTTGAAAAAAAACAAAAAAAACCAAAGCTGCAGCTTCACCCGACGCCGGATTACATCACTGTTCACTGTGTTCGATGCTCCACCTCAGAGTTACTGTAAATCACACACCACTGTCCCCTTTTAGCATCTTTGGTAACATTTATGACTTCAGACGTGGTTGTTATCCATTCCAGTAGTTTTTACAATGTAAAAGCACACAGATTTAAAATCACCTGCCGTCCTGCAGGTGACATCATTCACAGCGTGGCACAGGAAACATAAAAAGCCCAGATGACGGGATTATTTTCCTGCCATCTGAGAAAAACTTGCAAGAGACCGGCTCAGTATTTTTCCGGTTATCTCTATCTTAGGTTTTTTAAGGTGGGGGGTGGGGGCGGTATCAATTCAGGCAATAAACGCTTGCTGGGCCAAAATAAAGGTTCCAACAACAGAAGTAAGCTGCTACCTCAAGTGCAAAATTATTCAGGCAGCGTGTGACAAAGACAGATTTATTGGCACATCTGCAGGCTGGACCGGGTCCGTCAGTGATGCACCATCTCTGCAAAATGTTTCTGTGAATGTGCATCAGGGCTTCAATCACGTCAGATTTGCTCCCCACGGTTTGTCATCTATAGAATTTACAAGAATATTATCAAGATATCTATGTAAAAGTAGAGAAAAAATGCCAGAAATCATGTTTAACTTTTACTTTGTGAGATGGATTACACTCAAAAAAAACAAGTGCAATGAGGAGAACAAAGAATCTGTGACTTTCACTGCACCAGAGCTTAAAAAAGCGACAATTAAAGTGAAGTAATTTCTCAGTTTCTTTCCTGACAACCGGCTTTAAGGTGCCTTATGACCACACGACGTGACAAAGAGAGAGCAGGGAATGGTAACGCTAGCAGAGGTGCTTTATGAGGATCCGTCTCTCTTACAGATGTTGGCTTCCTTCCTCACCGCTGTGGCCCTCGAAGCTTAGCGAAGCCAAAAAAATGACCCTGAAAGCTCCTGATTAAAATGAAGTTTTTAAAGGCCCAATCAGCAAATGGATTCCACAGTATATATATATATATTTATATGGGAACTTTACATTCAGGGTCTCATACGACCTGAGATGAGCTCAGATTCTTCAGGTGACGAGGACACGAAACAAAGTTTAAGGGAATCTTAGCGATTCACAAGGTCCTGCACAGCTCAGGTCTCCTGCATGAACAGGATTCATTCAGTTGAAGCTTATGATCTTGTTCAGAAGACGTATTTGTCACCTTTTAAATGTGAAATGCATCTTTTGAATTCACCTCCAAAGACCTTCAAACGAATGAATAAATACATTAACAAATCAGCTTAAATAAATTTTGTAAAACAAGTCTGAAGTCAAAGTGAATAAACTTTGTCAAAACTCCAAAACTGTATTTTTTTTTCCTTAAAAGTTCAACAAAATCATCAGCAGTTTTTTTTTTTTGTGTGTCTTTTTCTGGAAAGTGAAAGAGCTGCCTCATCAGACGTCCTGCGTGCTGTTGGCTCGGCCTGCGTGTCCTCCTGGCCGCCTCGCCGCTCCTCCTTCACCGGCCCGCCGGCTGCTGGATGTGTGTCTCCGTCTGATCGATGGCTCGTCGCCAGTTTCCCCTGTAAGGAGGAACTTTGTGCCAACGTGCTTCATCTCTCTGTTCTGTTTTTTTCGGGCCCTCAGCTGACAGTTTGTCAAACAGCGAGAGAAGATCACACTCAGAATTACTTTAAACTGTTTTCTGCACTTTTCAGCGTTTTTCTGCGAGTTTGCGTTGCCTTTTGTGCTCAAGGTCGTTTTTATTCATGGCAGCTGGCACCGAACGCGGTAAAAACATCATGGACTCGACAGACTCACATGATTGCAACTGCGTATGATTTCTGGTGCCAACATATTCATCTAATGCTAAAGCAAAGAACATAAAGTCAGTCCAAAAGTGGAGGTCAGGATGGTTCTCACACGGAAGCCAACTTCATGTGAAAGACTGTTAGAGATGAACCCGAATCAAGACAGAAAACTGTAATCAGTTCAATGAAACACAGACAGTCATTATTCCCATCTATAAAGAGGTCAAATTAAAGTTTTTAAATACTTTAAAGACCAAAAACCTGCAAAACAAATGACTTTCCCATCAACCTCAGTCAAACTTTACATCAGCAGATGTTAGTCCACAAAAACACGCTAACTTCCATTAACATCCATGTAAAAATCAGCTAACTAGCTTGTTTTTTTCCTTCCTCTGTCTGGCTTCTGCTGGACTTCTGTTTCATGGCTCATTAACAAGGATCGACTGTCAGTAACTGGAACAGCATCATTAGGAGGAACGTGTGTTTACGTCACACGTATGTTCGGCGATTTTTAACGCATGCAACAGTCAGTGAGAAGAGCGTCATGGCCACCACGATGAAGCGCTGCATGTGTGCGTGCATTCATTTGTGCGTGCATGCGTGTGTGCATGTGTGTGTGGATGTGTGTGCATGTGTGCGTGCATGTGTGCGTGCATGCGTGTGTGCGTGTGTGTGTGGATGTGTGTGCATGTGTGCGTGCATGTGTGTGTACATGTGTGCATGCATGTTTGTGCGTGCGTGTGTGCATGTGTGTGTGCGTGTGTGCATGTGTGCGTGCATGTGTGCGTGCATGTGTGTGTGCATGCGTGCGTGCGTGTGTGTGTGCATGCGTGTGTGCATGCGTGCGTGCATGTGTGTGTGCTTTGGGGCTTTTTGCAACCTGTGCAGTCTCTCCTCTCCTCTGTGTTTTGGAGATTATGAATCATGTTGATTTGCGTGATGATTTATTCCTCTGTGGCTTCTGCAGGAATCGTCAGGCTGTTTCATTCATGTGGCTTAATGATGCCTGTTGAGCCGTCTGTGGTGTCCTTAAACTTTTAATCCACTTGTCAGTCATTTTGTCTAATTGTCTGAGTTTTGTTCTGTTTTCCAGATTATTATAAAATGTCTATACTGAGATGGTTGTGCATTTATTATTAATCATCGCTTGCATGCTCTGGCTGCAAACTCTTGTTTAGAGAAAGCAGTTTATTGTTGGTTTGAAGATCTTTTTCTTTGTTTTTTAATGTAATACAGTTGTGTTTATCATGATGCATTCACTTGTCCTTCTTTAAACATTTGTCTAGTACATTTTTATTTAATTACTTGTGTAAAATTCCTGCAAGTAGCAGAGTTTTTATTGAACAAATCCTTCCATCCCTGCGTTTTACCATCCAGCAAAGGAGTCTAACATCAGAGTTTAGATGAAAAGAATATGTGCAAAAAAGAAAACCATGTGTCCTTCATCACTTTGTAACAACAATCACAGTTTCTCAGTCACCATGACATCAAGACAACAGGACTGCACGTCTCTCACCACATGCACTGTTTAAAAAGCATCACATGCTCCTGTTGTCGGCTTCATCTGCGAGTCTTTCTGCATTCACACCATAATGACTGACAGACATGAAACAGAAGCAAAGACAAATCCTTTCGCCCTGAAACACACACACACTGTTCTGTGTATTCCAAAACACGAGTGCAGGCACTTACAAGAGCGCACACACACACACAAATACACACACACACATCCCCTTTTTTCAGACTGGAATTCATATCTTTTCTGTGTTTTGCCTTGATACATAATGGAATGACACTGACATTTCCCCCCAGCTATTTCACACACACACGCATCAACAAAACAATGCAAACAAAAGCGGTGTATCCTTGAGGCCGAGCCGACATTACGCTCTCCCCGTTTCTCTAAAAAAAAAAAAAAAAACACCATTTGAATGTTGATTCTGCAGCTTCTCTGAATCTCACAGCTCCTTGTTTTGGCCCGTTCTGTTTATTGAGTGTCCTCAAGATAAATGCAGAGAGGCTGGCTTTGTAGCCTGGTGTGTTTTATCTTTAGGCAAATTCCTCAAAAAAAAATGTTGAGAGCTGTTTATTAAAGTGACAATGATCAATAATGACTGATGTTGTAATTATAGGCCAATAGAAGCGCTGTTTGACGTAGAATTTTAAGTAGGCTGTGGAGGAAAAAAAAAAAGGGCCAAAAGCTCCTCCATCAGGAGCATGTTCATCTCCAGCAGCATTTCTTTGTCTAATTAATCTTCATTTTGAGGACAGATCCGTCTCACTAATGCACTTTCACCATTGCTCACTGTTGTACAGCACACTGCCGTGAAACACACTCGACCCATCGCTCGCCGCTGCACCTGAAGCCAGCGCTGCATGTTAGTTCTGCGAAGCCTCGTGGAAAAGTGAATAATACATGTTGTTCTGTTCTAATTTTTTTCAACGCTCGCTCCCTTCTTTCTCTCCTCTCGCCGCCTTTCTTTAATTGTCTTTCCTCATTATGAAGTGTATTGACAGTTCGCGTGTCTGTCGGTACATCTGCTGCTGCTTTCAAGGACAAGCCTCACAAGCCTGCTCTCAGCGGGACTCATCCTGTTAAATACTGTAAATGTTAGATGTAGAGAAAAAAAAAAATCACGTTTTTTGACAAGTAAACAGATCCAGATGATGATAATAAAAGGAGCAGAGGAATCACACACCTTCTGCCAAGGCTGTGCGTCCATCCATTTTTTATTATTTTAAAGATTAAAGATGAAAAATCTGCATCTGAAAAGAGACCTGCACCTTTAAAAGCGATCATCAAACACATGCGACGGATTTTATTCATTAAAGTAAATGCACCGAGCTCATAATTCATGCATTCATCTGACAGCGATTCTGTGAGAAATCGTTGCATGAAAACATGAAAAACTTCATTATTGTGTTTTATTGTGTATCTACATGTCAGTTCACACCATACACTTTTATTTTTTGGGCTCATCGTTTAATCTTTCATCTAATTTGAGTTAGTTTTCATGTTTTTGAGTTAAACTTTTTTCGATGGCAACAGACCTCCTCTGCTGATGGTGGACTCAAACATTTAACCTGCATTTAATGATTTTCTGGCCACTTGAGGGCAGCACAACAAACTGTGAACGTTATCTTTACAAATTTGATTTGAGAGACGAAGCAAACTGAGACATTAACATTCACTCGGGGTCATGTTTCCATCATGTTTCAGTTGTGTTTCAGTCGTGTTTCCGTCATGTTTCCGTCGTGTTTCCGTCGTGTTTCAGTCGTGTTTCCGTCGTGTTTCAGTCGTGTTTCCGTCGTGTTTCCGTCGTGTTTCCGTCGTGTTTCAGTCGTGTTTCAGTCGTGTTTCCGTCGTGTTTCAGTCGTGTTTCCGTCGTGTTTCAGTCGTGTTTCCGTCGTGTTTCCGTCGTGTTTCAGTCGTGTTTCAGTCGTGTTTCCGTCGTGTTTCCGTCGTGTTTCAGTCCTGTTTACTGCCGGTTTAGGTCGGGTTTCTGTCGTGTTTAGGGCGGGTTTACGGGGTGTTTAGT
>JAQMCX010000010.1:765862-776692 GCA_029814765.1 Acanthurus leucopareius | reverse complement strand
GGATTATAAGGCGCACTGTCGATTTTTGAGAAAATTAAAGGATTTTAAGTGCGCCTTATAGTCCGAAAAATACGGTAAGAAAGACTTGTCAAATGCATGGAAAGCCGAGCAGGTATGGAGGGAAAAATTATGGAGAATTTAAGCACACAAATTGATCATTTCAGCCCTAAAATGAATGAACACACACTCAGATAAATGTGTCCTTGAATGACTGATGCTTTCTTTCTTCAATAGCCCACTTGATTTGGAGGTAAGAGTCTGGAGTTATTGTTGCAGTGGGAGCTGGATCAGCAGGTTGTTGAGGCTCGTCTGGTCAGTCAGGGTCAGCAGATACTGAGGTCATGTTCTCTGGGAATGTGAGGGTTTAAAATGGTTAAAAAAAACTGAGGAACAAGTTACAATCCACAAAGACACACAAATAAATCATGGTGGATTTTTTTAGAGGCTAATTCTGAGTCGACGTCTGGCCGCCCTGGAGAAATTTGAACAGCTGTTTCCGTTTCTGAGGTTGTGGCCTCTGCAGTCAGTCAGTCACTTTGGAGTTCGGCTGTTACTAATTTTGATTTATCCCCAAGATCATTAAGACATTGTTTTGGTTTTGCTTTTCTTTTCCCTCGATTGTTAAAATTTCTTCTCTCTCTTCTCATGAACAAATTAAGAAAATAAAAACGTAAGTATCGTTCAGCCTCTGCTTCAGGGTCCAATCAGCTGTTTGAAGCTGCTCTCTGAAAGTCTTGGTGGTTCTGTCGTAGTGACTCACTGTCACTCATCATACATCCCACCACCTCCAGATGGCTCAGCGAGTTACTCCATCGTCCACCTGTGGGCTTTTCTTCAGCGCCAGCATCTCAGCTCCGGAGGGTCTTGTCTTGTCTGATCACATGTTTTCATGGGTCAACGCTTAATGAAGATGCTTCATGCTAGCAGAGTCTTTTCTCTGTTCGCTGACTCAATGAACACTGTTACACATCTCTTACTGATGTCTTAATTCTGAAAATGTTTGGGTGTTGAAATGATCATTTTTTGAAAATTTCAGCTCTGATATCTGTCAGCCTTTGCAGATTTGTGCAACTTTAAGTCTACTGACTGTCAAATCCAAAATATACTGTTTAAAAGGTCAATCTGAGAGGTAAAGCTTAACAAATCATTACAACAGCTCTGGTCAAACTACCCACAACTACATTTTAACAAGTTAAGGAAGATAAATGCATTTTCTCACCTACACTTTTCATATAACCCTTTTAAAAAGCTCCCAGGTTCCCTGCAGGGAAAACGATCCACTTTTACCACTAGATTTTCCAAACCAGAGTGCCATGGTCGCCTCTAATTGTGCTCACGGTGGGAAGCCTGATGGCTCTGGAGGAAAAAATAAGGCCAGTTTGAGTCTGTCACGCTCATGCATATTTAATTGATATAAATGTTATTGTGTCTACGAAATAATTGACAATGCAGCAGTGCAAAATGAGAACTGTGCCCAATTCCCTGATACTTGGAAACACCAACGCCTCCTAAAATTATTGCAGAGCATATGAGATCCATCTAAAGGCGGCGCCGAGAGTTTGAGAGCAACTTCAGCCCCTGCTGGAGGATTTTCTTGTCATCGGTTAAGTTTTACTCAGGAAATGAGAGAGTTTCCATCAGATTGAAGGAATATGACTGTTCTTTATTTAATCCCTTTTTTCCTTTCTGACTTATTTTCTTTCTTTACATGTTTGTTTTATTATATTGCAGAGTTTTTAGTTCTGGCAATTTGAATCAAAATACCAATAAATATCTTTTTTTAAAAAAAAAAAAAAATCTTAAGAGAGCTTCAATTATTCCGGGGCTTTGGGGCACGGAGCGTGGCAGGCTCGGCGGAGCAGCGTTAAAGCTGAAGCACTTTGTGCTCGCAATCGGAGATGAAGAGGCTATTTGTCTGTGTAGTGTGCAGAGCTCTTATCAGGGATTTGTTTGCAGCACAACTTAATTTGCATAAATTTCTTGGAGAGAAAGATGAAAACTCAGCCTCTTGGCTGGAGCAGGAGGAACAGATTGCCCTCACAATGCACATTCCACCAACCAGCTCACGTCGCTGTTCTTATGCTGAACTTTGGGTAAGCTTTAGATCTTAGCACCCCGATTTTCAATATAAATGGAAGAATAAACAGAATATTTTCAGTTTTACCAGATTTCTTTTGATAAGCCTTGAGGATCCCAGCTGTTTTGGGTCTTGAGATGACTGTATTATTAAGGATAATTCCAGTTTATTACGATTTGGGTCCCATTTTCACTGCTTTTTTCACAGAGTTATTGCAGGAAAAGTGCAGTGCATTGAGTTATTTCAGAGAGGAAACGGATCTCTGGACTGTGACGGACAGTTTGCCTTTGTTTGATCTGACTGCTTGTATTTCTGACTTCACTGTATTTCTCTCCGTGGTGCTCTTAGCAATTAAAGGATAATTCTGGACATGTTGTTCTGTATTTTTTCTTATTCCAAACAAATCTAAACGAATGAACTGTTATATTGTTTTACTAACAAGTCTGTGTATCCAATTTTGTTCTTGCTACACTCTTCCTTTGTGCCACAGAGCACCGAATGTGGATTAATCTGCTGCTCAAAATAGCCTCAAACAAATGCACCATTTTCTTCTGTTTGAATAACATGTAGAGTCCAATTGTTTAGGGAAATTTCTGAACCTTTTCAAAAGAAAAAAGAAACCTCATGTGTGTGAGCCTCGTACTGTTAGCAGGAACTTATGGGTTTTGGCCTGAGAGCCACAAACAGTTGTGAGGAAGTTGGAAAGTATTTAGAAACGGAGTGACACATTGTTGGTTTTGTTCCGTTATATGAGGATTGATGAGCATAAGAAAAATCTAAAAACAGCACCAGGTCATGTTATCATTACTAATAGCAGTACAAAGAAATACAATGTTAATTGGACTCAATTTGTCACAAACTGGAAAAACCCTTAAATTTAAAGATTTTTGAGTGTAATTTACTGAGCAGCGCTGCTTCCTGCCACTGAATGCTCGCCAGCGTGGTGCAGTTTTGTCATTGAACCTGAACAGTGACCTCTACGGTGAAAAGGGAGATGAGGCCATAATGTCTCCTTTGGGAATCTACGGAATATCCCGTAAACACTGACTTCCTGCTTGACTTGTGTCCTGGGAGGGAGGAGAATAAAAAAAACAAAACAAAAACCACATGTAGATCCAATAAATTCTTTTTTATCGATTTTCCAATAAAAAATACATTCATACAGAAACTATTTTACAAAACAGTTTCAAATGAAAAAATCTTGTTATGCCATAAAACAAACAAAAATAGAGCCTCATATTTTATCTCCATGTTTATCCAATAAAGATTCTCTAGCTAAAGATAGGGTGTTTTTTTTTTCCGCAGGTCTTTGAGAAAGTTGACAGAAAGAAATCACATAGCAAATAAAAAAAAATTAATACTTAACGGGCACCAGAATGTAAAAATTATAACAATTCAAGTGTCCAGAGCGATTCACGTCTCCAAAAGTATTTTTTTTTTGTTGTTGTTGTTGTTTTTCTTGAAAGATGATAGGCCACAGGTGTATACGCAATTTGACGCCTTTTTAAACATACATTTGCTCTTCCCTACTCCATTCACATAAAAAAAAAACCCAAAAGATGTTACAGAAGCAAATGAAAGAGGATGAACTGTGTCTATTTTACAATAATTCTTCAGCTTCTTGTCTTTATTGGTTCATCTTTAGAAACAACACACTGCACTTGTTTTTTTTGTTTTTTTTTTTGGTCCCATACCCTTTCAAAATAGAAGCTTCCTTACAAAATTCTCTTACTTTACAATGTACATATCTTTGCATTTTTTTGACATTTCTCAGTGTATGGACTTTCTTTAACGGTAACCAGATTCACCTGTACAGTTGTTGATTTACATAAGGCTGCCTGTGGGGTCGACTATACTGAGTACAAGTACATCAACAAGGTTCATGAACACTTAAACCAGCCATACCCTTAAAGCGGACAAAGTCTTTTTCAACACTTCTATACGTCTTACTTTTTAAACAGAACACCTCATCCAGTAAAAACACTGTGGCTCCGAAATGTTTTCTTGAAAAAGGAAAAAAAAAAAAATAGTGATGGAGTTTGTCCAATTGTGAAACTGAAAGAATCTCAATAAACTGGAAAGATCAGAGGATTTTATCAACCCACAGAGGAGTGCGTTGAAGTCATGTACAGTAACCTAAGTTAAAACATGCATATAGTGAAGCTGGTACGGACAAACATCTGATCCTGGTCTCATATCAGTTGGCCTGCAGATGCAGACAGAAAGCTGCAGAGCTGCAGCACAGCTCAGCTGAACTGGTTAGACCGGCTTTGGTACCGTTTAGTCAGATCACGGGTTGTTTAAAACCAGGACTGAGTAAAGATACTGACTCACCCTGAGGGGCGAGACTCACCAAAACATACAACATCAAAACAGACTCGTGACTGAGAATGTTGGCATTATTCTAAAGAACACATCCTTTTTTTTTTTATTTATTAAAAGACTGTAAGCTTTTTGACACATCAATGGATATGAATGGCCCGTAAAGCGTAACTGTAAATGTTTTCTCTGCAGTAAAGCCTAATCTGTCACAGCCTTGGTGGCCGAACATGCCACATTTCATGAGAACGTATTTCCAAGACCCTGGACAGCTACAGTCCGTCTCAAGTGCATCCACGCTGCCTTATACTACATAGTAGTAAACCTTTACAAAACTGAATTGCTTTCCCAAGTGCTCTTTAATTCTGTCTCAGACCTGCGTCGTTTTGGGGAACATGATATAGTTTCAATATAGTTTTGATAATTTCGACAAACAATGCACAGAGATGTAAAAATGGCAGTCGTTATGAAGCTAATGTATAGTTTTGTTTTGTTTTTTATTATTCAGGGTTTTAGAGGAGTCTGTCACGAGACAAAAAGAGCAAAGGTGCGACTGTATGGATCAGAGCCTTTATAAAGCAATTCATTAACGCACTAGTGCATTCGCAACCCCCATTTGGTGTATATGTGTGAGAGTGTGTGCGTCTACGTATGTGTGTGTGTGTGTGTGTGTGTGAGAGAGAGAGAGAGATCTATTTAACAGGACAAGGCCACTTACATAAGGCATCAGTAAGGTCAACAGTGCATTTACAGATAAAACAAAAGAGACGAACAGAAGAGAAGAGCGAAAGCAAAAGAGACAGGAACGAAAATACCGTGATCAAGACAGTTGCCAAGCAATAGTGGTATCCCCAACTTATCAAGAAAATTTAAAAAAAAACAAACAAAAAAACAAAATGACTGCCTTATGTGTTTTGTACAATACTATGATACTGAGTAACATGAACGTAGCTGCTCTCGAATGGAAATTTTGTTGTCCTCGAAGCAAACAGGTGAGCAACACATCCCCCTGATCCCATGCAACGTCCGTTAAATGGCAATAACTGTTTGTGTACAACCGTTGTTTTTTCTTTTTTTTTTTTTTCTTTTTAGATACAGAGCTTTTACACAATGGACAACAAAATGAGCTTTATAGCGTGTATGTTTTTTTGAGACAGGCTACATAATACATTGCACATTTAATAGCTGCACTAAACAAAACGATCCTCCCCCGTGTTTGAATAAGGGAGCTGTAGTTTCACCTCCGGGCAGAAAGGGGGCGCTCTCTTTAGCAAACAAAACCCCTCTCTCTTCCCTTCCACAGCCAATTAGACTCAAACAGCACAGACAGAACCCTTGCATTCATTCTAAGTGAGACCACAAATATCCCCCCAGAAAACCTCCCCCTCGCACAACGTCACCCGCTCGGTGTCATTCACTCGCAAGTTCCACAATGCAAGCTCCATCCGCTCCATAAAGCCGGCACAGGCATCCAGTCGCAGGCACTCACAATCCCCATGCGCACAGGCAAACACACTGTCATTGGAGGAAAGGCACCCCTGTAGGAGTCCCATAATCCTCCAGGAAAAAAGCGTTGAACACCATACAAAAGAGTCTCTTCCCGTCTTTCTCCAGTCCAGATTTTTCCCGTTTTTTTTTTTTTTCCTCTCTCTCAAACTTCTTTAAGTCTCTTCCCCCGCCCTCCTCCTGCTCCTCTGTAAAAGCTTTTTTTTTTCAAGAGCGATCTCCTCAGCGAGGTGTTGGAGGCACTAAGTATGGTGCAAATAATAGCCTGCGTTGCTTCATCTTTTTTCCACTGACTGGAACACGGCGGTGCCCCTGTTAACGCTCCCAGGACACACCAGCCTCGCTGATCCCCCACAGGTCAGGACAATCAACCGGAATCATCCCACAGAGGCCCAACACGGAGGCCACCTTAGATGTGCCTCTTCATGTGCAGCGCCAGGTGGTCAGAACGGGAGAAACACCTGAGATGAGAGAGGCAAAACAGAGAGAGGATTTAGACATCATGTTTTCATTTATCTAAAAGGTTCTGCAGTGCTTTTATGCTGTCTGATGTATCTTTGCACCTCTGTGGTCGCAGGAAAACAGTGAATTAAGTTATTATAGCTTAAGATTTGTGCCAGAAGAATGAGAAACTTGGGTATACCTCCATTTTTTGTTGCATTCATGCATTATTTCCAAGCCTTTTTCCTGCTTTACATGCACAATAACCTGGCTTTGCAGCCATTTTCTGCCTGTTTGTTTGAACATTGGTGGTCCTTTTTTTTTGCCAAACTAGGAGATATTAGAGTTGTCAGGAATGCTGATATCTCAGACTCTGAGGCTGACTTGAACTGCTCTCTCTCTCTCTCCCTCTTGGCTGGATGAGAAGACATAAACATGGTAGGTTCAAGGACACGGCCCATGTTTACGTCTCATCCAGCTTCCTGTCACAAGCTCTGCAGGTTTGTCTGATGCCGTTATCTGTCGCTACAAGAACCACACAGTGGGGGGGGGGGGGACGATGAGGCCACAATGGCTCATTGAGCTGTCGCCCGGTCTCACTCTCTGCTCTTCTCCTTGCAAAACACCTTCTCGGTTCTGCTCATCAACCACCTCCATCTGACTCTTTCCTCCACTCTCTTTTCATGCAACCTCTCGACCTCCATCCCGTTCACTCAGTCCGTCCTTGACCCTCATTCATCGGTCCACCTCACATGTCACTTCAATAAACTCATTTGCATATGTAAGTGGTGCTTTTTGTTAGTAAATGAGCACTTAGCACCGAAGGTAAAGGGAAGGAGATCGCAGCTTTCATTTTGTGTTTGGAGGTTGAAGTTCTTTGGAAATTCTTTGAAGGAGAAATGAAATTCAGCATCAACTCACTCGCAGTATTTTTTTTTTCTCTGCCTCAGAGTAAAACTCCTGGTGTTGACAATCTGACTTTTTTTGTATTTTTTTCCATTTTTGCACCTGTTGAAGGTCACCCAGGTCATGTGTCAGCTCTGATAAACATCGGCTGGCGTCCCTGCGCTCTCACCTGTCGCAGTGACTGCATTTGAATGGCTTCGCTCCAGTGTGCTTCCTGAAGTGTCTGGTGAGCTCGTCACTGCGTGCGAAGCGCCACTCGCAGCCCTCCCATGAGCACCTGTACGGCTTCTCACCTGCAGACACGAACATGGAGTCAAAAAAATTAAGACTTACGAAGAAGTGCATTCTTTTTGTTAAAAATATAAAGACATTAATGTAAAAAAAGGAAATGCTAAGTCGCTAAGTCTACAGATGTGGCATTATTTTGTCAAATAAACCTTTTTGTTATCAGCTTTGCTCTCTGAGAAGTGCCCTTATTGTTGTATCTCTAAACTATCAATCAAAACACCAGAACATCTGACATTTTTTTGAAACTCTGCACCTCAAATATGGGGCAAGTATTTGAAGTTCTTACTTATCCGAGAGGTTTAACAGTGCTGATTTCAGAGTAAATAGGATCGCGTATAAGTAGGTGCTAAGCAGATTGGGCTGACTACTGTAAGTTGAGGAGAAAAACAACCTCATGCCTTGTCTGTCTTGAGAGCTCTGGTATGCAGCTGCTCAGGCAGACAGCTTATATAATGGGGGGGGGGGGGGGCCTGTGAGCCACAACGCAGGAAAAAATAGAGACTGTTCTTAATGGTCCTGAAGGCCATTAGCCATGTGGCTAACACGGTCTGCGAAGGATGCTAGGAATGTGACTTCCTCTGCTAATGGGCAGCACAGCTTGGCAGAGGTCAAAGGTGATGAGGGAAACTGCTCACATTTGAACCGAAGACCAAACACTGCAAATGTCAAATTCCCATAATTCCTTTTTTTTTTCTTTTTTTTTTTTTCTTACCCCCTCCTTTTAACCGTGATTGCAAACGGGTGAGCTCTGTGAGCCGTTTTCCCATGGTGAAATCTGAGAACTGTTGATTTGTTTTCAGGATCCACATCCTCTGGGTTGCTGCTCGGCCACAAAAGAGCATCGCCACCCCCCCCACCCCCCCACCCCCCCACATGAAGTCACGTTCCTCTGTGTGAATTAGGTCACAGTTGAGGGCATTCCTCCTGACAAACTATTCAAAGTATGTGGGGGCGTTTCAGCACTTTGAGCAACAAATCAACACTTCAGGTCATTTTTCTTGCAGGTTTTTTTCGCCGTTCAGATGAGTTTGATAAAGTTTTACTTTGCAAAAAGTAGAAGAAAACCGTGATGTGATAACCTGTCGGGGCAGTATCAGCCCCCTCCCCCTCCCAGTTCACAATCAAGACATTTGCATGGCAGCGATAGGGCACCTCGCTGTGCGGCGTGTTTACCTGTGTGCGTGCGCTGGTGTGCTTTGAGGTGTGAGCTCTTGGTGTACACCTTCCTGCATCCGTTGAAGTGACACCTGTGCACCCGCCTCCTGCCGTCAGGCGACGCCTCCCCGCTAGTCAGCCCTGACCTCTCCAGGGTCCTCTCCATGCCCCCAGTCCTTATTTTCCCAGGTGAGTGCAGCACAGTCTGTATCCCACTCCACACCTGGGTGACAGAGCCCTCCTTTCCCAGCTCAGGCGAGGACGGCGGCGTGCTGATGATGGCGGAGCCCAGGTCTTCGCCACCGTCTCCCAGAATGTCATTCAAAGAGCCGGAGGAGAAGTCGAGGGTGGGGGAGAGCTCCTCGGAGCTGTCCGAGGCCTCGCTGCTGGCGTCGGAGTTGAAGCCGCCGGCGTCCAGGTGCTGGCTGTCCTGATTGTCTTCCTCCTCCTTGATGTGGGGGATCTTTGGGTCCGGCTCGCTTGACTTGTCCCCGCAGGCGAGCATCAGCTTACTCCACAGGTCTTCCTGGCTCTCAAATTTGAGGTCCGTGGCGGAGACGTACGGCTCGCTCTGGAGGTACCTCTCCAGCTCGAGGCATGTCTGTGTGGAGGGAAGACAAGATAGCAGTGAGTTCACGAGCGAACGGAGCCCGAGGCCTGAAACACAACGCCGCTCTCAAACAGGAAAGTCCCCAAAAACACGGTACAAAAAAAAACAAAACAGTGATTTCTTTCACTGGAAACACAAACTCTGGTGTTTCTTCTACACACACTGTGTTTATTCTTAGCAGCAGCAGCAGCAGGGGGGGGAAATTCTGTGACACTGTGACACCACTGGCCCTGCTTCCTTCCTGCCTGCAGGAACAAGGAAAGACACAATGTCCTATGCAGAGGAGAGTGGAGTGCGTTGTAAGGGTGCCCTCTGAGGCCATATCAGGGAAGATTACAAGCACCACATTTCCTTCTGAGAGCACGCAGGAACAAGGTGCTCTTACCCGCTAACACTCCCGTGGTTGTGTGTGTGTGCGTGAGTGCATGTAGGTGCGTGTCGGGGGCTGGTCATGAAATTTACATATGCTACAGAGCCCCCCCATTGGGTTAGGGAAGTGCTTGTAGATCTTTTAAATCTATCAATTATTCAACATAATGTGGATTTAATAATGCATTCGGAGGCATTGCTAGAAATAACATAGCACACCAGGGACCGAGAGGAGGGAGGTCTGGTTCACGGGGGTCCATAAAAAGCCTGGCATGAATACTGCAAGAGCCGCTGTGGATTGTGGGCTTATTTTCTTTGAAAAGGAAGTGAGAGAGCACTTCCTCAACCAGCCACACTCAGCGAGCACAGGCCAGATACGGGAGAGGAGGGGGGGGCGGGGGGGCGCTGACAGGCCTGTGCAATTTCCTAATGAAGAAGATTTACAATTTAAAGCCAAATATTTTTATGATAGGGCCGAAAAAAGACCGAACGTGTCCGCGGCTGGAGGGGGGGGGGTGTCGCACAGTAAATCTGAAGGGTCACAAGATAGCTGACATGTTGGGTAACACAAGATTATAATATATTCAGACTTTTTATGGCTCTTTATGGGGCTATTTAGGAATTTTAACTTCTTCAGGTTTTTACAAAATATTCAGATGAGGCTCTGTGGAGGGGTGGGGGTGGGGGTGGGGGGGGGGGTATCCCTCTCTGCTCACAGCTCAGAGGCATCTGCAGCTCCGAGGCTGTGCAAAGAGCTGCATCAGTGGGTTATTCAGGGGCGGGGGAGTGAGCAGACTCAGGATGCAACCTGGATACATTTAATAGAAATACTGTGATAAAATAATAAAAGAAGGATAATCATGACATTAATGTCCTAAAGCAAAACCATAATGGTAATATATATATATATATATATCTCCATTCAGCACGAGGTGTCAATAATCCATTAATATACTTCAACTGAGGAAAACATGGAATTTTCTGACTCCTTTGACAGGAAAATCACGTCGTCACAACTTATCACAGACACACTTTATGTCTGAAATGGGAACACTGTGGGAAGACTGTAGTAATTTGGTAATGAGAGAGAGAGAGAGAGAGAGAGAGAGAGAGAGAGAGAGAGAGAGAGAGAGAGAGACAGAGAGAGAGAGAGAGAGAG
>JAQMCX010000010.1:711866-765762 GCA_029814765.1 Acanthurus leucopareius | reverse complement strand
CACTGAATGGCCTGTTTTTGGACGTTTCAGCACCGCACGCTTCTCGGCACAGCTGCTGCACAGGACAGGCATCTCGACTGCTGACGAAAGGTTTTCAAAAAGGATGAAAACGATAAAAGATGTTAAACAACTTTATATTTTCGAGTTAAAGTCATTAAAATAAACAAACACACACATGCAAATCTCCACTTTTTTATGTTGGTGATGCTTTAGAACATCTGACCGACAGGTTTTAATGTCAAAACCTCTCTCTCTTTTATTTTAATTCATGTGAGCGATGTCACATTTGTTTTTAATAAAAGGGAAACAAATTTCTATTGAGTTTAATATTTGTCAACACATTTTTCTAAAGAAAAAAACCTCCTGAATCACAAAGATGATGTCATTTTGTCATGTTTACAGTAAAATCCTGTCCCCAGTTTAACTGTACTAAGTAACTTCTTCACTGTCTGTTTACCTGAAAGCTGTCAAAGTTTAACTCACTAAAGGATGAAACTTCACACACTAAATAAACTTTAATGGACACCATTAACACTCAATGCACCGCAGAGAGATGGAGAAGAAGGTTCACAGACATTTTCTCTAAATTCTCCCACTACAACAAACGAGTACAACAGTTAAGGAGGTAAGTTATATAAAGTTACAGTAATACTACATATTTTTAAGGTTTTCCGAATTAAAAAGATTAAATAAAAAGTCATAAAACGTCTCTAATTCTCGTCGAACAGAAACGTGCAAATCTCATTTCTGAAAGTGAGTCTGAGCGAGTTCTTTTCTATCCATTTACAGAAACTTATTTAGATTTATTTTACAAATTAAATAACAAAACTTTAAACAGAACTTTTTTTAATGATAAGAAACAATTCGGCGCATGAAAAAAGAAATAAAAACGTAATTAAAGTCCGATGACATCAAAAAACCAGAACATTAACGTTTCCAGCTCTTGCTAGCCGAGATAAGCTAACAGGAAGTTATTAAATTTGTGTCATGAAACATTTTCATACCAAAGTTTCTGATGAACGAGGTCTGAACGGAGGAAAACAGCGTGAAAAAACACTTTTAATGTAACTTCTTTCGCTAACTGGACAGCTAAAGTCTTACATGACGACACACAGCAGCTAGCATGTTGTTTCATCATGTAGCTCTTCTTCGCTGGTAAAAAAACCGGATGTTACGGCAGCTGTAAAGCTCCGCAGCACCACCTTTCGGTCGGAGTTGGTAAGTGCAGCTAAAACATCACAGCAGCTTCATTGGTGATTTTAAACGATTCAAACATCACAAACAGACTTAAATTCATATGTTTTTCTTACGATAATCAACTGAGGGTGAGATGGAGGTAAAATCACACAACCAAGTCAAATGTAAGCAATAAGGATTTATTAGTTTGCTTCAAATAATGTCACTACTGCAGCAGCTGCAGTAGATATCAAAATGCCGTATGTTGTATGTGAAGGACAAAGCGGTGGCTGCTGGGAGGGAGCAAGGCTGCTGAGGTCAGGGTTCATGACAGGAAAGAGGCACAAGCTTAGCTGACGGGGTGAAAAGCACCCCTCTGATGCCACTGCATGTCTCTGATGCGCCGAACTGACTGAATCTGAGGAATCTGGGCTCCGAACTCAGCGCTGTCCTTGTACTCCCCCTTTTCAAACAGGTACTGGTAGCCTCTGTAGCCTGGATACTGGTAGCCCACCCAACTGGTGCACCGGGAGCACAGGTGAGGGGAGACAAAACAGGTAGGAGATGGTTAGAAGTGAGACGTGGAGACATTATGTACAGAATCAAACGACATCAGGCTGGACTCACGTGCCACTCTGGACCCGGACAGAGGAGACCTTCTCCTGGTAGCCGTGTGCGTGGAAGCTGGGAACGTCATCATCTATGATTTCTATCTTCTTCCCTGCAAAGCTGGGGTTTTCGTAAAGGACAATCTTGTGCTCCTGGCTGTCCTGAGAGGCGGAGCAAAGCGTGAACTCAGAGGATGACTTGTTATGCAGCTTATTTAGGGGTTTTTTTTTGCAATAAAAAGTGTATTTTCTCACCACTTTAATCGGGCGGAATGCAACAATGGTGTCACTACGCCTGCTGTTGGTCCAGGAATCCCAGCGAGGATACTCCCCCTTCTCAAACACATACTGCTCCCCCTTACAGTTGGGCTGCTCGTATCCCACCCATCTGAGGGAAGAGAGGGACGGTTGAAAGTGTGTGTGTGTGTGTGTGTGTGTGTGAGGCACATATTCATCTGTTTTTCTGCCCTTTTTCCTCCCTTCCTTCTCAAACTGGCCGGCAGAGTAAGTCTGACTGCCCCACTGTTTGTTTCTCAGGTGGTTTTCCTGTGTTTCTGTGTCCGACCCACACTCACGGTCCACACAGCACCAGTATGGAGCCCACTTTCTCCACGCCTGCTTCCTGGAGGTTGTTGCAGGGACCAGTCAGCTCATGGCAGCGTCCCTGGAAGTTTTCCTGCTCATAGATAACCAGCTGTGCACCGACGAGGGAACAGAAATGTGTTTTTGTTACGTTAAAGGAGGATGCAAAGATCCAAAGGGTGAATTTCTCCCTGAAAAGCAGGAAGTTGTGCGTCGTGACTGGCTGTGTTTCCTCTCACCTTAAACGCACTGGCGCCTGGCTGCTGCTGCTTGGATGCAGGGTTCTGGTGGTCTGTGGCCATAGTGAACGGATCGGCAAAGATGCTACTGAAGAGAACAAACAGAAACAATCATTATTTTATTGTTTCTGAGAAATATCCCTGCATGATTTTAAGGTTTTATATCTTTAAATGTAAAACATAAGCAGGTCAAAATGCTGTAAACCTGCAGTCACTAACACAGAATCACAGCAGTTCAACATGAATCACAGCTTGTTGAGATTTAACCTAAAATAAAATGTAAAAGTCGAGCAAATCCAGATCAAAATGATGAACTTTATGAAATGCAGCGTGGTGCACATGAACCTCTTACCAGTACCTGTCTGTGCCAGTGTGTTTGTGATGGCACGATGAGCTCAATATATACGGGACGCCCCGGGGGGGAAACTCTGCCAACAGTACCCACAGCGTCCAAGCCGGCCTGCAGGTCGGCCTGCCATAGGCCCAGCACGCTGAAACGAGGGGTCACCATGCAGCCTCCCCCCACCCCGGGGCCGTCACACTCCCACAAAGTTATTTCATTAGTTGTCAGTTTTGTCCAGCCAGTCATTGTTCGACATCCACATGATTCAGCACAAACAGTGCCAAGAGTCCAGCACCTACAATGAGCAGCAGAGCGAGAGAAGGACAGTAAAAGACGGGTGTTACCGTGCCGGAGAGACTCGGCTGTGAAAAACAGCCCGAACTCGGCTCAACGTTTCCACAACTGCACCTTTATTTCTTCTTTCATTTCCAGAAAACACTTTTAAGGTTTCATGTCACATTTTTTGTGCCTCTGTTGTTTGAAAAAAAGCAGCTTCAGAGTCTGAACGTTTCAAACTGACATGTTTCATCTGCTGGCAGAAAAGATCCGTTTGTAACAATAAAAAGCAGAATATGAAACATTTTTCCTTATTAAATGAGTTTAAATGATCATGTTATATAATAATTCTGCACAAACTCAGCAGGTTCTGTCGTCTTCTGCTGATGAAAAACATCATGTGAATGTGAACAAAACACATTTTAACAAAGAAAACTTTTAGGAAATGAGAAATCGTTTAAATATGATTCAGTTTTAATGGAAAAACATCTGTTATGAGAACAAATACAAACTACTTTATTCCTGATGTCTGAGAGGACGTTTGATGGTTTTGTGTTGCAGCAGATTTAAAACTTTTACTTTCTTTACTTAAATAATGTTTTTGTACCATTTTGCATCACAAACACTTTATTTGAATATTTATTATTTTTAAAACTTTAATATGTTTCTGACATGGTGCTTTGTGCTTCACTGAGTTTGATCTGTGAGTCACGAGGCCTTGAAATGTGTCGCAGTTTAAACCAAAGTAAGTTACATTATGGAGTAACTAAGTACAACTTTACATTACTGATGTTTACTCAGTTTATTTCATCGAGCTGTGGGATTTTATGAGAGAAACAAACAGAACACTGGACCTTAATTACGTTTATGACAAAGAACTTTCTTTCTCATTCATATCTGTCTTCTTCTTCTTCTTCTTCTTCTTCTTCTTCTTCTTCTTCATGGCTGAATGCAAACAAACACGTCGGTCTGAACTCTGAACATGTTGATGAAACATGAATTTAAAAAATCCAACTTTTCTTCTGTCGTTGTTTAAATTTCCACGACTCGTCTGTCTGATGGTTCGATACGAGAGAATATAAATAAACTTTATTGATAAAGTGACACAAACAGTAAAAACAGACAGTGATGGTTGTTGGGAAACAGTTTTTCCTAAATTTCCGGAGCAGAATCAGAGTCAGTTGATCCTCATTTCAGTCGCTGTCAGAAACGGTTCAGTGAACTCGCTGTGATGCGTTCAAGCTCCTTCACATCATTAAAATGAATCTCATGGGGCAAACAGAGGAGCGATTTTAATAAACAAACATCCATAAAACTGTAATTTCCATAATTCTGTGATTAAAGACAGACAGCTGAGATTTAGTGCTGATTAATTTGATTGGATTTCTTTTTTTTTAACTTCATTACACTTTGTTTCAGTTCACAGACACAGTTTCAGTCTGAGAAATCGTCTCTGGGCTCCATCTGATCCTCTCTGCTTCTTCTTCTTCATGTTCTTTAAAAACATATTTTTTATTTTAATTCATCTTGTGTTTGTCTTCGTGGGGTTTCAGGTGTGTGTGTGGGGTTTTATGGTGAGGTGGTGTTTGGTTTTTCTGTTCTACATCACCACAGAGAGGAGAAAACACTGGAACAATGTTTTTGTATTTGATCATCACTGGTTCCCAGTTTAATAAAGGACAGTTTATAGAGATCACTGGTTAATAATTTGTTTTTTTATGAGATTATAAGCTGGATTTGTAAGAGTTACTCAGCTGAATGTCACCGTTTTCACTGAAGATTTAAGAGATTTGAGTCGTTTATGTCAGAAGTTTTTATCACCTGATGATTTAAAGCTCAGATCTGAACTTTAACCTGATGAAGAATCTGTGATTTATGAGGTTGTTGCATCGAGGTTAAAGACTTTAAGGAGCTCGAGGAGAAGCTCAGCTCCATCACACAGGAAGCTTCTCATCATGTTTGAATCAGGGAGGTTGGAGCTCATTTCACTGAAGCTGCAGTGGAAACCACAAATTAAAGTGCAGTGAAGAGACACTGCAGCTCTCACACGGTCCAAAACACACTGAGGTCACTGAAGGCATCTCTGAGGGCTTCCTCCTCCTCCTCACTCAGTGATTTCAGTGTTTGTGTGCTGCAGATGTGCAGCAGCAAAGGATCACATCTGGCTGGCTGCTGCGTGTGTTTTCTCACAAGTATTAATTACTGATAGAAACACGAAGCAACACCGAGAAAACTCATGTTTGTTTCCCTGCAGTTTCTGTTTCTGACTCCACGTTACAGAGAAAAATATGGACAAGAGGCTCTTAAAAACAACATTATGAGGGAAATGGTCTCTATTTTTGAGCATTACATAAATATCTTTTAAAAAACAGCCTGCATGTTCCATTAAATCTGTTCATAAAACTTCATGTCTGCAGATGGAATCGATTTGGTTTCTGCGTCACAGATTTCGCCTCATTATGATCAGAAAAGCAGCATTCAGCTTTAATATTCTGCTGTTTGTTCGGTTTATAAGCTCGGCGTCGGCTCTTAATGTTCACTTGGTGACTGTTAATCATGAGGAACATTAACCGTTAAACGCAGGATGATGACTGCGGACGGGAATGCAGCGCACTCGGTTTTAATAACAAGCATGCAAACATCATGACATCACTTCCACCGCTGCTCGGCAGATGCGTCGCCACAGTTTCACTGAGAGCTGGATGAAGGTTTTAAATTCTGACTGAAGTTTGCAAACACGAGAGATAAAAGTTCATCATGAGGAGAAACAGGAAGTTTCTTCAGTGTCTCTGAGTTACAACACGACCAACAAACAGACGCCAGGTCAAACAACTTTTATTCGCCACTGAAACATACATGGCATCCTCACAGGGCACAAGCAGCGTGTCATGGTTAGGTTAAGGCAGAGGGCAGGCACTGTCGGCAGCATGGTGGGGGTGGGGGGGCTGCTCAGCTGGCTCCGGCTGTGGCAGGTGGGGCTGGAGGTGCGGGGGCGGGGTCGGGGTCGGGGCCGGGGCCGGGGCCTGGAGCCGGGGCCGGAGCCGGGGCCGGAGCCGGGTCGGGGACGATGAAGCAGCCCCTCTTGTGCCACTGCATGTCCCTCACGCGCCGGACAGACTGGATCTGAGGAGCCGGAGCCTCCCAGTCGTTCCAGTGCTTGAAGTCGCCTCTCTCGAAGATGAACTGGCGCCCCCTGTAGCCCGGGTACATGTAGCCGACCCATCTGGAGACGGAAAAAACAGACAGAGCGACGTCATCAGAGGACAAACTGTGCAGGAGTTCACTCAAAGTTCGACAGGTGGATCAGAAAAAGAAGGACAGGAAGTGACATAAGCATGAGGGGAGGGTCTTACGTTCCGTTCAGAGCCTTGACGCTCGCTACGCGGTCCTGAAAACCGTGACCCCACAAGCTGGGCACGTCATCATCCACAATCTCCATCTTTCTGCCGGTGAATCCAGGGTTCTCAAACAGGTGGAGCTTGTGATCAGCGCTGTCCTGCAGAGGAGAAACACACGGGGACACGTCGATGTTCTTCAGATGTTTTGGTGTTTATTTGCACATTGTGAAGTGTGTGTGTGTGTGTGTGTGTGTGTGGACACCCACCACTTTGAGGGGCCTTAGAGACAGGAGGGAGTAGCTGTTCTGACTGTTGGTCCAGGTGTCCCAGCGTGGATACTCGCCCTTCTCCAGGATGAACTGCTCCCCGGTGAAGCCGTGACGGTCGTATCCCACCCAGCTGAGAGCAGACAGAAGAACACAGACGGAGACATGAACCTGTGATCTGCAGAACCTTCACAGCATGAAGACAGGAAGTAACCTGAACACGACTCACGGTCCCGACTCGACAATCAGCGAGCCGACCTTCTCCAGTCCCTTCTCCGTCACATCTTTACACTCTCCAGAAAACTCCGCCTTGCAGCCCTGGAAGTTCTCGAACTCAAACAGCACCACCTGGAGCAGACAGAGGAGGTTCAGTCAGGTTCATGGACGGAGAAGAACATCGTTATTCGGCTTTTTGTGTAACAGGAAGTTGCTCCTGGTGGGATTAATGAGGTCGTTTGTGATCATTCAGAGGATTCAGACTGTTTATTCTGACTGCGTGTGTGTGTGTGTGTGTGTGTGTGTCCTCCACCCTGCTCAGGTGGAGGTGTCGGTACCTTGTATGTGGCTCCAGCTCCACCCTGGCTCTTCCCAGCAGCCAGCTGCTCCGGGGCGCTCTGCTGCTCCGACATCCTCCTGATCCACTGCTCCTCCACTGATCCAGACACACACACACACACAGACACACACACAGACACACGCACACAGACACACACACACACACACACACACACACACACACACACACACACACACACACACACGCAGGAGGAGAAGCTCAGTGTCACAGCTGCCGTCTCTAACTCGCCTCTCTGCTCTGATTCTCATTATTTGCTTAAAAATATTCTGTTTTCATTAAATCGACTGAACGTGAAACAAAATGTCACATCCTTTTTTTTTTTTTTTATCCTTGTCAGAATAAAACTCATCAGTCCTTCTGTCTGCTTCCATTTCAATCCATAAGAGCAAAAATCCTCCAAACCTGGATCTTCACTGGATGCAGCACCATCTAACTCCATTGCTTTGGAATAATAAGAGCAGCTGTGATTCCTGTGTGTCCACTGTGGGGTTTTTACCTGGATATGCCTGCTAGGAAGTGGTAGTGTCCCTCTCTTTGGCTGTTTGGTGGGGTTGAGCCATTAGAGGGCAGGGACAGGGGGGGTATTTATGGTTTATTTCTGGCCACAACAGCAGAAAAGGAGGAGCTGTTGATACAGCAAGTCTGTCGCTCACATTGTGTCCGTAACGCTGCCTCTCAATAGGCAGCTGTGTTGGCACACGCTGCCCTGCCCGTCCGCCCGGCTGCCAGCGAGCGATGTGTGCGGGCACGAGGAGAGAGAGCCAAGAGGATTCAGCAAACAGCCCCGCTCAGCACAAACACACACACACACACACACACGGACACACACATGGACACACACACTGTGCCGACGCCCAGCCTGATGGAACCAAACCTCCTCAGCTTCCTCACAAAACCAGGGTGAACAGTTCAGCTGATTAAACTCAGCGATAATCTGATTCAAATAAACAGACTTTTAAAAAGAAGAATGAGAGAAACGAGACGGAGACACGTGAAGCTTTAAGTCAAGTAAATTTTATTAAGAATGTATTTCTCTCTCGGACACTGGCCAGAACAACACAGTGCGACACACACCTGCACTCTCAGGTAAAAAAAAAGGACAAAGAACATAAAAATAAACCCTCATGTACACAGAAACCAGGACGAGCAGCCGACGCTCGCTCCACACATTCACCTGCATCGCATGAGCTCTCCGACCACACGGAGACGGGACATGACCAGCAGGGGGGCAGGCGGGGGCGGGGGTGGGGGGGCAGAGGTCAGTGCTGTAGTGCATCGAGTGACAAAGTGCTTTAGAGGAGCGAAGTGGAGCTGATGGAGAACGTGAGGAGGAGGAGGAGGAGCTCTGAGCGACGGCTGGCTCCACCGAGGAGATTGTGCATGCACGCTCAATGAGGGGGGGGGGATTGCACATTATTTGGGGGCCACATGATGGAGGAGTGTGTGAAGGTGTGAAGGTATGAAGGTGTGGAGGTGTGGAGGTGTGGAGGTGTGGAGGTATGGCTTTCAATGGAGGCTCCACCCGTCTGATCCATGGAAGGAGTGAAGATCAGCGTTCCTCTGACTGAACCGAGTGTTTGTGCTCATTAAGAGTTCATGATTGACAGATGCAAAGCCCCGCCCCCCACCCCCGCCCCCCCACCCAGATGTGCTGTGATGCTGTCGGGGTCGTGGAGTTTTGTAGTTTTGTCTTTGTTACATCAACAAT
Organism: Acanthurus leucopareius; assembly: GCA_029814765.1. NCBI lineage: Eukaryota > Metazoa > Chordata > Actinopteri > Acanthuriformes > Acanthuridae > Acanthurus > Acanthurus leucopareius. The sequence goes on along the minus strand of JAQMCX010000010.1, from coordinate 756,649 downwards.
AACAGAAATAAAACGGTTCCTAACATGATTGACACTCTGGCAGAAGATCAGCAGTGATTTGTTCTCTAAGTTCAAGCAGAAGCTCGTTAGTGTCTGAAATGTTAAACTACGGCGAAGCTTCGTCCTCCAATCAGCAGCCTCCTCAGACCGACAACACACAGACATGACAGACGCATCAATGGAGTGAGACGACTAAATACAAACATGAGGAGGAGGAGCTGGATGTGATGAAGAGGCATCGTGGTCCCACAAACTTCTACATGTCCTGAGATGTGGACGACGGTTTCTCCCTTTTCCACATCTTCTCCTGGTCCCGGTTGATGAGCGTTGATGAGCGTCTCCTCCTGCAGGAGAACTTCCTCCAGTCCGAGCGTGAGATGAACGACAGCAGAGCAGCCGGATGTTTCTTCTCCTCGCTTGTTTCTCTCCGTTAAAAGGCACCGAGCACATTTATGAACCCAGACGGGACGAAAACGAAACACAGAACAAACAAAAACACATCAGCAGCTGATCGACGTCGCTCCTCTGAGGGTCGACGGTAAGGCTTCAGTTTCTCATAGATACATCTGATAAGGCAACCTGAGAGAGAGACAGGCAGAGAGACAGACAGGCAGACAGAGAGAGGGAGAGAGAGAGAGAGAGAGAGAGAGAGAGAGAGAGAGGGAGAGAGAGAGAGAGACAGGCAGAGAGACAGACAGGCAGAGAGACAGAGAGAGAGAGAGAGAGAGAGAGACAGGCAGAGAGAGAGAGAGAGACAGAGAGAGAGACAGACAGAGAGAGAGAGAGACAGGCAGTGAGACAGACAGAGGGAGACAGAGAGAGAGAGAGAGAGAGAGAGAGAGACAGACAGAGAGAGAGAGAGGGAGAGAGAGAGAGAGAGAGAGAGAGAGAGAGAGAGAGAATGCGTTCAAGACAAATGTTTCTCGTCAGCAGAGCTGGATGGATCCCAGGCGAGCTTTAAATGCCTGGGAGGGCGACTTGGCCCCAAGCCCGAACAGATCTGATGGACGGAGAGACAGAAGAAGACAGAAGAAGACAGGAGAAGACGGGAGAAGAGCGAAGCGTGCTGCCAATTCTGCTCATTTCATTTTTAAAAACCCGAAGAAGAAAGCGACTTTCGCCCTCCCTTCGTTCCCAGCATAAAACTCCACTGTTCTGTCATCCGGGGGCCGCTTTTGTCGAGCCAAGTGGAATAGAAATCAGTCTCTCTCTCTCTCTCTCTCTCTTTCTCTGTCAGTCTGTCACTCTCTCATCCGTCCGTGTGTGTGTGTGTGTGTGTGTGTGTCATAGAGAGAGAGAGAGAGAGAGGCAGAGAGGAAAGAGTGGAGAGGCGGAGATACGCGCACAGACGCGCGGCTCGCAGTTCGCTCTCTGTATCTGCAACACGGCGTGTTTTTATTTTATCACACGCCGACGTGCCTCCACGAGCACGAGCACGAGCCCAAAACGTCCGTGACACATTTCAACAGCAACTTCACCAGATTAAAACCTCCGAACATGCTCAAGCAGAAGAAAACTAGAAAACCAGAAGTTATTTCAGAGTTATTATGGATTTATTATAGCAATGATACAAGAAACGGAATGATCGCGTGGAGCGTTGACAGGAGCTGAGAAAGTCGCTCCAGCAGCTCTGTTACAGCATATGGAAAAAAAAAACACACGGGATTATTACACAGATCTGTCATTAAGGGAACTTGCATCACTTCCTCTAATAACGCATGCAGACCGACCTTTAACTGAGAAACTGATATTAACTGTTGCACGAAAAGCAAACCCGGAGTTACATAAACAACTTTGACATTTGCACGTCCACACACGCAGCTGTCAGCGGAGAGCACGTTTGCACAAATTACACACATTCCTCGCACTTCCATACAGCAGTCACACACACACACACACACACACACACACGAGCACGGGACGATCTGTCATGCTGTGTGTTTTTGGATTTAAAAAAAAAAAAAAGGAGGAACTCCTCGTTACCTGCTGCCAGTACTCCTCCAGAGACGGTAAAGCTGAGAAGTATCCGGTGTCGTGCACAATTTGGAGCTCCTGGAAGATGCTACACATAGGGATGACATCCATGTCGCTCCTCCTGAGGTGCAGCCACAAGTAGATGCGAAATCAAGCTTGTAGAGAAAACGAAGCCCGCTGTGTTGAGAGAGAAGCCGGAGCTTTGGCTGTATTTGCATGTATAATGTGTCTGCAGTCGTGCGCTTCCACTGGAGCTTTTGAGGCTTGTGACGCACCGACAGCGCACAACACCGAACTCTCCAAAAGTCCGTCAGCGCACTGTAAACTTCCCCCCCGATTCAAAATTACAGACAAACCCACCCCCATGTGATTACATTACGTCTACCAATGAGCTGTGAGGAGCGCACCACCCGCCTACCAGACCACCCCTGGCCAATGCCGAGCCAGAGCCGACTCATCCTGTCTGTTGTGGTTGGCGTGCGGTCCGAAGCGTCTCTGGCTCCCATTGGGCTAAATCAGCGCTATTTTTAGAGCACTATATAAGCACGAGCCTCCTCTTGCCGAAACGAGGAAGTCGAGTTTTTCCACTGATTCAAATGTGTGAGCCTCGGCTGCTCCGGAGCGGCGGCAGCGGCGGCGGCGGCGGCTGCGAGAGCCGCGCAGGGCTGCGGCCGCGGCGACCGTGAAGCGGCGCTTCAGTCTCCAAACAGACACACTTCATTGTTGTCATATCATCACACACACGCCACGGACGTCTCTTCTTTTCACCATTCAAGGCTTAAGTGTGATAAGGGGAAGTTTGCAAAGAAAGACTCACGTTGGTGGAGTGTTTGTCGTGTGTGTGTGTGTGTGTGTGTGTGTGTGAAGCGCACACCGGGGCGGTAATATTCAGAGGTGCCTGCAAACTCCCGGGGATCGTCAAAGATCTGATCAATTTCTGTGGTCTATGAAACAAATCAGATAGACTTCTCGCTTTCATGGCTGTCCGGAGATCCATGAGGATTGTTATGAGTCTCCCTGTGACAGTGGAGACAGTTTAATAAGCTATTAAGGTATAATAGAGGCGCAATGAAGATGATTATTCACGAAGTGCTGTGCAGGTTATTGTAGTGGCAGCAGCTTGAGGCATATCATGAGGGACAGGTTTGCTTCTGCTGGAGATGTGGTGTTCATTTGTTTGTGTGTGTGTGTGTGTGTGTGTGTGTGCTGTAAATCTAGCTCTGTGCAAACTAATTTGAGTTTCAGACCATCTGAGTGAGAACATTTTTAGAAAAGAGGACATTTCGGTCGATTTTCACAACTTTAAAGGGCAGTTTGAGGGTTCACACTTGGTTTTAAGGGTTTGGTTAGATTAAGGTTTAGATTAGTGCTAAGTGACAGGCTGGGGTTGAGCATTTAGTTGTGACTGGTTAAGGTCAGAGTAAAAGGAAGGGGAATTCAATTAGTCAGTGACGGTCCCTACAAATAAAGAAGTACACGTGTGTGTGTGTGCGCGTGTGTGTGTGTGTGCTTTCTGAATCTGTGGCTCTTCTTTTTTTCTGCGAAACACGACTTACTTCTCTCGCAACGAAGCGTGTTTACTATTCTCGATTGTGATCACGAAACCACATCGCTGTGCACTTGTTTCCTCTAGAAGCAGGAAAGAAGAAGAGGTACAAAAAAAGGCGCGGGCCACCCATGGTGCACGGCGAGAGTTTCTAATACAGAGCGCCGGTGCATCTCTCACAGCTCCAGAATGAAAATACACACTGGCTCTCATTCAGAAATGTGTTTTTCTTTTTTTTTTGCCTCCTTTTAATGTAGATGATCATTGCTCTGCGGTGATCAGCGCTCCCTGCTTCCCTTCTCCCCAAGATCAAAGAGGCATGAATATTAATCAGAGGTAATAGGCCTACATGTTGATGTATGAAAGTTATGTCCTCCCGATGTGCTCTGCTTCAGGCTTAATTATGCTGTTAGCATAAAAACTTCATTTGTAAAGTGTCATGTCTGCTTTGGAAAAAAAAAAAAAGAAAATCTTAATTGTTAATTATTTCATGAGTTTAAAGTACAGGCCATGCAGTCTTTGAATTAAAACCATTTCACTTCCTGTCTCCCCCACAGGACACATGTTGGGATTTGTGCTCTCTATCAGGTGTTAGTCACTTATTTGATCTCACTCCATCAGTCAAAACACTATGACTAAGCCCGCTAATGCCCAACGTAGAGTACATGTGAGTAAAGCTCCGTATCCAGTTGCATAAGATGTGGGATAAAGTTGAATTCAAGCGGAACAACGGCGGCATTGACGAGTTAAAGGCAGGCGATGTGACAAACAACATATTTGGAACAGAGCACCATTGTTTGACCCATCGGCCCGGTCGAGCGCCTCCACAACGGAGTCTCTTTTGTTGAGATCTCAGCTGTGGGCACATTTGCAGCAATCAGCAGCATCACATTTTGTCATGAGTCTATAGGGAGCGGGGACAGAAAGCACATGGACAGGTCTCTGCTGTAACCGAGAGGATAAGTAATAGAAGGAAGAAGTCATGCTTCCCTAAAGCACTGATGATTCATCGCTGACCTTAAAGCAGCACAGAATGATAAAAGAGTATTGATACAAATGCACATATGGTACTTAACGTGCCTCTTTTTAGGTGCAACATGCAGTTAGACAGATGCAACAGGTTTATGTGGACCAATGTGCTTTCATTTAACCGTCATGTAATAAAAAATGTAGACTTAAATCTTTTTTTTGCTGCAGATTATTAGCTAAAAAACTCAGCATACTGAGGCTAACACATTACGTGCCATGCAGTTGGGTAGGCATAACGGTAACACTTTAGCATGTATTGATTAGATACATATCGCTGCATTAATGTCATGTGAAAGTAATAGCTAATTAACCACTCATTAGCAATGCTGGTGTCAACATCCAAGTGGAAACCACAACTTGTGAACTCAGTCGTGACTCAGAAACACGATTTTATCGGATGTCAATGAAACCCGACGTCACAGAGATGTGGTAATGACTGACAAGATACTTGCCTTCAATATGTTGTGTTTTTTGCATTTTTGAATCACTTTTCCAGTTTCTCTATGCACTGAAACACGAGACGTTTGTGCACGTAAATTTGAAGCAGAGTTAGTGTGCACACTGTTCCGACTTTTAATCTTTTGAATTCAAAACTTGCTAAGAATCCACATAAACACTGAGACACAGCTCATATTAAATATAATCTTGTTCAGGGTCAGGATCTTTTTAAGGATTTTATTTATATTTTGCTAAAAGTTTCCTACACATAAATCCATTTATGTCATGTTTGAAACAACAGCACATTCAGGCTGCTAACATTTACATCTGACTTTCATTTACTACCGTCACTGAGGTGGCTTTTGTGTAAGTTTCTGATTTAAAACTCATGTCAGTGTGTTTTTGTAGCACTTTCACCTCCAGAATGCAGCTCAAACACGAGTTAATAATTCTAAAGAGACATTTCTGTTGTGTCATCACTAATAAAACCCTGCGTGCTCCCTTGTGAAACAGTTCATAGATGCAAAATGCAAATTTTAGAGCGCTTCTTGTTTTTTGTAGTGGAAGTCACCCTGTCTCTGATGCAAAGATAGAATGAGTCACACGACTTTGTCTTGCAGTTGCCAGGACGCGCTGACTGATGTTGGTGGCGATGCACGTGGGATGCTGGTCTGTGACAGGATGAATCCATAGCAACACAATAATGAGCATAAACAGCATGCAGATAAGCTGTACTGCTCTGTGCTGGTCCGGCTTTGTTTGAGTGTGTATTTGCATGTTTCATTTGCTGCTCTGTGTGTGTGTGTGGTGGCTTGTCTACTTGAAAGTGTGTTCACTTTATTAATTGCATTTTTTGATGCAAGTAGCAAACAATATTGGTGCTGAAACATTCACTTTATTTCATATGAGAGCAACACAACATCACATACAGAGCGAAGAGACAGAGAAAGATGTGTGCAGGTTATCAGACTTCACCAAGCATTATTTCATCTGCATATAATCTTATTTATCGTTTTTTTCTAGGATGTTTAGAAGATGCTTATATTTGAATCACAACCAAAACCGCAACTTTACTACTTACACCAAAGCTGAAAACCTCAGAATAAGTCAGTACAGGACAGAATATAGACGTACATGCACAAAGGCCACAAAGTCAGAGTCCTTTTGTCAAAGTGTGACAACAGAAAATGTCACAGATCAAACTAAGAAAACTAACTGTTGCTGTTTCTACACCAACACACTCAAGATTAAAACCCTGCATTTGAAAACCAGGCCGCTCACTCAGAGTTAGCTGTCCTAAAATTCTCTGCACATCAGATAACGGACAGCTCTTCATTTGCAAACAGTGACTGGCGCCTCATTAGAAATCCACTGTTGCAATTAGGTCGAAAAAGTTTTGTTGTTGCCATTAGGAGGAAAAAAAAAAGTCAGACAGCAGAATAACAAATAAAACTGATTTAGAAGCTGTGCATGTTGTCGTGCATGTGCACTCTTTTGATTGATCGTCTTGCCAATGTATGCCATTTGGTGGGATCACCATTTGGATGCATGAGAGAGTTGATTTCGCTAGCATATTCAGTGTGTGGCGCCCCGAGTGCCTGTCACTTGATTCCAATCAAAATGCAAAGATATTCAGAGTGAAGAAAAGTACAGTATGTAAAAGCGCAGAGCAGGCACAATGAGCAGCAGTCTGTGGAGCGACTCCGTGGCTAAAACAAGCACAGCTAATGTAATTGGTTCATTACATCACATGTTTTAGTGATCTTGGGTTTTGATCTGCTGTAGATGAATCAGAATCATAAGACCTCAGTTGTTTAAGGGGATAAATTCCTGTCAAACAGTTGCAGCGTTAAGAGGAGAAGAAGATGACAGAAATGCTGCTTTATATCCTGAGGAAAGTGAATGAGACACGTCCCTCCCTTCTTCTGCACCTCCCCTGAAAGTGCTTTTGAACGAGGTTTTCAATTCCCAACAGTCCAAAGGTAGTTATATTGGATTACCTGAGTGAATATAAAGCTCAGGGCTGAACACAAGTGAGCAGACTCAGACTGCTTTCCCTGGATGAGTAATAACTGTAAGAGGAATCAACAAAGATCCTAAGTGATGTTTACATGGTTGCCCGAAAATAAAAGCCTTGGTGAGTGTGATTGAAGCAACGTTCATAACACAACCAAATAAAGATAAAGATGAGCTCCAAGTCACCACATTGGTTTTTTGTGAGGTCGGTTAAATGAAGTATTTAAGAAAAGATAAACTTTAGTTTTACATGTGCGTTGAGGCTTTATGGCGTATAGAAATAGGAGTCTGCAGATGTGGTTGTGCTTTAGCTGCACCACAGCTGAGTTTAACCTTCAGAAAATATTGTTTCTGAGCGGAAATGTTGTGCGTCCGAACCGTTACTTTCAGGATATGACAAAAAAGGTGTTTTTGAAATAAATAAACAACCGAAGAATTACTCAAAAATCAGTTACAAAAGAACTCACAAAACAAAGAAGTCAAGTATCTGAACTCAGCACTCTGTCAATATAAATAAAGTTTAAACTACTTTTGTTTAAAAAAAGGGCAGACTGTTTGAAATATGGCCAGGTGGAACAAGATGTAGCCCAAATGATCAAGAAGCACCAAAAACCATTTTTACACACCAAAGCATGAGGCGATCATCACCAATCTGGCAACACTGAATGTATGAGGAGATGAGCTGTGATTGGTCAGTTTGACTGCAAGTCTCCAGTGTTGGTAAATGCTGATAATTAAGACAAGACAACACAAATAAAGTGGAAAAAGTAATCTTTGACTTTGTGGATGTTTTGCTCTCATTGATTGTTGCTCTGCAGTCCAAATATGAAAGATATCAAGACAGTCAATCCCCATTGGTGCACTATTACAAAGTAATCTGGAGAGTATAAATGTATTTAAAGACACATACAAAGCACAGCATGATAATAAAAAACTCATATCTTAAGTGTTGTGCTATAAATCAACAGATTTTCAAGAGGAGAGAAAATTTAATCAAACAAATCCTGAAGTGCAAATCGATGGGGACCAGGTTAGCTTTACACAATAAATAGATTATAAATCATGTTAATATTGAACCCTAATGAAAAGGATTTCCAAAGAGAATAATGTGCAAATGTACAGAATGTGTGTGGAAAGTATTTAGGAAAATAAATCTATTAACTAAAATAATTTTAACACTGAGAGGTTTCTATTGTATTCAGACTGCAGAACGGTAGAACTCACATCCCTGCACTCTTATGCACTGTGACACACACTGTGGGCATTTTAAACAATTTAATTAACAGAATTGTGATCAGCTGACTCATCCAGGCCATTTAAAGACACAATACTGAGACAGCCTCAAGGAGTTACCCAGAATTCCACTCGAGAGAGACATTTACACAAAGAAAGGTCAGTCCTAGTGTGTTTCCCACATCTATCAACTGTACATTATATGAGTCATGACTCTGCTTCATCCCATCTGAGGAGCACGTCATCCGTTAATCTCAGCGAAGGCAGCCAGGTTCAGTTGACCTGACGACAGTATGTTAACCGTTTGCTGGAACGTTGCATTGTGGGGTTTTGGTGTCCCAGGGGAGCACTAAAGCGGCGATCCAACAGAGTGAGAGAGGAAATGAGAGCTGTAGAGAGAGAGACAGATAAGTGGACAGAGAGGGTGAGTGCCCATATGTATGGCTCTGCGAGTATGGAAAGCTTTTAAGTGACGTAACACAAGCAGCATGGGCGAATTTGTCGCTGGTGACATCATTTCTTAAAAGCGACAAGTGAAAAACCCCCCAAGTGCTCTCTCAAGCATCAGCAAAATGTTTGGAGTCCCACAGCGCTTAAAGACACATCGGTGCAGCTGATGTGGCTCTGAATGACTTTTTTGTCCGATGCAGTGCTTTACACTCTCGCCTGCTACAAGCTTGGGAAAAACAGAAGTAGTGTAGCAAATGTATTGATGTGCTAATCGCGGTGTGATGTCATCTGGCAACCTCTTACCACTCAGCAGCCAATGGTTACTTTGACAAAAGAGTTAGACTCATGTGCCCCCTGGCAGCCCGAATGCATCGGTGGGCAGCAGCAAAAAAAAGTCTACGGCACACTCAAAAAAATAATTGTACCAAAAAGTTGACTTTAAGTATTTTAATTGCATGAAGTTTTTCCATGTAATTTTATTAGGCATATATATTTTAGCATACATGCTGTGTGTTGCTTTGTGATTTTAACATATTTGAAATGCATTTCTATTGTAGATATACTTAAATGCATAGTGTTTATGTGAAAGTTCACCTTACCTTTAAGTGAATAAACGCATCAAGTTTATGTACACGTCTGCAGTAACCTTATTTGATTTATTCACACTGATTCAGCATGAACACATAGAAACACATTGGATTAAATGGGACCCTTACATTAAACTTTCCTATTAAAATTACATGGAAAAACTTCATGTTATTAAAATACTTAAAGTCAACTTGTTGGTGCAATTATTTTTTTGAGTGCAGTCATAAACATGGAACCTCACACACACAAGAGGTTTTGCATTTTCTTTGACTTTGTGTTGGTATATTATCAATTTTGTGTTAATTATTTGAACACAGATGTAACATCAGTTCAATCAGGAGGGGCCAACAAGTCAAAGACTATTGATTTCATAACTAACTTGATAGATGAGACTGAATAATTTATCATAAATCCCAGCAACGCAGTCACCAGAGCTCAGCGACGCCAGGCGAAGCTGTGCAGAAAGCGTTTCAGCAGGAAACAGATGAAGACTGACGCTTGTGACTTAAGGTTTGCATCACAGTTCATCCAAAAAAGTCTGCACAAAGGTTTAAAGTTAGTGCTATTTTTGAAGTGAATAAGGAAGGGTTTACATGCAGCCTAAGAGGAGGCAATAAACCTGACAGGTGAAATTTGAAGTGTGTGAGATTTTTTGTAATCCGGATTATTCCAGCTGGCTCATAGATAGAGTGAGTACACTTCAGGTAGGAGTACAGATGCTCCCCAAAAGTCCCAAGCATCCCTCACCAGTGGATGTTATGTATTTGATTATGCTGCACGCTAAATGTAACTTCTACTGGAAGGCTCAGAAAGTGAGTGGCTGAAACCCAAAAGTATGACTCAAAAAATGACATTTTAAGAGAATGTTTATTGAAGTCATAGACAGGCAGGAACAGGCAGATTAAACAGGCAAACTTGTCCGAAAAGAGGCCAAACAGGCAAAATCAGGTAGAACAAGACAGATCATAAGCAAATTAGAATATGAGCAGGTATGGACACTGCAAGCCTGATGAATAAAATGAGATAAAAGGTAAACGGGTGGGCGGGGAAGGTCACTTGAAAATGGCGAGAGGGAGCGGCAGGAGTTTTACTCTGCGTTCCAAATAATTTACCTTTTCCTTTTACTTTCAGCACATCTGCAGCTGCCCTTTTAAAAGTACACACTGTTGCACAATCGGGGTGTTTTGAATTTTTTACCCTCTTGCTTATTCGTGTTACTTTCCACGGCACAGAATTTTACAAATTAAATTATAAACCCCGGTCACAAAAATGTGCAGGACTCACACTCCAATGTGCTGTCTTATGTTATTTCAGCTCCTGTCGTCTAACAATGAGCTGCTGTGTTTCTGTTCTATCACAGCAGCTCAGTGGATGTGACATATCATCTGCTGAGCAGAGAATTGTGGGTCAGAAGAGCCAAAAAAACACGCCAGCCTGCATGTTGCAACATGCGACCAGATGCAGTGGGACATCCTGGTGTTTTCTGGCATATTGTATTTGACATACTATGTATTTTGACATTCCAAATTTTTATGACATGCATAGTAGCATGAATATTGGATTGCAGCCTTTGTCTAAAGGAAGAAAAACAACCAAGTCCAAGCAGACAACCATGTGAAACACCAGGAGTCAGCTGGAGTTGCAACAGCTAATCTGTGCATGAAATAAAAAACAGGCCTGTTTCTTCCGTGTTTCCATCATACGGTCATTTCTGCAAAAGCATGAACTTTTCATCCACACATGGATTCACTCAATCAGCTCTCTGTGCGTGTGAATACCTGTAATCAAAGAGCCATTTGCTGAAATAATCAATGGTAGCAGGAGTGAATCATGCTTAGGAGTTCCTAAGCCACAGCTGACTGTGAGTCATCTCCGTCTCATGACCGGCTGCACTCTGGAAACAGAAGCTCCCGCTTTACCTTGACCAATAAACCGTGAAGTGTGTCAATCAGCTGGATTTCTCTGCTTCGGTCCACAGGGGGAAAACATTCCAGCGCTGAATGCTGTGCTCCTGTCTGGGATACGGCAGAGCGGCACGGTGACCAAAGGGTTAGAGAGGACAGCCGAGAGCCGGAGGGTCACAAGTCTGATCCCTCCGAAGAACCGGTGTGACCGTCAAGAACGTGGTTTTAAAGTGAGTGTTTGGTTTTAAGTCACTGATCATAATTTTACATCTAATTCATTTGCTTTTTAACTGATATCTGTTTACTGTTTCATTGTGGTTACACGTATGTATCCAAAAGATTTGTACCCATAGAGACTGAGGAGATTTTCCTATTTAAAAAAAACGCAAAATTGAACAATTCGACAATCCTTGGTCAGAAGACAGTGAACCATCCATTCCATCCGATTGCATCAGCTAAATGTGTGAGATGTAAGAAATGTAAAAGATAAAGTATTGATTTCAGTTTAGGGGGAGCACAGCTGTTATCATCAGTGAGAGCTGAGGTCAGTTGTTTTAGCTTCGCTTTAGCGTTGGAGATTTATCACCTCTGTTGAATCGTAGTGAGAGAGAGAGATAAATTGAATGCTGATCCGTGGTGGAATAAGAAAGCAGCTCCACTGCAAAGTGAGATATATGTGAGATATCAGTCGATGCGTTTACGCCTTACAATGTGATAGATGGTGCAAAATGAAAAACACCAACTTATTAACAATTATTGAGAGGTAACATGGATAAGAAGTGAAAGGTTTTATCACAATGTTTAAGCAAATATATTTTCCCTCATTTGGACGTTTAAACGAACTCTTCATTGTTTCATCTTATTCGGTGTCACGAACAGTTTTAAACTCAACAGGTTTGCAATCTGTTGCAATCTCACATGTTAAAAAAAATGTGTTTTTTCTGTTGTTTTCTGCGATAAAATTTTAAAAACTAGACAGATGTAATAACACCAGTTAAGTGCATGTCGTACTGTAATGAAGCCAAACGCCCGTCATTTCCACAGCAGGTCCAGTTCTCAAAGACACACTCAATTTGGCTCCACGTCTCCATTATCCGTCCTGCACTTAAAGTGCGCCTCGAATTAATGAGTCGAATCATCAGAATCTCAACCTAACAAAGTAGGAAAAAAAAAAAAGATGAGAGCAGGCTTGAGATGGCTGAAATGTACCATGGGATTTTATGACTAGATGATATGAGCGGAGAACAATTTATCCGTAATGGTTTGTGTTATAATTCATCACTCACAGGAATTAGGATGTAAATGTATCTAAAACATCCGTATACAACCCAACTCGCTCGTTAGAATATACAATTACAGCGTGTTAATTTGAGAAAGTCACAGCAGAGTTTAACAGCATTTCTGCTTATCATCCTTTTCCCAAAAATCCGTGGGACAGCAGCTGGGTGAAGCCGAGTGGAAGTGGAGTCGGCAGCTCTATAGTGAGCTAAAAATGATCCGTAGGTTACGAAAAACCGGCACGTAGGGTCCAAGTAGCACACATCCTGTTGTTCACGAGGAGGGAAGCTGCCACATCCCTGCAAATGGGAAATGCAGAGGATGCAGATGAATTGATAGGAAAAACAGGTAGTGGAAACAAACTTTGGAGAGAGTGCAGCTGAGGATATGGAGGCACTGGAAAAGAGTGGAAAGACACTTAAATGTCTTTGCAGCCAAGACAGGAAAACATGCTGAGAGTACAGTCGTCCCACAGCTCCGTCCAGGTCTCTTTAAGTCATTTTCTTACACTGACTGTTTTTCTCTGTCTTGTTCTTTTCATTCCTGTTTGCTAATGTTTGTTTCAAGTGTGAAAATAGTTTTAAAAAATGCCAAAATGAATGAAGTTACATGGACTTAATTTTGCGACATTAAAAATTTGTATTTGAGGATTCGGTTGTTGTGTTGCATGTGATCCTCAGATGACTCCTGCTTGTCCTCCATATATTTATAAACTTCAGACTGGAATTTAGCAGATATGAATCCCTGCAGCCTCTTAATCCTCTCAGCGATGAGCGAACTGTTGAATGAAAGAGATCAGATCTGTTGTGAACAAAGCCCGCCTTTATTATAACATCTCTATTACTTTTTTATAAAGAAGGCCTTCAGTCTGCAGAAACAGAGCCAAGATTCATTTTTAACCCTGTTTATCTGGTGAAGGTTCCTCCAAGCATCACTCTTCTCTTTCTTAAACCCATGTTCATGCTGTACAGCCTCACAGGATCCACCTCATCGTCCACATTCAACTCCAAACGGAAGTCCGGCGTGCTTGATGAGCGGACATCCGGTGATGAATTAATGTTGGCAATTCATGTTCCTGCAGATCACAGATGTTTAAAATGTACGTTTTCTGTGTTTCTTTACGTTTACATATCTGTTGGTTCAGATCTAGATCAGTTTAATAGGAAAAACCAGTTTGGTTAGTGCCGGACAGAGCGTGGCAACTGGGCTGGTATGCTATAGGAGATTTTTTTTTTTACTCCCCTTGTCCTCCCACGCAGTCCGGCCCCAGCAGCTGTGAATGTGATGATAGGAAGGGAACGACCCCAGAGGACCCTGCACGCCCCCCCTTCCCCCATTTAGATCTCCACTACGGCTGCCATCACATAATGCAAACAAACAGGAACACGACCCCTTCCTTCCTTCCCACTGTAACCCAGACTTGGAATCCAGCCTCCCCTTTCCGTCCCGCTCCGAGGGGAATCCTTCACCCGATCAGCGGCATTCCGCATCCTGTCTGACTGACTCATGTGATGATAAAAAAAGGTCTGAATCTAATTGGGTTATTCTGAAAAACAAACAAATAAAAACAGATTAAAAAAACCAAACAATATTTGTAAAATATGAACAAAAAAATTATCATGACAATGACAAAAACTGTCCTTTTTCCTCTCAGGATAACAGGGTACCCCGGAGCAGACGGAGTCTCGGGGCCCAGATTCATGGATTCATGAATGGTTTGGTCAACAACGAGGCCAAACCAGGCTGTCGTGGAATTCCCAGGCAATGAGCGAAGACTGAAAAGCTTCCTAATGGTTTCTGGCACAATACTAAATCCTCTTTGGGACTGTCATGGTCATGCATATTCAAAATATGTGCAAATCACATTATAATCTTTTAATAGCTCTGCGAAAGCCCTCCAAACCATTTTCCCCAATTCATTTACACTTAGCAACCCAAACTCTCCCCCCCAGTGTATTAGCGTCTCTCATTTAGGTTGTTCTTAAAAGTATAAAGACGGAAGGATAGCAGGGCATGACGGTGCCAGTTTTTAAAGCCGAAGCAATTTGCGCTTGGTTGGTGAGGAAGATGACTAATAGCTGCCCCGGCTGATTCCTTCTGAGAGCTTGTTTGCACCACAGCTTGATTCACAGTTTTTTTTGTGAATCAGAAAACACCCCTGTGGGCTCAGCACAAGGAAATAAAAGCAAAATTAAGAACTGCATATTGGCCTCACAACACAGTCCGCAGCCTCTTCGGCTGGAATGGATTTCCTCTCGGTGAGACTGGTTTATTTTTGCATCTTCAGTGATTATAATCCAATCTGAAGTGCTTACATGTGTGATTTTTTTTCCCCCACCACATTCAAGGATTAATTATAATCTGGAGTACCCGCTGCTTTTTTGATGGGCAGGTTGATCCTCCCATGATTCCCACTTCTGGACAGAGAACACATAATATGAGATTCCACACAACAAAAACAGAACATGAAGAAATAAATTACAAGAGTAAAACCTCACAAGTGCGCGGCCTGTTGTTTTATCATCCGACTTTGGCTTCCTATGACTGACTTTAAGTTTCCCTCCCGTCTCCTCCTGGGACGTTAATCCCGTCCGAATGGAAGTGAAGTGAGTCACAAAGGGAGTTCGGCAAGGTCACGTCTTGCTGACGTTGGAGTTTAAATGGACGGCAGGTCCTTTAATTTAAATGCCCTGAACTCAACATGTCATCATGCTGAGATCCTTCTTCCCTTTATCACAAGTTATCACTCAGGTTATGTAAAATAATGTCTTTCTTTTATGATAAATCACCTCAAACTTGCTTCATTCTGGTTGTGGTGATTCTCAGCTCATGACACTAAGCAACAAGTTTAATCAGATGATGTCATGAAAATCAAATTTTCCTCGAGCTCATAAATGATAATCTCAAAAGAAATTACACATTTTTGCCTGATGACAATCCAGCTGTCCATTTCAGTGGGAAACCCCCCCACCACCACCACCCACCACCACCCACCATTCCCCAAAAAGTGACAATGCATGCTTTCTAACTCAGAGCTCCGTTCTGGTCACGTGTTTCCACTGTATGAATCACTCCACTGCAAACAGTGAATGAGAGAGCTCAGCGGGAATAATAGAGCTGTATTTACACAAGCTGTGGGTTTTTAATTTCGGGGGTAATCTTCGGGCGTTTGTGAGTCACTCGGTCCTCAAACATGTAGTCGCCGCAGCCGCACGGTAACCAGGCAATCATGTCGGTTTGTCGGGGTCCTGTGTGACTCACACCAAGTCAGACACGGCAAAAAATCTCAGCACATCTCGTGTTTGGAGGAAAGCAGTGTGGCATTCCAAAGTAATGGACTCTATATTGGGCTCTGGGGATTGTGTGTGTGTGTGTGTGTGTTTCTCTGTATGTGGGCTGGTATGTCAATTCAGTCGCACGTGGGAGCGTTTTTGTGTGTGTGTGTCTGTGTGTGCGTGTTTAATCTCTTACAAGAATGGCAACCACTTGTGTTTGTTTGCGCCCCTCCGGCTCACACTGACAATGAGCACTCTGATCATGGGCTTGTGTGTAGGTCGTTCAGAGTGTGTGTGTGTGTGTGTTTGTGTGTTGCTAGTGTGTGCTCGGGCGACCAGTGTGGCAGCAGGGCGCTCCCCTGAGCCACCCAGTCCAACAAAACAAGCTGTGCTGTGTTCCAGCTGCTGCAGGACAGTGCAGACGTGACCCTGCTTAACCTTCCTGCGCTGCACGCCTGGAAACTATGACTGAGACACAAAGCATTCGCAATCCGTCCTGACTAGAAAGACGCCCTTGGGCAAGGCACACAACTCAGAGTTCAGTCTGTACAGTACACTCGGGTTTGGGTATATTTTTTGTGTTATGTGCTCACTGAAAATTCAAGCTAAAAAAAATTTAAAAAAGAGAATGTAAGTTAAAGTAAAATATAAATAAGTTTTATTAAAATTGCATTTATTCAGTGATTGTGATGAACACTGAGAATCTTATGTATTTGTTGCTTCGTCACATACATGCAATGAAGCAATAACTCAGTTCGTAAACGTCCTAGCTAACGTAACGTTAGCTTAGTGTTTGCTTGTGTTCATTCAAACAGTTTGGTAGCAAAAAAAATGGAGTTGCTGATAAAAAACGTACGACTACGTTCTTGGGTTTAAGGCTTTAATTCTGTTCCACCTCTAACCACACCCACTCCACTAACTGGTGTGTTTGGGCGCAGGCGGAGGTGTGTTTTGTCGCCCTTATAACCACACCCGATGGTGATGTCACAGTGTCCTTACACCAGCCTGGGAAAGCAGGAAAAAAATCTGCTGTGCTCATGCTTTATTTGCTCTGGCAGATCCCATTCAAACAGATTTCCACCCGTTCCTGGCCTGAGTTCGGCCAATCACATCCGTTTCCTCCGATATGGGGCGGGTTTGATACGGTGGCAGAGAGGAGCGTTACCGGTCAAGACATGAAAAGTTACATGTCACAAGTGTTGTTGCTCTGAGTGGGTGCAGGTCCATCCAGCTGTGTCCAGAGGTCCAAAGGCCACGGACATGAACTGAGAGTTCACAGACCTGTTTATAAATCTCTGCAGCAAGATTACGCTTTTTCAGGGGATTTTAAATTACACTTTATTTCACAGATTAAGATTAAACATGAGATATGTTCACACAATACCACCGTTGTTACAGGATTCTCTAAAACGTGGAGTCAGTGGCTCTGCTTGGTCTTGGTATCTTGTTATATTTGGGGAGGTGACTGGAAGTCTTTGCAACCTGCAGGGTAAATTAGAGGTACAATCCCAAACAACTTAAATCTAATACTTACATAATCCAAAATTTGGATGTATGGCCATCACTTGTTATGATGATTGATATGAGGAAAATATAAAAAATGTATAAATATTTCCCCCCTTTGCATCCAGCTAAGCTTTAAAAATGAAGATAGAAAGAAGAGAAAAGCATTATTCACACAACTTATGTTCGTTCAAAGTAAAAGCACAGAGGCTTTTTTTCATTTGCTGCATGTAACCAGAGTTAAAAATGGCAAATTACGGCACCTTCAGTGCACATTAATCAGCATCAATAAATGTTAATTAGTATTGAGTAACATTTACCTTGTGAGTCACCCCAAAGCCATGCGCCCACGGTGGAAAATTCATTTTCCGACTCCTGTGGTCGTGTCATGCGGTGTTACCCACGATGCAGCGTGATGACGGTGCCAAAGGCTTACCGGGGCAGTCTGTCACTTTGTCCCGATTCCGTGACTCGTCCACACCAAAGTCTCCGCTCATGTTGACTCTTGCACATTCAGAAGTGTCAAACGCTCGAGATGACACACTTCAGCACCTACCGGGCTCCTCTCACTTTTCATTTTCCCTCAAATCTGGAGGACAAAGCAGTTTTTTTTTCAACATTTATGCAACCAGCAAACATATGGAGTGTGACAGCTGTTCCAGTCAGGACGGCAAAAATAGAGACCCACATAAAATGTTGCAGGTAAACAAGCATATCAGTATTTTTTTTTACTTATAATACCAAATGTAATCACAGTAAAAGGTAACTGGGTTTATGCCTGAATAAATCTCAGCAAAAAAAACCCCAAAGTGACGCCAGCTCCTCATGGAGTCTGCCTCAGGTTCCCTCATAATCAGTTTAACATTCACAGAGACCAGCGCTCGTCTGCATTAAATCATTTTGCAGTGGATACACATTTTAATAAAAGACTGTGTGTGTGTGTGTGTCTGTGTGTGTGTGTGGCATGTGGTGGATGGATGGTGCCAAGCTGGATCTGCACAGGACGGAGTGACAACGGTGGCGGGCTAATGACACGAGCCTCAAGCTGTTCTCACACCTGCCATAGATCTACCTCATTCACTTGACATTAACATTGAGGAAAAGGGGGCATCTCAAAACACACACACAGACACAGACACACACACACACACACACACACACACAGACAGAAAGCCAGTGAGGCAAACACGGCAACACGTGCGGAAAAGCAACACACTGTCACATCGACAGACTCTTGATCGCTCACTCACACATAAACAAACAAATAGGCCATTATCCTTGAGAGCCCAATTAGGTAGTAAATGGGAGAGCTGAGTTGTAAGTGGTGGAGAGCGAAGCACACTCGACTGGATGACATGATTGTGCAAAGAGTGTGAAGGTTCACGGCGATATTTAAACGCTTACTTTTTGTTAACGCGTCATAATAATTCAAAAATTCCCCTTAAAGCTTATTTAGGTGAAAAAAAATGTGCAACGGAAAGTGTCGCCATCCATGTTGGAGCACGAAACCGTTTCCTTTTCATCAGTTCAGTCATTTAAGCCCTTCAGTTACACATCGTTATCCCAAATTACTACTGCGCGCTCACTACACAAACTCTCTCTCTAAAGCATTTTGTGCTCATAAACTAAAGAACCATATTCGCTCTCGTAGATGAATATTTTGTGTCCCCCCCCCATTATTAAACAATACAAATAAAATCCCCTAAAGCTGCACATATCATGTCAGTGTTAACAATGGATAAATACAGCTGATGAAGAAACATTCAGCAGCTGAAGCACCAAAGCTAAAAGAGCAATTACTGGATATTATTCACTTTTTTTTTAATTAACTTATGTAATTACACATTGACATTCTAGACACTGGACACACAACTTTTATATAAAAAAAACAATCTAATAAAGAATTCCAATTAGCTTTTTGTCAAAGGAGCCAGGTCAGTGCTAACGATCAAATCATTTGGTAACCATAGTAACATGTATGAACATCAGCCCGGGGATTTTCCCTTAGAAACAGGTAAGAAAAAAGTTACTGCACTTGTATTTTAGTCTGTATTCACTCTGCCAGCTCGTTGAGTCTATTAAAAAGTGTGTGACAGTGATCCAACAGCCTTAAATCATTAGTGTACAAAATGCTTCCATTTCTTCCTGTTTCTGCCAAGTCACTATTTCTAACATGCGGACGATTTGAGGTCTAATAATAATAACAATGATAACGCTCACAAAGCTCTTTGTGACGCTCAAAGACATGAAATACACACACCAGAAGCAATGAAAGTGCTGCAAAATCTTCTGTCAGTTAGCGTGGTTTGATTTCCCCACATGGCTCGTGATGATGCAGGATGACAATTACTGAAAGTGTGTGACTTCGTGCTCACTCCTCCTGACACCGAACAGGAACCTGACCAGAACCAAAATGCAGCAATCTGTCGTTTTTTATTGCTTGGTTTTGACCAAATTGAGAAAAAGTTAAAGCTCTGAAAGCAGCAGCAGCAGAGAGGATATTTTCACAGGAGCTCAGACGAACTGCACCGCTCTGGAAAAAAGCACCAGGGTTCATTTTAATTAAACAAAACCGGTTACATGTGGAAGCACACGCAGAAGGTCACCGGCCGACAACATGAAGCGTTTTTCCCTCGTTTTGCTTCAGTATTTTAGTCTTCTACTAATCAAGAGAAAAGGCCTGTCTTCGTTCATTTGGCCACAATGGGACCTTATTTTTGACAAAATATGATCTGCAGAAAGCTTTGACTTGCAAAGATATCTTTTTAAATTGACAAACGACATTTTTCGTCTCTTGCGGTGAAGCGCAGTGCTCAGGTTTTCGGAGATGAAGTCCCATGTTGGTGCACTGAAGAGGAGGGACTTCACCTCCCTATATGTGGGATTAAACCTCGGTTCCCATCATTGTGAATAAACCTGACCTGTGCTGATCTGCCGTCTCTGTGTGTGAGTCACGAATTTGCAGTTGTTGCGACAGGCTTTACTCAAACTGATCACATTAGCTATTGTGCAGCAGCTTAATCTGCTGGTTCGGTCTCTTGTAGTCCGGCTTTTCTCAGAGGGAACTGCTCGTCTGAAGCCTCTTTGTCACACACCCATCAGAAATGAGTCATTAAGGATGAGGATTTGCACACATTTCTACCTTGTGACATCTCCTGAGACTTGCATTTTCTCTTGTATAACCGACAAAACAGATTAAAGACTGTTTACTAACTCAGCAAAAAAATTTCTCTCTAGAAAGTCTGACTCACCACCAGAGTTTTTATCGTTTGCATCATATCTGACTGAGTTTGTAAGAGTCACTGTGCTGCAGTTTACTGACTTCCCCTGACAGGATTTTTGTGTAATCAATCTGTAGTCTCATGAATTTGCAAAGATAGCTGCAGCAGTTCAGCTCTGAAAACTCTTCAGAAGTGCATTGTGATTATATGCCTGAGGAACATTATTCCAAGCAAACCATAAACACATTTAAACTTCATCCTATAAATAAAAAGTCAACACCGTTTTTTTCTGAAATCAAGCAGGATTTTCACTCTTATTCCATAATTATTGCTTTGCAACTTTTGCATCTTCAGAAATTAGCAGCTGGATGTTCTGAGAATGTGTTGTCATTGTCGTTGCACGTCTGTGGTTTGTTTGCATGAAAACTGAAGGAGAAGCTTGTTTTCCTTCAAAATCTGACTTGCATTCGAGCCCAGACAGTAAAATTACAAACACAATCTCTTAAAAGGGCAGTTTTACACTGTAATTCACTGCATAAGTGCCCAAAAATGCCAGGAGTCTAAAAGTGGATGAGCTCTTGGACTTCTTTAAAATTTCATCTGAGCGTGCAGCTCGTAAGTGAAGACACGCTGTTCCTGCTCGCTGCAGCACGCTGGTATGTCTAAGTGTCCTCAGGCAGAGCACACCGAGGTGTTTTTACTAGTTTGTGGGAGCTGGGAAAGCTGGGAAAGCTGGGATCCATCATGCATCTGCTGGTCTCCCGCTTGAGCGCTGTTTAATCTGTTCCATGAGAAAATCTCTGTCGTCGTAGTAGCGAGGCGAGCCAAGCAGAGTTTTGGCAGAGCTTCTTGAGGACAAAGTTACATAACACTCCCTCTTTATTTCTTGCTCTCTCACTCCCCCTTCTCTCTCTGTCACACTCTCTGGTTTTGGCACTTTTTCTCCGACTTTCTTTCTTGGGACACATTACAAAATCTTTTGGGGTCTCTCTCTCTCTTACTCTGTCTTTTTTTGTGCTTTTCCTTCTTTTTTCGTCCCGTCTTACTTTGGTTTTGTAAGTGGGAGACCAGCATGAACGAATGAGCAGACAGAAAGGAACAGCACAGAATTAAGGACTGTAGCACACACACACACACACACACACACACGCACACAAACACACACACACAAAGAACCACCCCCTGCACACACACACACACACACAGAAGTACAGACATTCCTCTGGAGTCTTACTCTATAGCAAAATGTATTAAGCCTGTACTCAGACAGCAAGAAAGCAGTTACTCAATATTTTGCAGAGCACAATGCTGTTACATAACAGGAGCCGACTGATTCATTCACGGCCTCGCTCGTACTGCACGTATTTTTAATTTGCTCTCCCTGCTCCTCCTTAAAGGTGTGTGCTGATATGATCTGTGACATAAGCTGGACAACCTTTAATCTGCACATGAGATAAAGAAAAAGAAGTTGGGTGCACATGAGTCTTAAGGTTTGTCCTCCATCATCTGCAGCTTCTGGTTGTTGAAGCAAATATGAGCATTTTGGGTCTTTATAAGTTCACCAAATAAGTCACCATCTCCGCCTTTTCCCAACTGATCAATTTCACTGTTTTTTGTTCCTTACACTTTTTTTTTTAGAAAAACAACATTTTTCAGAACTTGTTTATTATAATTTAAGTGATTTGTACCCAAACAACATCTCTGTGGGTGCAACAATCCAACATTTCCCTCATTATCTCCGACATATCTTCTCACTGCAATGCTGGAGTTACCCTGCAGAGCCGTGGCACAAAACTTCGCTCGGTGCTGTGGGGAGTAAACCCAAGTTTTATGACTAATTTGTTCCCTAATAGTGCAATTGTGTTTGCTGTACTCTGCAAGATGATTGACAGTGCAATAATTTTGCTGCTAACAGTAGTTTAGGAGGGGCTTGGAAGAAAGTATGTGGGATGACTTACATCCGAAATGCTTCAGTAGAGCTGTGAAAGACAACGACTGAATATTCATTTTAGGCTCAACTGGATCTTCAATTAGCAGAAGTAATGATGTCAGAATCAGGGTTTAATCCCCACAGAGGCCACACATGATAAAGATCCATGAAGCTTTGAGAAAAATAAAAGATCTTCACCAAACGTGGCAGCCAGAGAGAAAGTTCGAGTTCCTATCTGAGGTTTTTTCCCATCAACACCAAAACAGAGTTTACAGCTATATTTTCCAGGTCTTTTATTACTTACAGTAACTGAGAAGAGTCGTGTAATTACGCCCATATTTCGTGGTTTGGTCTGTCAGCATTGGGCTGACGAACATTTCACAATCCAAAAAGTTAATCATGATCATAAAGTAGATATAAGAGCGGGATTTCTGCCATTTTTCACATTTGCAGATGATATTCACATTTTTATGGCTAACTGTCATGATTTTTAAAGACAGAATATTCATGTTTTCCCTTGGTTGATTGCAGTTTGACCTCAATCGTGAAGAAAAGGCCTGTGTAAATTATTCTTAGAGCTTGTTGTTTTACTTGCGATTGATTGGTTAGCATGTGTTGTATTGCTATGCTAACCTGGACTTGTGATAAATCCTAATTTTACAGTTAGCGAGCCCTGAACCTCCTCTCCTGCCTCTCCCTGTGTGTTGCAGCAGTTGTGAGAACGTGACCTAATCTTCCCTGGGTGAGGCAAATCTGACCAGTTTTAATAGGTGTGTTTTTGTGGATAATTTACCAGCTTAACAAGGTTACAGTCTTGTTTCCCACAACTTACTCTCTCTGAATCAGTGAGCTCTGTCGGTTTCTGCTTTGAGCGAACAGACTGGCTAATTGTCAGGAGATCAGCATGTGACTCCAAAGTCTCTTTATTCCCATGTTGTGTCTTGTTAACTGGTAAACATACTTTCAAGAATCACCTGCATTTTCTTCCAAGTTGGACAGTTTATCCTTAACTGTTGTTACAGAGCGACAACAAAAATCACGTTTTGCAAATCTGCGTAACATTATGAAAGATCAGTTTCACGTGTGGTTGTTTTAAAAAGGCATTGTTGCTTCAAACACACTTCTTACATAACAAAAAGTGAAGTGGATTCCATTCTTATTAGTTCTGCTAGTTATGCATGCCTGAAACTGTGAGAGCAATTTGCACATAGTCCCATCATCATTATCAGATCGTTGAAGTGACAGATCCAGGATCTCACAGAATGATGCCAAGTTTATTGTTTAGATGACTTAAAGACATCTAGACCGTACATGCTGGAAACATAGATGACACTGGATTCATTGTAAAAGGAATACTAATAATAGAACTGTCATGTTCTGCTCCTGACATGCAGACACTAAATTACACACTCACAACCTCCCACAATGAAAGAAAAGAAAAAAAAAAGTGTTGTTGGCAAGAGACGTTCATTCCTCCATCAAAGCAAACACACACAAAAGAAAACTCAGTGCCTTTCTCACCCCAAGAATAAACATCTCTGAAAATGTCATCGCTGAGGCAGGCCAGGCTTTTATTGGGATTGATGTGAAACGACGTTCCCACTGTGATACACCATCCGTTGGTTAGGGGCAAGGGGGTTCACATGGACAGCCGCCCGCTGTGAGGTCCATCTGTGTGGGAGATGCTGCAGCGTTTGGCCCCTCCGCCTGCGGAGGAGATGGATCTCTTACAGGTGCTTCTGCCAGCATGGACCAATTACGAATTAGATGCACATGCGTGCTGAGACACACACTGGTACAAACACACACATGCACACACACACAGACACTTAGGAAGGCGTAAAATACAAGACTCTTTAAATATACAGTCACAGTAGAAAATAATACACTGTTTTGTTGTCTTTTTGTCAGAAATTGTCACAATTTTGTATTTAACTCCTGACATGCAAAATCAAAAACAGTAGCAGAATTTTTTTAAAATTTATTTTTAATTTAATTAATTAACTTATTTTCCATAAAAATCAAATTTTTCACCATCTCTTTGCTTTACAGAAATCTGCCTGCAGGGCACTAATCATCTCATCAAGATCAATTTTCCATCATTATGTGAGTTTAATTCATGGAACACAAAGGGTTGGAGGTTAATTAAAAATTACACAAGATCCCTCATTTAATAATGATATAAGGATTCAGAGCCACACACACACACACACACACACACAGAAACACACTCGAGATATGCAAGATTTAGAGACCGCTGAGATGAAGGAGGAGGATGTATTGAATAACAATGTAAAAGTGGAGCTGGTGGTGATCAAACTACACAGTTATCATCAGAGTCTGCAGCTCCTCTTCACTTCACTGAGGTTGACGGTGAATTCCACTTCATTGTTCCTGCAACTTTGCTATTTTGGTTCTCTCTCATCGCTCCTGTAGATACATTTTCATGCTTATTGGCCATAAAGCTCTAAAAACAGACTGAACACGACCTGCTCAGCAGCAAAAGGCAGACAGATCCGGTGAGCTGCAGCTGAGGGAACACAATGGAGCTTTTAACTGGCAAAGAGCCAGATTTTTCAGCTCGGTTTGAATCATACACCCTTTTTCAAATCATCTAATCATTCCACTGTCTGTAGTAGAAATGCATTTAAATAATTAACATTTTGTTAAAATAAGTTTAATTAAAAAATAACAAAACTTGTGTTTAAAAGCAAACTTTGGTTTCTGCCTTTGTACCTGAGCGGCACAGGTAACCTTCTGGATGGCCACAAGAGGTCACCTCTCAGAAAAATGTAGAGCAAACAACAGGGTTCATCTGAGGATTTGAACAAACAATCTATGCTTTGTGTTTATGAGGAGAACTGGTTTATAGTTACACACAACATGCACAAGAGTTTCAATGAGAACCCACCACTGTTTATCAGCGCTTGTGTCCTAAAATAGGTTGTCAGGAATTTTATTGAATGTACTGTACAAAGTCTGTGCAACACGTTTTAAATAGAAACCCCTCGTCTGTCTTCCTCTTTGCTTGAAAACACCAGGCTGGATTTTGTCTATAGTTGAATCAAAGAACTCGTAAGTTTTCAAAAGGTTCAGAGAGGTTCGTTTGTATCCGCCTGTGAATCAAAGTTGTAGATTGTAGAGAAGATTTTATAAAGGTTAAATGACAGTTAGAGCGCCGATATATAAGAGAAGCAGTATGTCAACATGCAGTAATGATCCATCGTGAGACAGTGAAGCAGCTCTGAAGCCATAAGAGCCTCTGCTGAGGTCTTGGGTGGAGTTTATTGTTGTCAAACTGTTCTCATGAGGAGCAAAACTGTCTGGTATCCAGTGCAGCGGTATGTCTGCCCGTCCAGACACCTGTGATTTGCAGCACTGAAAAGGTGGCAGGCATGTGTACCCAGTATTCAGGGCAAATAAACAAGGTGTTTCAGTTGGGAGGCAAACCATGAAGAGTGTCATTCCAGTGACTAACCCTGCAGTGTTGCCTAACATCCTCTGTCAGTTGCTTCATGTTATGCCAAGGTTTGTAAACGGGAAGTCAGTCAACTCGTAGGTTAAAATGAGCACAGGTCTAAGTAGTTCATGTTCTGTCGCCAAAAAGGTTAGATAGCCAGCGGGTTTAGTTGCAACACATTTTTGTCGTCAACACAAAAACTTATTTATACCAACAGTTTGAATAATTGGAATATGCCTCAGCAGCTGGTGTGCACTGCCGTATTCATCCTCTCTGCACTGGAGTGGAGCTTTTTCAGTGATGTTATTGTTGATTTTCTGATTGCAAAGCTCAAAGTTAACAGATGACATTCAGCAAAAGCAGTGTGTTTTCTGCAGACTGTCTGCCTGTCTGCCTCTCCAGCCTCCTGCTGGGGGCGTTACCTCAGCCTCAGGCTGCATGACGGCCCATCATCATGACTGACATGTTTAAGGTCAGGATCTTCATCCACATCAGTCACTCGCAGAGAAAAGCTGCAAATTGCTGCAAATTAAATGGGAGAATCCAGTGTGAACCGACCGTCAGCGACTCCTCTGTGATAAGATTATATGTTTGATACAAATGTAATATGTGAAATAACAAGAACAAGAGAGTGTGGAATTGATGTCAAACGTCAGAGCTGCTCCACAGACTTGAACGAGGGGAACAATAGTGTGACAGGAACCCAGCAGGGTTTTAATGGGACAGACACAGTTTTTCATTCACAGCCACATTCTCTCTGTTCCAAAAAAACACATTTTTGCATTAACATCTTTTAAAAGTCAGCAATTCAGTGTTCATGAAACAATTCACCTGATCACATCTTGTGTTTAAGTAAACCTTCAGAAACATCTGGCTGAGCGGAGCTTCTGGATTTATGCTCCTTTTTAACAGAGCGGCCCTGTTCCAGACCGCTAACGCCACAGACTGAAGCGATCATCTGTGCATTTCTTACAGAATACCTCCATTCTTTTAAAAGTGCAAAGATCGATTGTTGTTCTGAAATCTTTGCCGTAGTTTTAAATCTCCGCATGTTGCCAGAAAAGCAGCTGCTCGTTAATCATGATAACCTTCCTCTGGTTTGCAATCTGTGAATAAAACTTGACACTTTCTGTGAGGCCCAGGATTTGTCCTACAAAAGACCTACAAGATAAGAGTTTCTCAAACAGCGAAAAATCTGTCTGATCATAATGATACAGAACTATACTGTAGGGTAAATCCTGATTGTGTCACAGCACATCGTAGAAAAGTGCAGACCAGACGAGACCAGATATGCCCTTTATGAGAATTGGAATGATTACTTCATGCATATGCTAGCTGGCAGGAATACAGCCACAATAAAGTGTTACAGATTTATTTTTCCCATGGCCCGATTCCAGCTTCTGTTATTAGTGATGGTGTAATGTGGGCCTGCCTGCCTGTGCCTGCTTGTCCCTCAGAAATACTCCATGAAGTGTTGCTGTGAGAAAAAAAAAAAAAAAAAAGGACCCGGTGCAGGAGCTGACATGTTCTTGCTTCTCTGATATTCATGAGATTTGGCTCAGAGTTGCTCCTTTACCTTCTTGCATAGAAGAAAAGTGCAGCGTCGAATGGGGTTTTCACTTAATCGGCCTTCGTTCTGAATGATGTTTCCAACTCGGTCACAATTAGATTCGTTTCTGAGCGCACAAACATGCTGACCATCATCACGCAGACGGTACAAACCGACAAAGACGCCACTGAAAAGCCCACAGCAGATCATTCAGCGCTCATATTCAGCTGATATTTCATCCGTGTACTTAATGACATAATTGTAATTTACTGACTGAACGGAACGAATTGAACCACACAGTTTCAGACCCAAAGTAACCTCTTTACCCAACGAGACGCCATCTGAATCACGCTTCCTAGCTATCTCTTTATCAAAATCTCAGCGAGTGCATGACGAGTTATCGTGGGGGGGGGGGAGCGTTTGTCAGCGAGTGCAGGAGAAACCAGGTCATTTGGTTTGTGTGAAACAAATCAACTTGTCACCTCGGGGCTTGCCCTTACTCTGAAAAGCGCCAACCGGTTCTCCTGTGCAGACTTGCGAATGCGAGCTAATTCATGTACAAAACGCTGCAGGCCGTTTCTGCTGGTGCTGTCAGCCCTTCTCACCATCCTGCACCACCCCACCCCCACCCCCCATGCACATGGATGCATGCAGCCACGCTTGCATGGGAAACGACGTGTTTGCATGCATGTGTGCTCCTCTCTGCTCCATTCAGCTCTGTTCTGGACTGTTCCATCTCCTGCTGTTGGAGAATGAGATTTGCACAAAGTAAATCATGTCATTTATTTATTTTTAATATACAGATGTTGGTTGGTTATGTCATGATGAGCTTCCTCCTGACTGTAATAAATACTCAGCTCCACACAATAAAATGAATTCCCGGGTTTTTATTGGACTTGAGTGTCTTTTGTTGATCTTGATTGTATTTAAGCTTAAAAATATTGGGATCCAACTCATTTTGGTGCACAAATGAATGTATTTATATAGTTAGTAAAAGCAAAACTCTGGTTTTATGCAGCTTTAACACATGGAATAGTTTACAAATGGCAAAAGAAATAAAAAATGAAAGAGGCCTATGTTTTTGTTTTACAGAAAGTTTGTGAAACCTGGAATAAAATAATCATATTTTCTGTCGCTGTGATGCTTATGGAATCCCCTTGAGCCCCATCAATGATTCCTGGGAGTCTCCGAAGCCCTGAGAGCTGATGGTACGGACTAACATGGATAAAGTGGCACAGATTCACAAACTGGGTCACTCTTTTACATACATACATACATACACTTCCATTGTTTTACCTCTGATTCTCAGAATAGAGGCGGACAGATCACTTTTAAACGTGTTACAGTAGCTTCTGTCCACACACTGAGAGAGTGACTAGTGATGTAAAATCAGCAGGTTTCTGTCTGACTTATCTTTTGAAATTTGTTCCGGAGAACTACAAAAAAAAAAAAAAAAAGAGCTAATAAAAGCCAAACTGTGCAGATAATCAGGAGTTGCTAAAACGAGCGTGCTCGCTGTCAGCAACCCTCCTCCACCGCAGTCCAATCATTTCATTTAACGTTAATATGAAACGCATCACTTAACGGGGCTTTAATCTATAAAAAAAAGTAGCGGCAAATCGTGCATCATGTGAAAATCGTCCGCGGTGCTTGAAGAATTCGCACATGACTAAAGACGAAGGATCTGATTCTTCACGCACATTAAAACGCAGACGTGGATCATACGTGACATCGTGAACTGATGAAGTCATCGGTTAAGAAAACACACCGTCGTGGTCGGTTTTGTGACATTTAAATAAAATAACATGAGCTTCATTTTATTGGGTTAAGATTCTCTTTAATGTTGGTTTATTGTGGTTTATGATATTTGTAATTTAACTCGTCTGCAGTCTCTTAGCTTTTCTTTTTCTGTTAGCAGGTTGTGTTTCTCCCTCTGATTGTGAGAACGTCAGTGATGCAGAAGGAAAAAACACCAAATGTAATCAAAAGGAAGAACTTCCCGAGGCGGATTTATTGGTTTTATTGAACAGTTTTTTAATGAAACGTTCTCTTGAAAGTCAAACACACACCCACATGAGAAAAAGTTGATTAAAAAGAAAAAAAAAGACAATTCATCTCAGTGTGTACCCAAGACACAAGACGCATGTCAGTTAATTTTTTTTAAGCTAAATTAATTTGTTGAGCCTGAAAAACTTCCTCTCTGAGTTTAGATCAAGATAAAGATCAAGTCTCTGTCTCCATTTTTTTTCTTCGTTCGAGCTATAAAAAGACGATCTGGCAGGAACCTCAGATCTGGACCATCACCAGTTTCAAATCAATTACACCAGGACACACAGTCTGTCTGTTTGGAAGGAGAAGATCATGAAAAGCAGACAATATCCAACATATCCAACAGAAAGCCAGCGTCATTAGGTCACTCCTGCAACTGATCACTGCACTCCGGTGACCTTTCACAGTTCATCATGAGGATTTTTGCCACCACAAACCATCTCCAACCTTCCTTCACGTATAATTCTCTGCAAACCTTGTTAGACTTGCACTTTTAAGAAGAAGAGACAGTCTTATAAACAAACAGAGGCGACCGAACTGCTGTGTGAAACTTGTGATTGTGCCACGAACCCCGAACGTGTCAGCTGACGGTCATGTTCGGTTTCGGTGCAGGAAGCAGCCGGCAGTGAGTCTGGATCACTTCTGGATCTGAGATCTGACTTGACAGTAGAGAATCTGTTTGTCCTTCAGGGACTTCTGACTTCTGACTGAATTTTCAGAAACAAAAACTTTCTTGGAAGAAGACGGCTGATCTGAGAGCAGAATAATCACTTTGTGAGTAAACTTCCGTGTTTCTGTGGGTTCTTTCAGTCATGCATGTGCATCAAGAGACACACACTGCATCTCCACAACATGCATGCTGAGACTTTCTGCCTGCACTTTCAACAAACACACACACGAAAGTCCAAGTGAGATCAAATATTTGTGTCTCTCACTCGAACTCAACCAACAAAGAAGATGAGAGAAGCTCAGGTGGAGAAGCGCAGGTGATGCAGCAGGAGAGAAGATGATTGGTTGGGCTAACGAGGCCGATGCAGGGCAGGTGTGGAGGGAAGGTGTTTAAGTGAAGAACAGATGGGGGGGGGCACACAATAAGACAACATATGACTATGTTATGTTGTCATGACTACATTTATTATGGTCTGGAGAAAGTGTGCAGGTGCTGCTTCCCGTCACTGATGCTGTTTTCCTGCCGGCCTCACACCTCCGTGATGTGCATAAAATCACTCTTTACTTTGCTTTAAATCACATCACATGACACACTCTTTACATCAGAGCGAACAGGCCGCTGCAGAGTCATGTGTTCAGCTTAAAACGGTGCATGAGCTGCATTTATAAAGCACTTATTTTTAGCTTTTGACCTTTCACATGCTAATGCTGGAGGGCTTCCCTGCAAAGTGCCAACCTGCTCATCAGAAACACACCTTAAAACACACACACTAAAACACACACACACACACGGAGGAGCCTTCGCAATTTAGGGTTCAGCATCTCCCCACAGACACTTGGACATGCAGGCTGGAAGTGAAACCACTGATGAAACCACAGCAGCTCCTGCTGTTTGACTCGAGTTAACCAGTGAGATCAAGATAAAATCAGGCAGCTTTAAAAGTATCTGTAGTTTTTTAACTTCCTTATTTAGTCTGGCAATCCTGTTCATGCCTTTCCTGTTTATAAAAGGTGGTTTTTTCATTTAAAACAGTAAAAACTGCAATTTTGTGATACATACTCAGCATATGAGACCTTTAAGAGGCATAAGGGTGATGTCACTTCCTGTCAAGGTTCTTCATATTCAGCCTGTGATGTTCACTCCTCCTCCAGAGCTTTTTTCCCCGATCCATCCATCCTGATCAGTTCAAATCAAATAAACACGCCGCTCTTTCTTTATTAATGACCTCCTCTTATGAGAACTAACATCCCCACGTCGTCAGCTCGTCCTGACGGCGAGGCTTTGTGAGTGTGTGGGAACAAGTGGTTTAAGGGTGTTCTGTTAAGATGCACAGCAGAAACTGTTTTCCATTGATCTCTGGCTCAGGATTGAACGATGTACAAATAGCGCCCCGGGAGTATCACTCCTCCTTTGGTCACATCCAATATCTGCAATTACTTAGACTGACTTTATTGGCACAGAGCTGAACTTCCAAAGAAAAAGATGCATCACAGCGGCGAGGCCTCTGTTTGCGTTTGTGACGGCCGCCCACAGCAGCATCACGCCGGGCGATCCTTCCTCCGTCAGTCCGCAGAGCAGAACTGGAAAATAAAAGCCGACCTTTAAGTAAACAACATGATTCCTGAGAAACCTTTTGTCTTTTGTGTCGGGAAAATTAGCAAGAATCCAACACCCCCCCCACCCCCGTCCTCCCGGCTGCCAAAACGAGTTCAGACACATCTAACTGCAGCCATAATGGGATGCAATCGTCCCGTGTGTGTGTTGTTTTTCCCATGATGCTGCACCAACCTGCTGTAATTAACTTGTGAAAGGGCTGCGTTCACATGCGGTCAGAAGCACCCTCGTGTTTGATCGTTTCCTGGCACTTTACAAAAGCCTGAACGCAACCTGGATGGGATTTCACTCAAATTGCCACATGTAGGACTGTCTTCTCTTACAAGAACGGGGTGATTCAGCACGCTTTTTTACATCTCGGTTCAAATTACTGTCACTGGGTAGCAATTAGATTGGTTGGATTAGATGCCAGGACTAAAAAAAAAAAAAAAAATGACATTCAGGCTTCAAAATGCATCAAAAATGTCAGGAATTTTTACTGCAGCTCGATTTAGAACGACAACAACAAAAAGCCATCTGTGTGCTCTTCCCCACACTGATACAACGAGCCCGGCGAGGGCGTCAAACGGGGGGCTGATGGGTCGTCCCTCCTGAGCGCGGCTCCAAACATTTCTCCCATCATGCCCCTTGGTCCTGTCTGTCAGTCTCTGTCACAAACACGTTATCCTACACTCAGTATCATTGTCACTGAGTCCCGAGGGCATTTCTGGCTTGTTCCGCTGCCTGCTGGGAACTCTGCCCCCCCATAACCCCCCCAGCTCATTATAAAGGGTCTGTCATGCAGGCTCATAATGGGACTCAAGTTCCTATGAGATGACGCATGAAAAGAACCTGCGCTAAGTGTGAAGCTTTTTAAGGCAGATCTGGGTTTTATACTGACTAACGTTTCTTGGTTCTGCGCTGGTGCGTGAAGCTTTCCAACGAACAAACACACACAAAAGGACCACAGTTTTACAGCAGAGTGCGGAGAAATGTGTCACACACTCCACACACTCCCCGTAAACCTCTGATGAAACGTTTGGGAGCCTGAGAAGCCGATTTTGGAAAAAAAAACAAAAAAAAAACACTGAACTTTGAACAAAACATCTTTTTTGTTTCATTTAATGAGCCACCTTTTTTTCTAAACTGCTACAGCACACACACACACACACACACACACACACACACACACACACACAAAAATATGAGGAAGTGGAAAAAAACAAACAACCGGTAAACAACAACATCAACAACAACCACATATGGATTTGATATAACAAGTGATTGACAAATGCAGGAAAAAGAGACGACTCTGCAGTTTAAGAAGCTCTTTGTGCTCCAGTTCAATACTTAAATAACGTTAACGTTGTGCTTTATGGTGCAGTGATGTGGTTGTTGGTGTAAGATCCATTTTCAACACACAACCGTAGCTGGACTGGAACAATAACGCAGGTAATGAGAGAATCAGACTGGTGTTTTTAGAAATATTTTAATTCTGTTTTCTCTTTAAACCCAAAACGTCTGTAAGTTTCATCACTGCAATATAAAAATAGTTTAAAAAAAACAGTCAAGTCTCGTCAGTTTAATGAGTTTTTCAACTAAGTTTCCATATGAATAAACATTTATGGAACTAATTTCTGTGCACAATTTTTTTTTTTTTACAGTTTTTATTCCCTCAGTGCTCCGGCTGGACTCGATGTCGATCATCATGGTGAAACTTTTACCTGACGCACAGCACATATTGAGTTTCTGTTGGAAGGACGGTTGTGATAAGACATGCACAGGTATTTTAATGCCAACTATGATTTTTGCCTTTGATTATATTTGTAATTTTGCAGAATTTAGCTGCAGCATCTCTTTCGGCTTCCCTCCTGCTAACATGTTCTCTTTATGTTCAACCTCTTCTCTCTCTTTCACATCTGCTGTCCATCTTCTCTCCACGCTGGTGGCCACGTGCACTGATTAAAAGTTGTTTAGACGTGTAAAACACGTTCGTGCAGCCAGCTGAGTTTCATTTTAGGCAGAAATGACACCATTTGGTTCAAAGCAGCAGTTCTGAGTGACCAAAGCTGAACCGGGTCGTGTTGCATTTTGATTTGCACACAGACTCGATTGTGAAAAGTTGGAAAAATTCAGAGACTATTACACATCTGTGTGTGTTTGACTCCACCCACCAACACACACACACACACACACACACACAGCTGCAGGCCCTCCATCATGAGGTGATCAAAATCATCTGGAGTTTTCAGAGTGACCACTTTATCCTCTCTGTCATTAACACAAAATGCACCAACACACTTCAGTCAAGCTGCAACCTGAGTGAGTTGTTAGTGAGCTGAAAAGAGTCCGACACTGAAGAAAGAAGGACAAGCACCGTAAGAGTCCGAAAACTGGGCTTTTTAAGACACGAAGAGGGTTTTTTTTCCTCATGCAGGGAGGTTAAGCTGATGTCATCCTCAAGCCGACTACACCCACATTCCAGATGGATTAATAAAGTGTATTTTTAAAAAAATACTGGTGAAAAAATAGTTTTGGGAGGCAGACGGCTGCTCTGATTTAGTAAGTTTATACAAAAACACCTTCAGCGCCCCGTGTGGCGGTCAGGTCAGGTGTCTCTTATGCAGACAATCAACGCTGCAGCAAAATGCACCGACAATGGCAATAACAATATTCTCAACATTGATAAATAAAGTCACTTGAATTTTTCATAGTGCTTCTTTTTCCTGGAATCGTGCACATCTGCAGTCCCACCTGATGTTCACGCCGTAATCACAACTGGAACAATTTGACTGTCTGCTGCTTTTGAAGAGGATAAAAGCTGATATAATTGACCTTGACTCTGCCTGTTGGTACCAGCTTACTAATATCCATCCCTCCAGATATTTTTGGGATTATTGCAACAACAACAACAACAAGAAAAAGATTTATTTTGCAGTGGATTTTCTTGAGCGGCAGAGTAAAAAGTGCAGTTTTGAAATGAAGTTTAAAACTTCAAAGATGACACCTTCTTTGCAGAAAGTCGTTATAATGTGAACAACTGGCTGATGATCACGTGATAAGTTCCAGTGAGAGTAAAAAAAAGGTGCTCAGGAGTCTTTAAAATGATCTTAAGAATAACAAGTTTATGAGTTTTGTCTTTTTTTTCTGTTCAGTCAAGAAACTAAACCAGCATAAGATCTCTGACTGCAGACGAAACGAACCTCATGCAGCAGCCTGTTTGTGACTGCATCAGTATAAACCAAATGAATTAGATGCAGTTTAACTACTTTCATTTTAAAATGGTTGGAGAGTTGCATTTATGGAAAGACTTGCTGAGCATTCTCCAAGTCTGCAAATCAAACAAACAGTCTTAAACTTTTACCGTACCGAATTTTCAAATTCATGCAGTCACATGGTCACTAATTCCTGCACCTACACTGCAACATACAGTTATTCTACAGCCACACTGAGGCATTTATGCATTTAATTGGAAGAATTTTCATTAAAAAAATTAGTCTGCCATTCTCCCGTGTGCTGGTGAGCCTGAGTTTGTGCTTGCGTTTGCAATTTCATCCGTTTCAGGGATTTAAGAGCAGACTGTCTTTACTGCCTTTTAAATTTGGTTGCAACAGCACTTGGCAATTGTTTCCTTCCTTTTTCTCTCTGTGGCTCCTGCTTCTCTCACTTTCCTTCAGTCAAACAAAAGCCAGAAAAAAAAAACTGTTTGGTTCTTTGGCTCAGCCCCTCTGAGGTTTCTTTTTTTTTTCTTTTTTTAATTCAGCAGGTCAGTAAACAAACAGAACATTAGCTCTTAAGCAATTTTTTCCAGTCTGAAGTGCGGATTTTGAAACTGCTTCATGCAGAAGCTGTTTGCTTCACAGAGATTAGTGAGTAAAGATTCAAACTACAAACACAAACAGGAAGGGTCAGTGTTTCACAAGGGTTTTCTGTGATGATCTGCAGCTTCATTGTGCAACAGATAATCAAAGAAACTGAATGTGTCATCGGTCACATGACGAGCTGCGGCGCTTCCTGTTCTGTTAGTTATCAGTGTTGGGCAAGTTACGTCAAAAACGTAATGCATTATTTATTACTTGTTACTGTTATTTCAAAGTAATTTGTTACATTATAATATTACTGTGTTTGAAATGTAAGGCATTACACTACTATTGCATTACTTTTAAGTTACTCTCACCAAAATAACTGGACATATGGATTTGCCATTGGATGCCATGGATTTGTGTCCATCTCGCAAACGTGTTGTCCAGTGTTCAGTCTGCTGCTGCTGCACTCATCTCTTCTGTAGTCGAAGCTAACAGGAAGTAGGTCTAAACATTTTGCACGTACTTTTCTCCTCTGCTGATCTCACGATGTATTTGGCCAATTTGAATTAAAATAAACACCACTTCATTTCAGGTTAAATTAAAAATGCACTGTAATGCGCGTTACTGATATTTGTTCAGAGTAAAATATTACCAGTTTTTTTTTTTGTAATGCCTTACATTACCTCGTTACAGCAATGCATTACAGTAATCACATTACTTTTGTAATGCATTGCTCCCAACACTGTTCGTTATGAAGTCAGACGTTTCCAAGGCTTTTGGATTTTTTCCTCATTTGTATAAATCAGTTTCTCTCCTTGTTGTTTAGTCATCGTACTATTTCGTCTGCTTGAACAAAAGTAAACGGATTCAACGTCAATGAGACGAATGTTTCAAGTAACACAAGGCATGTTTGATTTTTTTTTTTTATTTAATTTAATTTGATCAAATTCCAAACACATAATTGTTTGACTTTGTCAGAATTTTCCTCAAACTTCTTTTTTGTTTTTTCACCCCCCCAAAAAACTGTTTGTCACTGAATCTCTTCAGTTGCTTTTACGACGCTTCGCTTCAATCTTTGCCAAAAATTCAATTGTGCCAATATTTCTCAAAGGCTCCTTGAAACAAACATTCACCCGTTTTGTAATTAGTGTTTGAACATCTCTCTCTGACTCTGTCATTTCCCTCCTCATTGTCTAATTGCTTCTCTCTCTCTCTCTCTCTCTCGTATATCTGTACCATGTTTCTGTCCGTCCCTCTCGGTGTCTGTCTATCCCATTTCCCCCTCTCTTTCCTCCCGTCTGTCTCTGTTTGTCTGCCTCTCTCCTCCATCTGTCTCTTTTGAAGATCAATGCAGGCTCTTGATTTACTGAGCTATACTAAGAGCATACAAAGCCCCTGTGAGATTAGCGATGCTATCACACTCTTCTGCATCGCTTCAAGGGAGAAATCCCTCCTCAGATTCGGCGGAGGACAGATTCTTAAGAAGACCCTCCTCAATTTACAGCTGCCAAAGCACGGCGCTGCCAAAAAAAAGAGACAAGGGCTTTCTGATGTGAAATATTGACACGGAGAAAAATGTCAGCTGATAAACAGCTTCAGACTTCACACTGACCCCTTTTTCCTTCATTATTATCTGAATTACTGACTCCTTTATAAAAAAATCACCTATTTGTTCAAATGTTTGACCTCATTACTCTTCAAATCTTTGTTCTTTATCCAGTTTTCAGACATAATGCCCCAAGTTTGTCCTGCAACACCACTGGAACCTCATTTGAGCACCTTGAAGGAAGTAATGGGCTCGTATTTGTTTTCCTGACAGAAAATTTATGACTCACCAGCCACCAGCAGAGTTCCTTTATCTTCCGAACAGAAAACCTGTAGACCGCAGGT
Organism: Acanthurus leucopareius; assembly: GCA_029814765.1. Classification (NCBI taxonomy): domain Eukaryota; kingdom Metazoa; phylum Chordata; class Actinopteri; order Acanthuriformes; family Acanthuridae; genus Acanthurus; species Acanthurus leucopareius. The sequence goes on along the minus strand of JAQMCX010000010.1, from coordinate 719,247 downwards.
TAGTTCATTAACCTGTTTTCACACAGACGTTCAGTCCGCATCAGAAACCTCCGTGTAGATCTAACGATGGTTGTAATTACTTTGCATTAAATGTTAGCATGTCGTTAAAGCTGTAAAAACACAGATGGAATCAGACACGTGATGACTGCTAACATTTAGGTGAGAAACCTCTAGTTTCTTCTCATCAATTCTTCTCAGGTTATTTTCCACCTTTATAATTAAAGAGAAAATACAAAGGCCAAATTACAAAGTAAGAAAAAGGTTGAAATCCATAGAAAAATAGTGTTTTCACCCAAGTTTTGAACTCTTAACATGTGCAGTGAACCATAAGAGCAGATGCTTAACATCTGGGAGGACGAACGCAGCGCAGCCTCGATGCATGGCTCAGTGTTTACATCCATGCAGGCTGCATGTTTGCTCCGTCCAGCAGAAACATTAAAGGTGGCACCCGTATGCCCGCGTTGCCACAAACAATCTGAGGCCTCCTGATATGTTTATTGAATTATATATCTTCTCGACCCCGTTCAGAGTCGCCTTTGTCACCACGAGCGATCGATACGCTGGCGCTGTCGAGGCTAACAAGGGGCTTCGTCTGCTGCGGCCGGCACTCCTGCCTGTCACCAGATGGTATTTATTACGTGCTTTGTTTTAACATCCATTCAGTATGAGTGGAAATCAATTTTTCATTTGGACCTAATTGTCTCTGTGCGCTGGCAGCTCAAGGCTCCATGCGGCCCCCGAGCCTCAGCTCCCCCTCGCCGTTTCGGTGGCACGGGCCCACCCCAGCCTCCACACGGCTGTATTTTATACCTAATTACACATGTCTGAGGCTCACAGTGAGGAGTATGTGGCTTTGGGGAATTATTCCTGAGAAGACAGTCCGATGGGACTCACTGCTGGTATCTGTCTGGTAGGGATTTAGTCATGCTTACAGAAACTGTGTGGTACTTGGAAAGCGACTCAGTGACCCGGACTCACACCGCCTCTGGTGTTTTCACGTTGCTGCTGAGTGCTGGGAGATTGAGAGGAGCCGCGGAGCTCAGTGGCTACATGATGAAACTTCTTTTATAGCTGAGTTAAGAGGCAATTATACTTTACGCGGGGACTCGTCCGCACAGTCACTACACGATGACCCCGTAGACATTTAATTACCGTGCGTGGGTGGAACGTGTCCTCAAAGCCGACTCCACAAAGCAGCACAAACAAATTACCAAGCATCCTTGGTGTCCACAGCTGGCCACGTGCATGTGCATGTTTGTTTAGGACTCCTGTCTGCAGCCCGAGGAACAGGAACAAAGATTTTATTCCACCTGTAACCCAGAATACATGACAGGATGGAGGAAAGCCGTGCTTTCTGGTGAACTGCTGTCATGTTGCATTCTTGTTTTGTTTTTTGGACCATTCCAGCACACATCAGCCGTCCCTTAAATGTTGCTTTGTTAAGATGCTTTCTTTCTAATTCAGTCTCCGTTTTCAGGTTGTTACACTTTACATCTTTACTTTAGGAATCTTATCCTTTAAAAAAATCCTATAGATAATAATTAAGTGAAAATGTGTGGGAAAATATTCAGGGAATAAGCAGCTTCTCACATTCTATCAGTCCAAATACTGATATTTATTTGCTTTCTTGTAATGTATCTGATGCTCAGTTCAGTCAGTGTTTATCGCAGCATGATTATTGGCTGCTGAAGGTGAAAACATGTGCATCAGTGTTGTGGTCAGAAGCCTTTTTAGCAAAGATGTATCACAAGACTGAATGGTTCATTGTAAAAACTGTTATAACTCAATGAATGAAGACTTTTTTGATTCTCACCAAACGGCATGGATGATCTTCTGTTGCTTTGACATTTGGATTAAACATCCACTGGAGTCTGAGTATGTTAAATATTTTGTAAGTTTGGGCTTTTCAGCTGCTTGATGCATCACAAATCTGTTGTGTTTTTGCCTTTTTGGTTGTTTCTTGCTGTCTTGTTGTCCTGCAGAACATTTCCTCTTTGAGGTGTTGGGGTTCAGCTATGCACAGTGAGTACATCGAGTATTGTGTCCAAAAACGAACTCATGCGACGTTCACATCTGTATGCAGACTGCATGCATAGAAGTAAATCCTGTATATGAGCATCTTTCCAGCTTCTGCGAGGCTGATTGTCTCCCTCGTCTTCCTTTTGATTTGGAGTCATTTTTTTTTCCTTTTTGCATTTCAGCTTCATGCAGAAACTTTCATGAAAGCTCCTGTTGGAATGGACTCTTCTGCCTCCCACGTTGGTAGTAAGTCTTTTGTGAATCTGTGAATTTATTTGAATCCCTTTAAACTTTTGAATAGTATGGCTTTTCAGGCTTTCACAAAGAATGTGCCTTTTCAGTCGGCACTGCAAGGCTACGTTCAATTTACCCTTTTTAGTACGTGGATAAATAAATTGAAAGAAAAAAAATTAATGCAAGATTAGGTTTTTAAAAAAAACTACATATACGTCAAAACAACAGTCAGTTTATAAAGAAAGTTAGCCAGACTTCTGTGGAAGCTTATTTTTCTTTCACTCCCACTCTCACAGCCAACTTTGGCTGATTTTCACAGGGAAAGTGAGAGTACACACACACACACACACACACACACACACACACACACAGAGTCACCCAGGGAAACTGAAACACACTATCTCGACTGTTACTGGAAACAAAAGCGTAGCTGGATGAGATCAGCAGTTCTTGCTAAGCTTAGAGGGGGATCTCTGCCTAACACTCTTTCCTGGATGCCAGAGTGACTCGAGGCCGCGGCGGCTGATAGGAAGCTGACTCACCGAGCAGCCGACGCTGGCTGGCTGGCTGGCTGGCTGGCTGGATGCAGTAAGTAATGCAGTGTCAGGGCACTGGTGAATGTAAATTTTGAAGGCTTTGTTTTTGTGTCCAGGAAGCTCAGACTCTGGAGTTGATACGTGCTTTGCTAGGTCATACAGTATCTGTTGGAATACATCCAGCTGACTCGTTTGGTGTCGAACTGGAGCCTGTTAGAGCACATGTACGGTACATTAATACAAGACACTAAAGAAAAAGTAATTATCTATACATTTTTACTCAGTTTCTCCAAAAGTATAAAATTGATTTATTTCACAACAAATATCACTCCCTTTTTTTTCCTCTTCTCATCTTCAGTCCTTGAATTTAACCCATCATTAAAAGTTTGACTCTTGACACTGGAGCTATAAACACACATGCAAACCAAACAGATGGCCGGCAGCTTTGATATTAAATGTATAACTGACAAGACCAGAAAAATGTAAAAATTAAGTTATTTTTGCACTCAAACACACCATTTTTATCACTTAATTTAAACACAAATTAGCTACGTGTGAAAATGTAACTTTAGATTTTCAGTCCACAGTGAAAATACCAGCAAAGTTTCATGAACATATATTCAGACTTGTTTGATTCATCCTGCTGACAGACAATGAATGAAAGAATAAAAACCTCGGTGTAAAAATTGGATTTTCATGAGGAAAAAAAGTAAAATCTGTTTTATCTGTCGTCGTGATCCGTCTCTGACTTTGTGACGATCTGTGAGGGAAAGAAATCGAATCTCAACGGATGCAAACAGACTAAATATGTTCAGTGTTTACAGAGGCAGATTTCACGCCAGGTGGAAATATGAGTTGTGTTATGAACACAACATGGAGGCTGGCTGCTTCCATCTCTGCAGGGTCACCGGTCGGTACGTGAACCGGTGTGATATCTGTACTGCAATAATGCTGCAGACGCAAACTCTGTATGAAGACAAACGCAAAGATTTCTATCAAAGTGCTATTGTTCCAATGATATTACTGTCCATATGTGAATCTATTCATAAACTCTTGTTCTTGTTTCTCGTTGAAATCATCTCATTTTGATGTTATTATAGTAATTTTTAAATGCAAGTGTCGATAAAAAAGGTGTTTCAGAAAGTAGCCAATGCCTTTTATGGACCATAAAAGGTCTGTTTCCATTAAAAGTTACTAATAACTGTAAAAGTTAGTTTACATTGACTGCAAATTAAGTCTGAAGCTCATTGGTTTCTTATTAAAATATAAAATATTACACAACAGGATGATTCAGGGTGAAGATCCATCCCTACAAGCCCTTTTTTTAAATAAACACCTCTCTCTCTGTGGTCGAGCTAAATTAAAGTATTACTTGTATTTCTATACTCTTCAGTACTCAGATTACTTTAACACACTGACGTAACCCTGAGCAGCAGAGCTTCATGCCAAACCTCAACATTTTCCCCAAACTGATCCCGAACCTCACACCAAAACCAAGTCTTGAAAATAAAAGAGGCCCATCTTCAATTATGTTAACACGCTCAAGCAATAACCTCCACCATTGTTATATGATGTAATGCACTGCAATACATTCACTTTCCAATTAAGAGTGAATCGGTCTCATGGTGGCTACATAAACTAATGTGTTCGGAGACCAACGGCAGCCTGACAGCAGCAACCAAGGAACAACTTCACATCTCGCAGTCCTTTGTGTTGACGTTGTTTTATCAGTCTGCATCAAGGTGGTGTGGATATTTTACCGCTGCATGGACTTTCATATTCTACAAATATGTCACTTTTGTGCTTATTTATTCTTTTGTTTTGTTTCCCTGAACAAAAACCTGGAAGATGGGAGGTCACCGTTTGGGAAACTTAACAGAAAACACTGCTGAAGACAGCAAAACAAGAAGAAATGGGCTGCTTGGCTGCTGGAAGGTGTTTGCAGGTATGTAAGTCCTCACAAATGAGATAATGACAAACAGAAAGTTGGTTTGAAACCAACAGAAATCAAAAGGGGCGATCATAATGTGATGTGGAACAGAGGCGGATTTAAAAAGCTCCAAATAGTTTGAAATAAAGAAAAGAAACACATTTAACACACACTTAACCCAAACACACACACACAGACAGTCAACTGATGGTGTTGACTGTCTGGAGACCTACAACCAACTGAGCAGAGAAATACCAAACTCCCAGCCAGGCTGATTGTCTGCAGCTGAGGAGGAACATCACAGGTGCTCCTAATACCTCCTGATGAAGGTGTGTGAAGGTGTGTGATCTTACCATCCCTCTGAAAATAACACACTTTTTTTACTTGTGTTTAAAAGAAAATTATAAGACTGGGACTTTATCACGTTAATTACAATTAATTAATTACAGAAAAAATACCACGACAAAAAAAATAACACGTTTGATCACAATTTATTTTTGCACTGCAAACAGCGCTGAATGTTTCTCTTTGCACGAATTACCAGAGTAGCTCAGTCTGTAGGGTGGCCGTCCCATGTACGGAAGTTTCGTTCTCCACGCGAGTTTGATTCCGGCTCTGATCATTTGCTGCATATATATAAATATATTGCGTGTATATATAAAATTAAAAAAAAAAAAAATAGACGAGAAGTCGTTGCTGGGTTTATTGGAAAACAATTAGCGGGTGTAAATCTGGATGTGTGCACAAATTGTCCAGGAGAGAATTTGCCTATCCGGAGCTCTTCCAACCTCCGTAACCACCTCAATGCCAAACATGTTGCAGCTAGCACAGACAACAAAATGAAAAAAATTGTTTCTTCTCGTGTCAAATATTGATATGCGATTAATTTAGATTAATTAATTACAAAGCCTCTAATTAATTAGATTATTTTTTTTAATCGAGTCCAACCACTATTTAAAACATGATCATTCACGGACAAATTCATGGAATTATAATCATAAACATATATAGGATGTTATGATTTCTTTGTACATTTACGGACATTTATTCAGGATGTAATCAGAGATAATGACATCCTTTGGAAATGTGAGTCACGGTGAATTTAAATGTTCAGATGTGACTGAGTTATGACTCAGAGGAAAACTTGGATTGAAGCAAATTGCAGCAGCGGAAAGTCAAGAGTTTTAAAGTACCTAAATTGTCTCCATGAGTGTCACATCCTCTGCTGCTGCAACTGTTGACCGTGTTGAAAACCCTAACCCTCAGAGAAACCAGCACTGACACCACAACCGGATCTCAGAAAATCAGCCCAACACTTACCCAGTATGGCATAGTAAAAAGGGAACTGGGCAGGGTCCGTCGAGTACTGGGGGAGTGCATAGAGACCACCAGGGAGGGAATTCCACAGCAACCGGTTTCTGGACACGTGGGACTCCACGCGGTCCTGGATGATCTGGACCGAACAGAGAAAACAAACAATGTTGAATTTTTTGGGGATAAATTGAAAATTCTCCTTAAAAGTATTTAAACTGGTTATGAAACAGTCTCTTTTTAATACTGATGCTGCTAAATGACCTATATAAGCAAACAAGACCATCAGTAAGACTGGCTGTTTCTGCAGCTATGTGTAGTTATTTCTTATTGTCTGCAAACAAGTTGGACAGAGATTTAAAACAACTCTTTAAGGAGGCGAGGAGAGCAATACAAGTATACAAGGAAGTTTATTGGTTATTATACAACAAGTTGTATAATGAAATTAACAATATTTTATGTTGATTTTTTTGTTATGAGGACATAATATTACTTGGAAATATTGATAACCAGACCGTTGGCTGAAAAAAAATTAATATCACCAAGCAACCAAATCTGTTCGTTGTTGTTTTTTAGTTACGTTACTGCTGATTCTTAGTTAGTTTAGTTTTTAGTTTAGTTTTAGTTTATTTCAGTCATATGTACACTTCAAAGCAGCAAAAGAAAAGATAATACACATTATTCTCTTAGGTTATATGCAATCATACAGCTAAATTAAATTAATTTCATGATCATTATATTGCGGTAGTTGATCTAATCTACAAACAGATACATTATCTTATCAATTACAACTTCTCTAAAAGACAGAGGTAAGAAAATAAAATTTATATTAAACAAAAAAAACAAAGTACTGCAATAAATAATGAAATAATGTTAAAAATGCATTATGTTTTCCTTTCACTTGCTTCATAAGTAAATGCAAATGCAAGCAGATCAACATCCTTTCAACAGGGGGCGCTGGTGCTCGTATGACTTCTGTTCACAGTGGTGATCAGAATCAGCACAAAAAGAAAGTTTTCTATCGCTACTTTTATTTAATTTAAATCCAATTTAGAAAAAAAAGAACAAAAGCTAGATAATCTACTTTATCACACTTATATTTTTTCTACATTTCATTATTCTAACAGATTTAGACCTGGCAGTCAGAGCACCAGGACACATATGAGTCATTAAAGCTAACATGGCCTCCTTGAACATACCTTCATATTCCAGACATGCACTGTTATTTTGGAATAAAAAAGTCTGCTGTTTAGCTGCAGCTGCTGCTTGGGGATCTCTGAAAGACGACGGACTCCACAGAAAAAAACACGACATACTTGAACTGCTTCACTTGGGAGCATCAACTTGCTCC
>JAQMCX010000010.1:690517-711766 GCA_029814765.1 Acanthurus leucopareius | reverse complement strand
AAATTGTCCAGGAAAGAATTTTCCTATCCGGAGCTCTTCCAACCTCAATGCCAAACATGTTGCAGCTAGCACAGACAACAAAATGACAAAAATATTGCTTCTCGTGTCAAATATTGATATGCGATTAATTGAGATTGATTAATTACAAAGCTTCTAATTACTTAGATTAATTTTTTTAATCGAATCCCACCACAAGAAAATTAATAAGATTTAAGATTGCTGACATGTTAGTCTTTGCTGTGGCCTCACCTCTTTGTTTTTTCATGTTTATGCCTTTCAGATGGAGCAGGATGCTTTTTATTTCTTGTTTTGTTTGAGAGTAAATCTGGGCCAAATATAACACACCGTGCCACCCTCAGAGCGGGAACCCCTGCAGGTTTTCGGCGCCCATGTGACTCATCCAATGAAAGTTTGATATGATTAGCTCATTCGTCATGATGTCATAGAGTTGGCCACAGGATTTACACACCTTAAGAGCCTGAGCTCTATAAAAAATCCACAGGCCTCACCATGTTACACACATGTTACACACACACAAGTGCAGTACCAGGAAATGCCCATACAAACAGGCTCAAAAATCACACTTTAGGACCAAAGACACACACACACACACACACACACACAAACACACGCATGATGATGTCATCCTACACACTTAATTTCCAGTGGCTTTAAATCCACTCCAGGCCAAGTGGAAATGACTGTGAACATCAGGGAGCCTAAGTGGCTTTGGAGCAGGAAGCAATACGACCAGAACAACACTCCACGAAACAATACACGGCACTCCAGAATTATTGCAGTAATGTGCCAGTAAAAAGCCACTAGATATCACCTGCTTATTCCAGCGTGTCTGGTGGGTGACAGATAGCGAGTGTTATTGAATGACTGTGGAAGCAGCAGGCCTCAATAAAGATCCAAGGGTCGGGTCGTTCGAGAGGCGCCATATGGAGGCAATTTACATAATTATTTGTCATTGACAGTGTTTAATAAAGCTATATTTTATATTGAAGTGGGTTTATGTGATTGTATTCAAAGCATTTCATTTAAAAAATAACATTTAAATGACCATCTTTTAGAAAAGTCGTGTTGTTTTAAGTTCATTTCAGGCAAACTTGGGTGAAAAACGTTTGAACCAACTTTTACCTTGAAAGTGTAAGTTTAACTAATCTACAAAGGAAATAATTAAAAACACAAAGTAGAATCTTAACTTCCTGTGACTTACATCACTTGCTAGCTAGCTATTATTAGCCAGAAAGACCCTTCTTCCTTATTATCTCATAAACATTACATTGATATAACTACTTATTATTACTTTTTGAATGAGAAACCTGCTTCCCTGTTTTAAAATATATATATTTATATAATTTATAGATTCCTAGTTTGAATGCTCCGTCCAGGAAATGCATTACAACCTTTATTTCATCATAATTTTTAGTCTCATGTTTTTTTATGAAGCAATGATAAACATGCTTTGCATAGTTAGATTATATAAAAAAGTTGCAATATACAATGAAATACTTTCGTACTGATTATGATTTTTTTATATATTTAGTTCGGCTTTTAGCTAAATAAACCTTTTTTTTCTTTAGACAAATCATTTTGAACAATGGTCTTTATCATAAGTCATAGAAAATTTAACAAAAACAACAAAAAAAAGAAAAATATTGAGCTCTTAAATTCCCCCTGACTCAAACATTTCTGTCACATTCTTCTCCCTTCACCATATTGTCTTCATAAATGCGATATTATTGAGTGAAGCGTTACTGACAATCTAATCTTACGGGCTGATTGGAGAAGAAGGGGGCCGAATGTGTACGTCTCCACATAAACTAAGCACATAAAAAAAAAAAGTGGGTCATGTAATCACGCCACTTGATCCAGAGCCGCGCTGAGGAGGCCCGGTTTAATACGTTCTGTTGGTTATCGACAGAACGTAATATGATCATCAGAAATTCTACATGGTGCAACGTCTGCGAAATCTCATTACTGTCTCGTGTGTCGCTCAGCCCCCACCACCCCCCTGCAGGAGCACCAAGGCAAAAGGGTAATGCCAATAAGAATGAGATAAATTGGACGACGAAAAAGAAGAAAAAAAAAAATCCATGCGTCCATTAACCCTGAGACGGAGGGTTGGGTGGGTGCATTTATTTTTTTTTTTGTTCTGGCCTTTTTTTTTTCTCGGTAGCGAGTGGGTGCTGAGCCAGACTGAAGGGTCATTATCCACATCCTGCCTGAACAAATTTCTCTCAGCTCAGCCGGCCGAGCTGCCTCGCTGCCCTTCACAAAGGTCACGACCTCGTGACCTCGCCGAACATTAGACCGCCTTCAAACTGTGTGCGATAAGTCAGTGTCAAAAAGCCTTTTTACCGGCTGTTTAACCTGCTTCTTTAGTTTGTTATTGTTGAGACTGTTGCTGAATGGTTTTATAGTTTTTCCATCTACTGAAGTCAGCTTTAGCTATCACTGCAAACTCACAGCAATCGGCCTTACAAGTGCTTACCGAACTTTTTTTTTACCCTGAGTTTCGCCTGTCAGGCAAACTGTCCTACGTATCAGACGGGGGAGCTTGATTGGGTCATTTAGACGGGAGGGTACTCAGACATTACTGAGAAGTTAATACGATTTGTTTTAAATGAAAAAAAAAATTCAATTATGTACAGGATGACAACATTATTTATTAAAATGAAATGAAATAACAAAGACAATATTGCTGCATCTTCACACATCACGTCAATAAGTTCGTATGAGCCCGTATCCAGAGCTGCTCAAAAGTGTGAAAAGTAGATTAAGATTCATTTCCTGCTTTATTAAGAGACAAGCAACCAATAACCACGGGGTCAAAAGTCAGGGCCGAACTGTCCGGACAACAGATTGAACAAATACTGTGTCCTTGCAACGATTACTTTCATTATTCATGTATAATATTGCTTACAGGTAGAAATGACTCAGCGATTTACATAAAAAACTGTGTTCTGTGTATTGAAAGTATTATAGTAAAACATCTTCTGCTTGACTTCCAACTGTTCCCGATACATTTTACATTTGACACCTTTAAAAGGTGATAATCAAAAAAACATAACCTTGAGATAAATGAGCCATTGACAAGATTGAAAGTCCATCATTTCTAAAAGATGCGTACACCTTTTTAAAGCACTTAATTAAAGTTGTTTTTGGAAAACATGTGATGAGAAACATTCTCCATAAAATAAAAAAAAAAACGTAATTATTTCCGTTCATTCATGGCTTGTTTTTCACTACCGTTGCTGTCGTGATTACCTCTAGAAGAATTTGATCGAATAGAATAAAACAGAACTCTATCAATCCCAGAATGGAAATTCCAAATTCTGATCACATAAGTCACTACAGGAATGTAATTAAACACAGTCAAATACTTTCTTTTATTATATTTTTCAGCAGTAGCTTAAATTATGATGCTTAATAACATAAAGCCATATATTTATACTTTATATGTGATAACCAAAAACGGACATTCCTGAGAAAAACTGTCCGTTCTGACTCAAACAGCACAGATACTGGGCAGCGACTGTGGCTGCAAACAGCGGCAGGCTGCAGATATGTGAGCTGCAGTAATGAGTGGTGAAAGCCTGCTAAGCAATGTCCATATAGTGACTCGCCTGCAGCTTTTCCATGATATGACTCCCCTGACAATGGCAATGAAAGTGGGCCACGGTGAGCAAACAGATCAGCCTACATCAAACATCCCCTCATATATTACAGACATAAAAAGTCATTATCCTCAGTGGAAATCGATAGCCGACGTGGTCAAGATGAAGAGACCCCCGTCTGGTTTTTTCGGGGTCAGCTTACGAAGGAACATTGCAGCAAATGATATCATTTTTCTATCATTAACCGGCCCCCAGGTCGATGACCATGTTTAAAGCCGAGGTATAACGTTACTTATAATGTCTGGTAATGAATGGCATGCTGGTCGGGACGTGTCCAACATTGATTGAACGTGCGGACCGGCCGGAGGAGCAGGAGGGCTCAAAAGTGTTTCCATAGCATAGCTGCAATATTGAGGTGTGGACGGGGCTGCTAAAGCGCGGTGTGCTTTATTTGGAGATCTTATTAAAGGTCTCTCTCAGTGTTTGTCCAGACTAGCGGTGTTTGTCTGCAGTCTAGCTGCAGCAGTGGCCTCGACTCCCAGCAGGGAATCAAAACATCACTTTCTGTCTTTATTGTTATTCTGCGTAGCCTCAAAGGAAATCTCTCACTTACTGCAGATAAACCTAAAGCTACTGGTATATTAGTGGTATTAGTACCTGCTACTTCTGCAATACCGAAGGTTAATAACACCGGTAGGTTGGGAGAGTGTAAAATAGTCTGTATCAGCTTTCACTTATTTCAGGATATTAATCAGATGTGTGGTTGTGCTTTGTTAAAAACATATTTTTTCCTCAGTTTCAGTTACTCTTCACACTTTTTTTACCGCCACTGGGGCAAAGTGGAGCGACTGCACCCACATTATTCAGTTTGGGGAGTGCAAAATTTGCTTTTCTACCCCACTTTTTTCCTTTTAAAAATGAACTTTTTTGCATTATGAGGATTATATTCATGCAGCCTGTTTTAGGAACTGACAAAAACAAGCAATAACACATTTGGACCCCCTTTCAAATTATCCCAGCTGAGCTCGCTGATCAGTATGTTTAGACTGTCAATTACAGTGACTGTAAATATGAGGAAGTTTTCATTTCACTCAACAGATATGCTATTTTGCATAGAACCCTTGTGGATTTGCTACGTTTCCATGTTTGTTTCTCCGTTTTTAAAACGTGACCAGACAATCATACCATCTTTAATAACACTAGCGTTTGTGCTCCTGAGATGTTCCCTCTTTTATATGCACAAAGCAGTGTTTCAGATTCAGGAATATAAATAGAAATTGCATGAGTGATAAAGCAAAGAAGACAGAGTCTGTGTAGTTAACAAAATGTCATTTTCAATTCCTTCCATTTTCCTGTTTATGATGAGGGAACGAAATAATCTTCACACTGAATTGATTTTGATTTCTTCTCAATTAAACAATAATGAAATTAAGTTGAAAAATGCGCCACTATAAACCCTGATCCTTTGTGGCACATTTAATCTGCAAAACAAAAGGAAAACTAATAAGAAGGCAACGTAGGCTATAATTGATCTTTATGGTATCTACATTTATTCAGACCAATGTTATTTCTCTCCATGATTGATCGAATGTGTTACTAACTTGTGCTAATCGAAGCTAAATAATGTTGGTCCTATGTAAATCTGCACGGACGTCATCATGCTGTTTTCATGTGCATTATGGGAAAAAAACCCACCAAACATCATGAGGCTCAACTCCATGTGTCTGTGTCACTAACATGACCGTGATGCACTCCCTCTCTCCTAAACCAAACCTTTACCATCACGTACCATAACCAACATTTAGGTTCCCACAAGGCTGTCAGACCCCACAAGTATAGTTGGCTGTCTCTCTCTCACACACTCACACACACACACACACACACATACACACACAAACAAGCCCTTAGCTGGTGCATCGGCTGACACAAGAGGCCCATATCTGGCCTGCTTTTTTTGACACAATGCATCCATTGCCTCAGTGGAACCGTTTAAAAAGGGACAGAAGAGGGGAAAAAAAACAAAAAACAAAGAATGACTTAGCATCACGACATGAGGCGACATGCACTCAGAGCTCCATTCTCACCGAGTGTGTATCAGCCACAAAATCACCCTGAGCCCTGCTCGAGGAAAAGCGTCGCATCGTGAAGATGTATTTCATCAAAATTGCATGGTCTCGGCCCCCCGTTTTGCCACTTTAGACACTTTTGTTTGGCGTTTGCAGGATGTGCTGAGTGTAACCTGCTCCGTCCTGCACGGATGAGAGCACACGAGCAGCCATTAGACGTCAGAGGCTCATGTGTTGTTTTTATATTGGAGTCAGACAGGACATGCAAGAATAGAGAAACACCAGTCTTAATACATTTCTGAAGAGATCACTGGAACCTATTTTTAACATGATGGGAGAGAAATTTTTAAGACAACAAAACATGGGCAGTTTCAGTCCAGTAAGACGGGTATTGACTTTAATTTGCTCCTCTGTAGCTCGGCTCACTTGGTTCACACTAAATTAAAAGCATGATGCATTGTTACCTCTTCGTTCTTGTCCATTTTGCAATCAGACTGGCTGCAGATTTATCTTCTCTGGTGGTCACAGAGTGCTCATAAAGAAACACGGTGGCGAGGAGCATAATTAGTGGAGCCTGCAACCAAACAGCATCCGTCATAACTACTTGTGGACGGCGAGGAACAGAACAAAACACTGACTCTCTTGATTTATTATCATTGTTTGCTGATTGAGATTATTCTTCTGTGCTCCTCAGAGGAAGAAGGCCACTTGCAGAGTTGTAGGTGACCCCCTGCAGCGCCACCAGCAGGTTGTAGGTCTTATTTATCTTTTGAAATATTTCAGCATCTACTATATAATATATAGTGGCACGCAATTTTGAACAGACATTCATGGTTCCCAGAGGATAAATCCCTCTGACTTTAGTGATCTCCTGACTTCCTTCAGCTCCACTACCAGATTACCGTTTCTGGTTTTGAGTCTCGTGACCAACAGTTATTGAACGAATTGCCGTTAAATTTGTTCAACACGTTTATTTTCCCCTCAGGATGAACTGAAATAACATTGATCCCCTCCGATTCCTTCTGCTGAAATCATGCAGACCGTGTGTTTCCCGGTATTCTTTGGTTTACTGCAGAACTAACAGCATTCCCATGATCCTCAGCTGCCCTTTGTGTTTTGTGCTAACAAGTAACACTGCATGCTAACACACTAAACTAATGTTTTAGCTTAAAGCGTCACAGAGCTCGTAGCATGACTGAAGACTTTCAGTTTTATTGATGCAATCACATGCTGACAGGACACAGTCATCTGACGAATCCAGTATATATGTGTCACATGATCTGGTATTGATCAGACCTGATCGGGTCTGCGGAGAAGTTTGAACGGCAGAATTTACAGCAGCCTAAATGACAAACACACCAGTGTTTATCTGCATCACACACATCAGATGTGAAAGCCTCCTTTAAAAATCCAAATCCAACCAACACATACAGCTTTTTTTTCTCTTGTTCTCTCTCTCTCTCTCTCTCTCTCTCTCTCTCTCACACACACACACACACACAGTCACACAATGCTCACTCTATAAAGAAGCCTTTTAACTGTCTTGTGTCCCACACATAGATTGTTTTGTCTGTACGTGTCATCCAGTTCAGAGGGCGCATTCTTACAGGAAGACACAGTCAGACTTCACACAGCAGCCTCGCGCCTCCTTCTCCCACATTTCCCTTCACACATCCCCCCTTCACTATTTCTCTTTCTCACAAGTCCTCCTTTACAACCCCTCCTTCTCTTTCTTTCTCTCCTCTGTTAATCATCTTCATCCCTGGAGGTAGACAGTTTTATTTAAGCAACCGCTTCTTATAATTTTGTTTATAACGCCCCGTCACCCTCTTGTCTCACCATAAAGATTGTGTCATTGATTGTGCATTTGAAAAAAAAAAACAAGTAGTAATCTTCAAATACTTAAATATAGTGATAAAAAACTGACTGAAGGAACTCAAAGTGAGACATTTTCATCTTGTTTTGCGTCATTTAGCCGACTTCTGCCTCAGGCTGTGCAGGCAAACAAGGGGTTAAGAGTTCAGTAATGAATTTTAGCACAAAGCTATTTAAAGCTATTAAAGTCAGTAGTAAAAAATTAAGATCAATACAAAAACCTAACAGGGAGCCAGGGCAAGGTGGTTACAGCAGGGAAGTTTATGTTCATGTCTCCTGATCTCAGTAATAACTCGTGCAGCAGCGCTCTGCAGCAGTAACCCTGATTCATTTCAGAGGAAAGTATCATTGCAGTAGTTATAATACTTGTAATAAAAGGAGTATTACGGTTGTCACTCTGTCCAACAGACCGTCCACATCTGTGTGAGACACTGCAGAATTCTGCAGAAAAGAAACATGTCTAAAACTAGATTTGCATGTAGAAACCTGTTATTCATAATGTTTAATCTGCTTATATATATTTATTTTAGTCTAGTTTTTTTTGCAGGGTGTTACAAGTGATGATTTTCACGTCTAATGTGGCCTCACAGTCTGTCATGCTCTGAAATAAACCAGCAAAGTAATTTAAATGACTTCAATTTTCTATCTCGGAACATATCTGACACATGACGCAAGCATTTCATTCACGCCTCAAAGCTCCCATCAACATTACATCTTTCTGTCAGACAGGCAGCGATACTGTGCAGCTATTGTAAAACACCACCACCCCCCCAACTCATTTCCCCTTTCACCCACAAGGGCCTGTACATTTTCAGGCACTGGTTGCGGAAAAATACCCCCCACCGTCCTAAATGAAATCATTCTTTCTCCCTCAGTCTGTGATCCAGCTAACAACTGAGCTCTGCCAGGAAAAGACAGAAAGAGATAAGAAAGACAGACAGGAAGAAAAAAAAAGAAGAAATAAAAGCCCAAGATGCCCTTGGCCCCTCCTCAGACTGCCAAAGTCCCCCCCCCCACCTCTCCTAAAGATCTCCAAACCATGTTGTGAGTCAGTAACAATCAGAACATTCACAAACGTGGCTTTGCTGCCATTTCTTTCCACTAAGATCTATGATTTGCCAAGCGCTCCCCCCTGAGAGCTGCTGGTAGCTGAGCCAAAAAATCCCCCCCACCGCCCAACTCCTCCCCCAAGCAATGAGAACACCCTGAGAGTGCTGAGAAATTGCCCCTGCCGTGTCCCCTTCAAATGCGTGTGAATTTCAAATAATGTTCCACGGCCAAATAGCAGTTGGCACCGAGCCGGGCTGAAAGGGCTCGAGAGGGGGCTCGCTCCCACAGAGAGCAGCAGAGAGAGAGAGGGGGGAGGAGGACGGAAGAGCCGGGACGAGAAGTCACACGTCAAGATGAGCATCCACAGGTTTCACATGTTAAAAGTTCACTTGGTGCATCAGCAGTATTTAGTGAAAGGGACTTTTCAACACATCTGGAATCCTGTCGACTCAGCCTGACATGAAAATCTGTGCTGTTGTCTCACTCTTTAACATCATTTACGCCTGGAACTTGGTCATTAGTGTCTTGATACAAAATATTAGGGCCACTTACAGTCATACAATCTGATTTAAAAGAAAAGTGAGTATGTAAAATGGTCCAAACTCACTGATTTAGGGGAATCTATAGGCAAAAATGAAATATATATTGATGATGAAGTTTTCATTTGTGTTTAATCACCTAAAAAGAAGAATTGTTGGGTTTTCATCACCTTGTAATTAATCCTTTACTTCTACAAAGTGAGCAGAAAGTGGAAACCAAACACTGGCTGAAGAGTTGGGGTATTCATTTAGTTGCAATATGCAACCTCACCACTAGGGGTCACTAAATGCTTCACACTGAACAAGCATTGAATATATAATAAAGATAAATATTCATAAACAGTTACTGAAGAAACAGAGGGATGAAATATTGTAGATGAGAGAATTTCATGAATAAATCCAACAGCAGCTGCAGTCCGATGTCACTGGGTCATATCTATTACATCCATTAGCCACAGTGCTGCTGTGCATTCAGCGTCTCAGCGAGCTAACAGCCAAATCCTATTTATATGTACATAATGTACATGTGTGAAAAAATAGATTTACAGCATTAAAAGCAGCTGGTACATTCATGCTGGACCTGCAATTTACGTCACATGCCAAAACTCCGGTGCCGATGCAAAGTGCCACAATAACAAAGCGAGAAATAATTTTAATTTTTCTGCTAAATGGTCTGAATTTATAGTCTTTCAACTATCCAAAGCGCTTCTACCGACGAGCACATCAGGAGCTCATGCACACACATTTACACACCAGTGCAACCAATGGCAGCCAAAGGCGACCCAATGACGCTTCAACATGGCGGCCAGAGGAATCAGAGATTGGAAACCAGCGATCTTTTGATTACCAGAAGATCGGCTCTACCTCCTGCGCCTCATGCATGTTGTCTATACAGTGTTAACAATGGCTGCTGGTCTCTTTATTAGCTTATTAGCTTCTGAGGTGCAATAGCAGTTTATTTTGCCAAATGCAGGCCGTCCACGCTGCCTGGAAAATGTGAAAAAAGTTCAGCTATGTTTATCATTTCCATTGTTTGTGTCGCGGCGTGCGAGTCTGAGACTGAGAGTGTGAGAGTGTGACTCGTATTGCAACCACGCTTCATTTACTGGCCTTAAATTTATAATGAAAGCGCCACAGTGCGTCGCACCGAAGAAATGCTAATCATTCACTTTGCATTCTGGGTAAGTCGACATCTTTGTTGGACTCCATCAATCCCTGAAGGGTTTATCTTACAAAAGTTCAGCGAAGTAGCAGAAGAGTGGACACAACAGCCGGAGGGCATCCCTCAAGGAGACATGCAAAGGCCATGTTAGATAACTGCTGGACGGTGATGCGAGTGCAGCTTGTTGGCGCTGTCCGTTTATTTCCCGGCTGTCTCCTGAACAGAAATGAGTTACCTCTCTTTGTTTAGGAAAAGCTTTGAAGGTTTTTGCTGCGTTTGGTTTCCTCTGATTAAACCACGGCAGAGTAAAACATGAGCGGCTTGTGTGCGACGTGCTGATGTAATGTAACAGGATTTCAGTGACCTCTGAGTCCGGCAGCTGCGGGCTGTCCGTGTGTGAACATGTGTGCAGCCTGCAGTGATATTACAGACAATTACCGGACAACAGTGGAAAATGTCTTCACCAGCGGGAAGAGGTGACATGATTGCATAAAAGTGGAACCAAAACACTGACGAAAAATATATTTTATGTCAAACGACGGATCAGTCTATCAGATGAAATTACTTTTAATCTACTGGTTTCCAGCTTTTGTCTGTTTCATCTTAGTAAAGTGAATATATTTTGATTTTGGGTCCATTTGTTGGACAGAATCTGGTAAAAACTTCACAATAAAACTGTTTTTGGTCACTTTATTCCCTAACTGACATTGAAACATTATATCTGGGTTACACTTTAATAAAAAAGTTGAAAGAAGCAGCAACAGACCTCTTAGTTCGGTGCAGTGGATGATGGTGCAAATACCAACATCTATCAATGTGAAAAATGCTGTCTGGGTTTAAAGTCTTCAGGTTGAGTTGAATTGAATCAAACTTAACAAAAAAAAAGGAATCTATGCCCGTCTGACTAAGCAAAGGATTTGATTATAATAAATGAATAAAAGAACATTTCTAAAAGCATCAAGGTCGCTTTGTGGGGTTTTTTTGGAATCATACTTGATGAAAATTACAATAAAAAGATTTCGAAAACTTTATTTAAACCTCACAGAACCTTACAGCAGGACTTAAATGAACTCCAGCATGATTTTTGTTCTAATTGCTCAACAATTTAATTAAAATACATTTCATTGTTTTAAACGGTCTCCTTCCTGAAGGCATCTATGGCTCAAAATGAACCCAACACATGAAACAAGATACGACTGCCCCAGGAATTCAATAAACATGCTGTAATAAACCACTCATTGTGTCCTTTATTCTTGAGAGGGATGTCTACAATTTCCACAAATAGTTTCAGTGTGCCCCAAAAAACTCATGTGATGTTGTGGAAGCAGTTTAAAAAAAAAAACCCTGCAAGCAGAAGTTGCAGTGGAGTCATGAAAACACTCATTCAATAAATTAACTGGGTGCCACAACTCAACAGTGATGTAAAAAGGCTGAAAAATTATAGCCGCCTTATTAATGCAATTGAACAGTCAAGCTAAGGGAGTGTAGTTTGTGTGTGTGGGTGTGTTTTTGAGGTCAAGAGTAAAACAGTGAGGGGATTTATCATTGTCATCTGCGTTAGGTGGCGCTGTGATTTGGATGCAAAGTACAGTCTTCAGCCATAGATCTTTTGTTGGGGCGGCTTGGAAGGACCACACAAACTCCACTTATGACAAATAGGACTCATACATTAAGTGTAATTTTATGCAGTGCCAAGTAAAGAGAAACAGCAATGCTTTTTCGCAGCTCGGTTGGGGGGGGGGGGGGAGCAAATTGCACATAGATCTTTAGAGCTGTTAAAGAGAGAGAGAGGTTGACTTTCTTTGTGGCTCAGCACAATTTTTGTCTGTCTTCTCTTTGTCCAGGAAGAGTAATGCTTTTAGGTCTCATACATTTGTCTTTAAAAAAAAAAAATCCTGTTTTCACATTTAAAAACAGACAACATGGAAGTTAAGGGGGCAGGATTTTAGAGTTTTTTTAAGTATAAAGTACAAAGTAGAACCAGATAACTAGAGTAAATGAGAAAGAAAGCAATGCAAAAAAAATTAAACTCCGATCATTATCAAGTCAAATGAAGAGTCCTGACGTTCAAACAAATATTTACACAGACACCAATCCCAGTTACAACGACCAGCAACCAATAATTCATGAAACACATTCAGCTCTTTCATTTCTCAGCCGCTATGAATCATCATTTCTACTTTATGGGACGCTGGAAAAAAAGTGTCCTGCGACGTAGAACAGATAGTAAATGTCTCTATTTTATTCTTCACTTGTCTTTTTCTGCTCCGTCCTTTGTTATGTAACCGTGACCAAAGCATTCGGCTCGACTGAAACCCAACTCGCTTTACTCGCTCGAGCTTAACCGTTGTTTTTTATTAGGCAGGAATATTGTGTCTCAGTAACACTGCTGTCTTTAATGATCTGGTTTCAAGACTCAAAGTTATTTTTTGCTCATAGCCTTTTAGTTTCTTTTGAGTCTGGTGTACAAATCTGCTGTAGCACAGATGCTACTGAGTGTTAAACATTGTTTTGTTGGGAAAAAAAACACACGGCTCCTCATGTAGCTCCGCAGTTGCATAATTATCTCGGAATCGAATCGACAACATTACAGCACGTTGCTCATGCATGACATAACAGCAACCCGGAGAGAGAGACGAAAAAGAAAAAGAGAGGAAAGAAAAACAACTATGTGGGCTGAAAGTGGGTCAAGTGGAGGCTGTTGGGGGAGGCATCCATCAGGACTCCAGATACGGAGGTTGGAGGGGGGGTGGGCCGCCTCAGGTTTTCTCCTTACAGGCAAGGTTTGACCCTGCAGCATGTAGCGCTAATGAAAACCACGTGTGGCCCGGAGAGGAGCTTCACTCCTGAAAACCAGATGTGCACCGGCTCAGGTGTCACTCATGTTTGCGATCTGTTTTCCCGTCTGACTGACTGACTGAGTCACAGCCGAGGATTCGCTCAGAGGAGTCTCTCTGCGTTAACTGTCAGTTTGTCTCAGTTTACCGCCGATTTTGAAAAATAAAGAGATAAACGGATGACACGTAACATGTTTTAATTTTTGCTAAATATCTGTTTTCCCATCGACAGTATCTTGAATATTAACATGACCCAACATGAAACATTTATTGTGTTCACGAAAACCCACGGGGCGAACAACCAAATGCATTTTGCATTTCCTTCCCCGTTGGTTCGGGAAAAAACAATGAAATCTGGGTAAAGCTGCTTATAATAAGACAATGACAAAGAATTACAGAGCTGAAGACAGGTGGTCTCTGGGAAAAAAAAAAGACAAAAAACAGGGAAATCCACAATCAAGGCACCAAATTGGCAATGACAAACAGAGATGGGCTTTAAAATGAATATGCCAGCGTCGAAATGTAAAATCCTGATAAAATCCCACTGCAGTGTCACTGAAACTGCGTCCACAAACGGTTAAAAAATTATTCCTCTCTTTATGTAACATGGATTAACCTCGGTTAACCAACATTTACGTTATACAATATATTTTAAAAGGGAGAGAAAAGAGGAATCGACAGTTTACCACTTCAAATTTGTTTCAGTCTCGGTTTTCACCGAGCAGAAAGTAAAAGGTCGGGAGGAGAGAGTTCAACAGCGTACAGCCGGGGAACGAGGTTAGAGCTGTAACAGCAGGTCAGTTCAGATAAAAGTCAAAGACACAAACGATACTAAAGATCTGAAATGACCTGAAGCTGACTGGTAACTGATCTTCAAAAGGAATATCCAGCAGCAAAGCATGAAGGATTATTACTGTGCCGGGTCTGGGTCATTAGTCCTGTAATTTGACTACGTGATGGATGTGGAGCATGTTTATTACCGGGGCCGCTCACAGCCTGGAAATGTTACGTAACTTTGGACCGAAGAGCTCTCTCTCTTCTTCTCCTCTGTCTTTTTTTTGGTTTGTTCAACTGTTATTCAAGATGTTTCAAATCATTACCTCTAAAGTCCTGTAAACCTTTAATCACACTCATAAACCCTCCAGTCACAAAGGGAAAACGGGTAAGCAGTTGTATTAAAGAGTGCTTAGATTTATTTTATTGGTTTTGTTTTTTTTTAAAAAGTTTTTGTCTATTGTCATTACACCGATCAGTGATGTCACAGCAGGTGTTTTCCATCAGCCGCTAGAGTGAAACATCTGCAGTGACATCAGATGAGGGCGTGGGTAGAACAACATGACCGAACGGTTCAAAGAATAGGAAACAGATTTTTGGATAAACCGCTGAATGAAAAGTTAGCATGAGAAGAGAGATTAATATATGTCATATTAAACTGTTGGTGTCGCCATCTTGAAAGGGTTCTTGCCATTAAATAAAGATAAGATAAGATAAGATAAGATAAGATAAGATCTTCCTTTATTAGTCCCACAGTGAGGAAATTTGCATTGTTGCAGCAGCAAGTGGACAGTAAGAGGCAGAATATAAAAAAAGCAGCAATAAGAATAAAGAACAATAAATAATAAGTACAAAATAAGAACAAGAAATTGTAAATTATTTACGAGGGTGACGGTATGAAGTGGTTGTATTCAATTGCACAGATAAAATTGGAATAATACACATGGATATTGCACGTAAATGAACTTATAAGTACACATGAAATACTAATAATATTATAGAGTATTGGACGTTAAAGTGCAGTGTGTTCAATCAATAAATTAAACACTGAACAAACATGTGTCCTTTACACACTCGTGGATCGCTTACAGATCACTTCTATGAAGAAGTTTGCATGTTAGACCTCCAAAAATGATCCACAGCATCATCATCATCATCATCATCATCATCATCCTCATCATCATCATCATCACTGTCGAAGTGTGAGGAATGGTACTGAGGGGCGAGTCAGGGAAACAGGGTGGGTGTCTGTCACATTTAAATCCACGCTGGATTTGAACTCAGTGTTTTGTAAAACTTTAGTTTCTGATGGAGTCGTCGTCGTATTGTTCGCTTCAGTCTCACGGGGTTAAATCTATTTACAAGAGACTTGATGAGGGATTAAAAAAAAGGATTAAAACTCAGTAAGCAAATCTAACACTGGATTTAAATTTTAGATCTCCAGCCCCTGTAATAACCCACAGGTAACCCCAGAGGCAAAACACAACGTTTAGGAAACATCCCTGGGTGTTACGCAGATCCACGGAGCCCAGACATGGAACAACACAAGACTTACGGAGTCTTACGTGTGATTCACACGGTGTTAAGCGTTGCACCACGGTGTTTCGTGGCTCTCTGCCATGCATTGTTCACCGGCCGGGTTGTTTCGACATAACAGCAGATAACACGGTCTGATCTTCTGTGAGAGGCCACAACCAGACAATTACAGAGCCCTTGTGTCTGCTCTCCACCCCCCCGAAGGTTCCTCCCGCTCCGTTTTCCCTGTTTTTCTTCCTCTGCCCAATTGCGCAGGCGGCAGATTGCCCTCCTATCCGAGCTCGTCCCTGAAGACCCCGGGCATAAATTGAGTGGAAATTTTCTTTCAGAGAGCAGGGTGTTGTGGGTCAGGTGAGTGTGTGTGTGTGTAAAACTGTACGCCCTGTTAGGTAACACACCTCCAGCAGGTTAGAACAGTGCAGAGATGAACACCTTTCAAACATGACAGCTTTCGGCTGAGCCCCCCCACCCGTCACACACACAGCTCACAAACACACTCCCATGATTCCTTCTCAGGCTCAGAAAATGACTATGAACTTCATGAGCTCAGGAAAACAAAATGCATCACAGAATAAAGGCTGTGTGCTCGTGTTTTAAAAGCTTTTCCATCATTTTTTCATTAGACCTTGAATTTTTTTTTGCTATTATTTGATTAGTTGTCGTGTTTTTCAGATTAAAGCAACTAGATGGTCGAAATTTTTATTTTGCCATGTGCGCTTTTGATCCGAGTGGGAATCTTCATGTTACAGCACAGTTATGTTTTACACACTGAAGCGTTGGTTTGAGGAAAACTCTTTCCTGTTTCTAACCAACAAAGCCTTCATGCACAAAGTCCAGTCGACAGAGAAAAGACTTTTCCAGCTTAAAGAGAGAACTTAACTGACTTTAACATCACCTGACACCTTTAGGACGAACTGAAACACTGACTCTGAGTCCTTATCAGGCATTATCAGCGTCAGACCTCAGTTAATGCATTTTCCTGGGATAACATTTACATTCGATGACATAAAACACTGATATTTAACGTCCCCACACTTCTTCAAATGAAATCCAGGCCTGCATCATTGAAAATCAACATCTGTAATCTTGCAGTGGGGATGTTCTGTGAATGAAACTCTGCTGCCAGGATCAAAAACCTCATGAACAAACTTCCCATCAATGAAAAGGATGTTTCACAGTGGTAGATGAAATTCGTAGTTTGAAATAAAACATTTGTCAATCACTTAAAGTGTAATGTTTAGGCGTCCGTATGCTTCAGGCTGTGTGAGGTCATTTTGTTTTTACACTACATAAGTTTGCCTCAAAGATGTGAAGTGTTGGTTTGCTTACCAACTGTTGATTTCAGGAGAGAAAGCAGGTAAGTTTCCTGTCGTCCGTCCCATGTTAAGATGTTTCTTTGAGGATTTATTGGAGTCAGAATGTGGCTGCGATTTGCAAACTTTCATCCGGTCGCTGTATATCTGCCAAATGTCCGATGTGGATCTTGTAAGAAGCCGGTGGAACTTTTTCAAAGATGTGAATGGAGGCAGGAGGTTGCTTTATAACACATTTTTTATCAGTGTTTTTATCAGTTTTTTTCATCCCCATCGTGTGCTGTTGTTACATAATAATACCCGCCTCAGACAAAAACACTACGGGCCTTGCAGTGTTGATTCAGAGAGTGAATATGGGAAACATATGGCGCCGTCAGAAGCCACCGTACTGCTGCTCCTGTTTGTTTGGTCACATCCTCAGCAAGGGATGCACAGATGGGACTCGGTGTTCGGAGTGACCGGAGTTTGCAGCTTAGCAGGTGTTGGGAATTTACATGCAGGGGGAGGCAAAAGTACAGAGGGGGGCATCATTAGACGTGGACCTGAGCTGAAGAGCCGCTAGAGAAAACTGTCAAGCTGTCTGCTAACAAGACACAGAAATTTACATCCGAGGCTTTTAGCTAGCAGTCTTATCCGGAGCTCCGAGTCTCACTTAAAGACACTTCATGACTGTTATTGGACAGATTGGCTGTTGTGAGAGTTTGAACTTTCGACCTCACACAAGCAAGAAGAACCCCTCTTGACTCTCGATTATCCTCCTTCCTCAGTTCATCCAGGACCGCCGAAGGCCTTGTGCGGTTGTAACAAGGTGCTGAAGGGTTTGGAAAAGAAATGAGTGACCTGTGATGTAATTTACGCCGCAGAGCTGAAGCCCAGATGCTTTCGGTGCAGACAGAAATGCATCTGTGACGCATTCATGACTCGTCTGTTCGAAGATGCCCCTCCTGCACTTTTTACAGCCTCACGGTGTTTCGCCAAAGGCTCCAGAAACAGCTGCAGTCATTGTTCTGAGGGATGAGAGGAAGGTCCACACTCTTTTTTCTCACCGCCTCAGCAAAACTCCGCTTCAGTGATGAGGGGAATAAAAGCAAAGGACCTGATTTCTGTTGAAGGATTATTATTATACTGAACTGTCACACTGACCTCTAATGACATGAGTGAGGAGATTAAACACACTCAGCTTTGTGGGCATGTCTAATTTTAAGACACACACTGCCGTTCTTCACCATCACTTGTCATGAATCTCTTGTCATTAAACACAACAAACCCCTCCATCTGCGTCCAGCTGAGTCATGTTCACAAGTTTATAGCAACAAAGATATTTGTAGTTTTTTGAAAGGTGCAGAGTTTTGCCGGCTTGTCAAAGTCCTCTGTGTGAGGTGACCTGTAACATGAATATATATATGTTTTGAACTTTGTTAAATCAGTTCCATCAAGTCTCTACCTGTCTTTTATTTACAGAAGAGTAATTTAAGATTTTAAAACCATATCAAGCACAAAAATGCATTTAAACTGTCTTTTCCACTTCGCATCACATCTCCAAACACAGATGTAACATCCTGATGACTTTTGACCGTCCAGACCCGTCGACCCTCAAACAAACAGCGACGGCTCTTTGAAACGCCGGCTTCAAAGCTGATCAGCGTCTGTCGAGGTGTGAAATATGTGAAACAGCACCACCCACGAGCCCCCCTCCTCCCTCCCTCCCTCCCTCCTCCACAGCAGCGGCGGCGGCGGCGCCTGGGTGCCTCCGACCAGATGTTGGCCAGCCTTAACACCGGAGGTCAAAGGTCACCGGTTGATAGGAAGGGGTCGGGGGAGAGTTTGTTAGGGAGGAACGCAACAGCGTTGAACCAGACCATGTAGCACTTCATCAGCTGGAGACGCACAGGCCACGCCCTCCTCCGACCTTGGATGGTTTGAATTAGGGCCGCCATGGTGGAGGTCCACTAATTGAATTCTGCCACCGCTAATAAATAACAGGTGATCAATATTTTGAGAGAGTAATTTGTTCAATGGTAATATTTTATTGATTATGTTTACCTTATCTGATTCATCTGGTTCTTTGTTTTTACAGCGTTACATAAAATCCTCCACATATGAGCTCATAACCTGGTTAAGGTCACATTACAGCGTCTGCCATCACTTCCTGTGTTGAGTCTGAATCACTGTGGCAGAGACGGTCAACAGCAACGTTCAACAGATGAGATGTTTACCTTGTTTTGTATTTCTGGTCATTTTAACATGTTTCGTTTCAGTTGGACATGAATTGATCCAAACTGAAAAGCATTTGATGGAAAAATTCATATTTGTGTCACAGATTTTTCAAATCATATGTGATTATTTTGCTCCAACTCTTTATTATTCTTAAATAAAATCAGTAAAAACGCAGGAAGAAGAGCGAAAAAAAGGATGTTAAATCTGTGCAACACAAGCTGCTGATTGGCTCTTTGTAGCACAGAGCCAATGGGTGGTTTCCTTGATGATGAGATTGTGCATGTCATTGATTTGATTGGCTTATGACTGAAGACTGATATTAAAGCTGCCAGAAGAAGAAAAAGACACAACAGACAGAAGACATATATATGTAGAAATAATACACAGTCGCTTGGTAATTTTTCTTTATTTTTTAAAAAAATGGAAGTCACCTGCATGTATCTGTGTGTGTTACACAGCGGAAATACGAACATTTGGTGATCTGGTGTGTATTTACAACAGCAGGATGGTGTGTACGAGACTCAGGTGGGTTTCTGCTCTGGTTTTGAGTCGGAGTTGGTGGGAAGTTACTCCGTGTTGTTCGAGGAGAAGAGCTGGGAAATTTGGATTCTGGACGGTTTTCACTCCCACAGGAAACTTTTTTACCCGATTTTCTTCGACTCTGAGAGTTTTACTGCTCTCTTATTGTCCGTTTGTGCTGCGGTTGTTACCGGATAGTGTGTGTGTCTTTGCTCCTGCTTTCATCATAATGTCTGCCTGTGTTTATGTGTACGGTATCAAAAACACTGAGCGTATAAGTGTCTGTTTGTATGTCTTGTGTTTTAATGTATGTATACAGTACATAGGTTTCCAAATTACGCACAGATGTGTGCGTATCTGCATGTGTGTGTGTGTGTTTACCTTTACATGTCAGCTACTGTGTCTGCACACATGTTTGCATGTCTGTGTGATTTCTGCAAGTGCTACCAGATGCATGCACTGTTTTCATGTGTGTATCTACGGTTTCTTTTTCATATTGAGGGTGACGGATGTAAAAACGAGCAGATCTGGACTACAAGATGCAGAGTTTATTTGCCATTTATTTCGCTGTTTACACAAGATAACGCCCACATAAAGCCTCACTGGGGTGGCCGATGCTTCCGCAGTCGTCATAATCAAAAGGCAGCGCTCGCTCCATCCATCTCTGCACTCCATTCAGAGTAATAACATTACTATTCATCATCAGTGTTCGCACCTGTCCAAATCCATAACCTCATTGCCGGGAGGTGGGGGGAGGTGGTGGGTGGGGGAGACAGGAAGAAAAAAAAAAAAGGAAGAAGAAGAAGAGGAAGTCACCGGCATTTCGTTCAGAACGGAAGAATCCAATTCCACCTCTGCCGGCGCTTCCCAACATGCATTTGTCATACATCAACCAGACAAGTGAACTGGCTCCTCTCCTCTGCACGCGGCGCCGCTCTGACCCGGCTCGCTTCGTCCGGACTCATAAAGAGAGCTAAATGAAAACCATCACACCCCCCCCCACCGCCCCCCCCTCCTCTGTTTCTCTTGTCTCTCTGCAACCGAAAACTCATTTCCTCTGCACAGAGTATCAGTGGGAAAAAATACACACAATATCGGAGTACAAGTCAGAAACCCCCCCACCCCCCCGCCGCCCCCTCCAGTTGGCTCAGACAAATAAGTGTGCATTTCTCAAGGAATTCTCTGAATGTGGGAGGGGACCTGCAGATGTTGGAGAGCCGTCAACCATTGAAAAAAAACAAAAAAAAAAACCCCCACACCCCAATCCCAGATGCCCCCCCCCCCCTCCATGTTTCCCATTTGCCTTTGTGTTTTGTGTTGTGAATGCACAAACAGATGCAGGAAGGCGCACATGCACAACGACACTCCCAACAGCCGGGTATGTACACTTGTATGAGTACACACACACACACACACACACACACACATGCAGACATACAAACACACACTTTTACAAACATGGTCACTGGTCACTAATCTGCTCTCTCTCTCTCTCTGTTGTGTGTTTAAAGCCGACGCACATGCACACACACACAGTTCACGCTGTGTGATTGTCACCAATACACACAGGAACACACACACACATACAAGCACATACATGCACATGCTTACAACCCACAAACAGTCTCCATGTAAAGAGACAAACCCCTGTTTGACAAGTGCACACACACACACACACACGCACACACACACACACACACACACACACACACACACACACACACACACACACACA
>JAQMCX010000010.1:668303-681132 GCA_029814765.1 Acanthurus leucopareius | reverse complement strand
GACACTGAAGAAGAAGCTTTAGTGGTTTTAGTTGTTAAATTTAGTGGGTGTGGCTTATAGTCCGAAAAGTACGGTATTTGAATAATCTTTTGTAACGTCATGAGAAATACACTCACAGCATTCTGAAATAAATGTACTGAGAGACCTTCAGTGTTTTTTTTTTACGAGGAAAAACCAGGAAACAATTTAAAGTTTTAACTGGTAATCATTTTATGTATAAATTACGTGTTGCGGTGTTCTTTTTTTTAAGTTTCACTCCTCTGTTTTTACTTTGTTAGTTTCAAATCCTTGTAATTTCATCTTTCACTCGTACTTTATTTTCACTTTTTCTTTTCCTCCACTTCCTTATAGTGTCTCTGCTGGCTCACTTGTGCTATAAGTTTGGCCACATCTGCCTCAAAAAAAAAATATTTATGAGGCCGTCCTGCTTAAATAAATATCAAATAAGGTATTGACATTCATTTTCCTCATGTAACTATCAATGCACTGCTGCCGGTACTCAATCATGCCATTCAATTGCAATGGAGCAAAATGTTCTGCAAACTGATCGTGTCAACATCAGGCTATTGATATTTCAGATTTAAAGCCTATTTAACAAGATTTTCTGACACTGTGTTGAATTCTGATCACCGGTTCGGGGTCATAAGTCAGGTTTTTCCAACCTTTAGGTCACATCCGTCCACAAATCTCCTGCCACACGAGTTCTTTGGAACCGTCCTTCATCAAATCAGGCCATTCGGTCCTTTATTTAAAACGCATTCAATACTGCAGCCATTTAGTCACCTCATACACTTTGTCTATATTGAAAAATACACAGCAGTCGCCATCTAACCGAGAGGCTATTGCTGATTACAAAATCCATACAGAAAAGCATTTCTCTCGCCTGCGTCTGAACCTGTATCGATCGACCGGGGGACTATTTGTTTGAAATGATCGAGATGATTACATGACCCCGATCATGCTGCAGTATTGCATAGGGTGTGATTTATGGATAATCCATCAGCCTACATGTTTTTACAAGATAATATTGGATTTGGGAAGCCCCCCCTGAAATTGGTAAGAGGATGGAGGGAGAACGGGGGTTTACAGTGAAAAATTACGTACGGCACAATGATTGCATTTTCAAACAGCAGTTCATCCGGCGTTAGACGACGGCAAAAAAATATCCCACTTAATTTCTCATAACTGCCGGACTAACATTATTTCGAGCATAAACAACAAAATGCCCCATAGTGTGCTTTGCTAAATGAGGTGAATTACCATCAGGAAATAGCCTCCTAGACACCAGTATTGAGTGGTATTGTGGAGTTAATGTGACAATAGATCATATCAGCAGAAGAGCAACACCTGCTTTTGCTTCTCCCAAAGTGCTCCCAGATTGTTTCTCCCACTAAGGCATCTCATTTAGCATCTCGCTGATGATTTTTCTTGCCTTTAAGGTTTCTCTTCCACCACTTTTAAAACACTTTTTCATCTCTGCAAAACACTAAAATGTCTTATTTGGACCTTTCATGTGTATTATAGCATCATTTCTTCAATGCAAATCTGTATTGATGTAGCTCAGATTGCATGTTTGTGGGATGACTTTCTCATCAGTCTGATGAGGAGATGATGGTGGTGAGACGTCTTGGTTGGTCCACTGCATGAGACCACTGAGACCACAGTTTGTTGGCTGTTTCGGCTTAAAAAAACAGTCTCTGTTTAGCAACTGTCGGGATATTTCGCAGCCTTCTTTGTGGGGGAAAGATCAGTTATTTAAAAGACAAAACACAGTCTTTTCCTAAACTTAACCAAGTGTTTATTTTACTCCTCAGCCAAACCATATCTTAACCACAGCATCAGAATGCTGAAACTATAGTTTTAATATAACTGAGAGCAAGTGAGAAAAGACCTTTGGACTGTTGAAACCCACAGGAACTAAACACTTCACTGGTGATTTTTCCTACAGTGACCCACCGGAGAAAAGATAGACTTAATTACAGTTGAGTCACCAGGAAAACCCCCAAAATTCTGTGAGAACATAAAGTTTCTTGCATTATCCTGTAAAAATCTTTAAAAGAAATGTTGTAAGTTGCATTAGCGAGGCTAGCTGCCCGGCTCTGTTTCCAGTCTTTATGCTAAGCTAACCTTGTGCTAGCAGTAGCTTCTTATTTATCCTCCAGACATGAAACCGGGGATGACCTTCTGATCCAACTCGCGGGAAATAAAATACTACACATTGTAATATTTTATTCATTTTTTCCACCCAACTATCAGCTCAACAATCTTCATATGTGTCTCTTCCATCTTGCCTTTTCTTTATTTCATGAAAACTATGGTTTCTCTGTGGTTTCTCTTTCCATTATCCAATGACCCTGAGACACACTAAGTGCATTCCCAACATGGATGTAACAGCAAGTCAGAAGTCTTTTCAGACTGGTCTCATAATGCTGCTGCTGTGTGGGCTTGGCAGCCTGGGAATGCACAAGAAAACGTATCTGAATACCTACAGGAAGTGCTTTTCAGTACTTACAATACACCAGAAAATATGTAGAAACGTTCAAGATTTCATCCTCATGCTGGTCAGTCACTGTAAAACAGTTGTTCGGCTAATGCTCTTTAAAGCCAAAAAGGAAAGAACCACTTCCTCTGGTAAACTCCGGAGTGGTGACGATGACGGACCAATTAGCCTGACTCATTAGCTTTTCGGAGAGCATTAGAAAATAAAGCTGTGGCAGGATGGACTTCGCTCTGAGTGTTTTTGCATTATTGATTGAGATTTAATGGCGGAAGCAGCTGTCATTAAAAGGGTAAGGGATGGCTCCAGAAGACCTTAGTAATGGCAATCTGGGCCATTTAAGAGTCAGCTAGATGGCTGTTAACCACTTAAGGGTTGGAGCAGAATGTGATGTGGAGAAATGGGAGGTTAGAAAAAAAGCCGTGGCTGACAGGATGCAAGCCCGATTAGCAGATAGTAAAGAAATAAAGAGCCTCTCTTCACGCTGCCTTTATTTATTTGTATTAGATTTCGATAAAAACCTTTAAACAACAAAAAATATGCACTGACATAAAGAAAGTAGAACTGTTAGTCCCTGAGTTTATCAGAAGAACTTGTGAATTAGCCCTTTAACTCTTTGATAGCAAAGACTGAAGAATAAATGAGGTCAAAATCACCTCAGAGCTCCACCTCATAAGCTCTTAATGCAGGTTAGTACAATTTATGTTCAAGACCTCTATATCATAAGTACTCAGTGTTTGATTTTTCAAAATATGAGATTAACATTTACATAATTTTGCCAGTTTGTGAGAATTTACAAAGTAAAGGCCAAATGTGTCATTAGCACAGTAGCATCAAAATATTTCCTTTTCTTTTAAAGACAGAATGCAGTTCTTGTATTATTTTACTCCATTTCTGGTGGCCTCCACCTTTGACAACTTCATCTAATAGCACAACGAGCCACATGCTGCAAGCGTCGCCCATCAACCAGCTCGACTCAAACTGGATTTTGTCTCAAGTTCCATCAAGCTTAAAAAGCAAACATGTTTTCGTCTTGGTAAATAACTCGGTTGCCAGCGAACCGCCCACGCATTGCTGCAACATTCAGTTTCTCAACAAGTTCAAAGGAGACTGTGGGTGGTTAGTTTGTGTTGCAGGTGTGTGTTTTTGTTTCAAACTATGTTGCGGCAGTGTGCACGGCGAGGTATAAAAGTTGTATTGAGTCAGTGGTTGGCCCCATTGAGAAACAGGAAAAACAAAACAGGCAGATACTTGCAGAGGAGGCGGGCTCTGCAGGCGGAGGTATGCACGTAGTAAGCTTCATATTTAGAGGAGACACTCACCTGTAGGAACATGCTCACGTACACACGAGCAAACATGCAGATACACCAACTCGCTCATGCAAGTGCTAAGTGTATGCACACGAAAAAAGATGACAACCTGCACACACACTTTGACAAATAGAAAATAGTTTTGGCTTCAAGCACAGGCATATATTACCCCACTGCACACATGCACACACACACACACACACACACACACACAAACACGCTCTGTGCACAGCATCTTTGGTAAACAAAGTACAAAGTGTTGGCTTTTAGGACATCTGCATTGCTGACATTTTCCTGTGCATGCCAGCAGCATGGCTGTCATTTTCTCCTCCGTAATTACACAGCTGGTTGAAGATACGAAGCTGTCATCTTTTTTTTTTTTTTATTAAGAATACCAGCAGGTACCTGAGTAAGACAAAAACAAACTCTGGTATGAAGAGGAACCTCTGTGCCTACTAAAATAAAGCAGGCGAGGTTGTGATGATGAATGTGTCTGCTCAGACGTTCGTCCGGCCTGTCAGACACCCGCCGGCACGAAAAGCAAATGTAAAAGCTGACGCTCTCCAGTGAGGGTTTGTTTTGTTCTCCTCTGTGACCGGCTCAATGCCTCTTTATTTAATATTCCATGAAGAACATTAATATATAGAAGAGCCTAAAATTAACTTTTTGCCTTTGGATTTTTTTTAATTCAACCTTCTGGATTAAAAACATGAATATCACTTCAGAGGTTGACTAAGAGGGTGTGAACCTAAATCCTGACTCCACTTGCATCTGATTGCCCAGCGGGGACGCTTATTTTAATCCTTTTTTGCCAAATGAATGAGGCTGTTCATTAAAAACTACAGTTGTATGATACTGTTTTCACATCGGCTTGGACGAGGCAGCCAAACTGGCTGGCACAAGGCCGGCGGTTCAGCAAGGACGGCACCTCCCTGCACTTCATGCTGCTTCAGAAGAAAAAGAAGGATAAAGGCACAAGTATATTTTGATTAAGAAGTGAGAACATTAGTAGCAGAAGTAGTAATAAAATCTTCACCCAGACAAACTCTATAAACACGAAGCTCATCGGAGAGGTCGGGTTATTGTTACTGGGTCACCAGGTTGATTTAGAAAACCGAAACTACTTTTTCTGGCACAGTGCTGAGGACGAACTGAGGCGTCTCGCAGCCTGAAGGGAGAAGCTGCTCTCTAGTGTCGGTGGATGCTTCTGTATTGCCAGATGGCAGCAGAACAACTGGCTTATAACATGACATTTCACACTGACCTTGCTACTGACATACATCTTTCTGTTGGTTTATTATTATAAAGACATATTATTGTTAGGAACTTTCGGTATTTTAAGCTTTTACTCATCAATATTAACATTTCTGAGAAAGAGAAACTGCCAGCTGTTGATTGCAGGAACAGTCATTTATGTAGTTTCATCATCATAATACAGTTTTTCTTGCAAAGCTGCAAATAGTTCATGCATCCCATTACAGGTGTGTTTAAAAAGAAACAGTTAATGTCTTTCTTTCCCTCACTTCCAAATCAAATGCTCAAGATTAAGAGCTTTATGACAGGAGACTGTGGTGCTCATACTGCTTTTGTCCACAGGGGTCGCCAGAATCAACAAGAATGTAAGTTTCTTGCAGTCGCTTAAAATTAAAAACTACCTGTTTCTGAAAATTATAAATCTAAGCCTGCATTGGATGCTAACTGTCAGTGCCCAACAGTTTTTTAAAACTTTAAAAGATTACTGTGGAAATGTGCAAAAGATTAAGACACAACAAACAACAGAGAACCTGCAGATCAATTCTGCACATCAAACATTAACATAAATAACCATCATTTGTACGGTGTCTTCAGCGCTCTTTGGCGCTCTATCGAGTGCTGCTTGGCCTTGATTTATCCGCCCATCCCCCCCACAAGCACACCCTTCATCAATTCTCAGTTATTTTAAGTACTCGGGGTCTGTCACCGACATTCTGCTGCAAATAATGTTGTGCATCGTTCAGAACGTACATCCATCGGCAAACACATGACAAATGGCTTGTTGGCACACCTACGCCCGGTCACATTGTGTGGACTAATGCAGCAGTGTGTGATCACTCCATGACTTGAGTAATGGCCGATGAGTAACGTCCTCACTTCTCACTCCCACGCACAACACTCACACACACACACACACAAAAAAACACACACAACATAATCATTCCTCTTTTTGCTTTTTTCATGTGCTCTCTACTCCTTCACCTCCCTCGTCCTCTAATTTACCTCAACCCCTCCATTCAGGCCCCCCCACCCCTCTACCCCTCACTTACTCCTAATCTTTCAACACCCCTGCACCCCCCCGCCTCCTCCTCCTCCTCCTGCACCCCCCACCCCCTCCCGACCAGCGGGTGCGCCCTCCAATCAATTAGTTCATGTTCTGTAATGACAGCAGCTGTGGCCTGGTGGGGCTTCTTCGCGTTTAAGAGTGTTTTACTGCTTGGCAAAAAAAAAAAAAAATCTCCGGATGGGATGCCTCCCGTTTATTCGCCCCTGGGAGGGAAGGATGGAAGCCCGCATATGTTCGTCTCTGTGCTTTTATATTTACAGCATCTGGTCTCTCAGAGCCGGCTGGACACACAAGCCGGATAAGTTTGAGGGGTGTCGAAGAAATAAAAAAAAATATTTGTTTTAGAGTTTTGTTTTTACCTTTAAAAGCTTCTGGCACAGCTTATTTTTTTTATTAATGATCATAAAAACATGATGTGATGCAGTTTGATGCATTCAAACAGGTGAATACAATTAAATTCTGACTATTAAGATATTAAATGGCACAAAATAACCAGCAAAACATACATTCTCCAAACTTTCTTCAGTGCAACAAGAACTTCATCTGAGAAATCCACATCAGAAATCCCTGATAAGCAAGGTTTTACGGGTAAAAAAAAGAGGCAGATGCAGACATTTTTCTCACTTAAGTGAAACTGCAGAAAACCACAGGAACCGAAAGTTGGAATCAGATTCATTTTTGCTCCCACCACTACAAGAAGCTTTGACCCGGCCAGATGGCAGCTCACCAACACTCTGTCCAACAGTGCTGCTTGTAAATCCACTGCTGGATGTTCGGACAGTGTTGTGATTCAAACCCAAAAAGAAAAAAAAAGGCAAGTCAAAGTTCTTCACCAAGGTTTCCCAGAAGCTGTGGGGTCTTTTTACAGCAAAAAGCAGTGCACAATAAAACTGCACAACTGAACTAAATGATCAGAAAGTGCACAAATGTCACAGCTGTTTCCATCCATGATGTTTCAGAATCAAAGCAGAGATCTGGATCGATCAGGAGGACTGATGCTGATATTGGATGCAGACTGACCCTCTTGGCGTGTTGAGAGATTTAAATAATCTATCATGTTACGCCGCTGTGCCTCGAACTTCAACGTGCACTGCATCTGTCTTAATGGGAAGACGTACTTGTCATTTCTGCAGCAGGAGATCGCTGCAGGTATTTAATAAACTCAACTTATGAATGATTTATTATTTCACTCACCCGCAACCTAACTGCTCTTATTCTGAAAATCGCAGCGGTGCATACCGTAGCAAATTGTTGCTGTGCTCATTTGCAGTGAAATGAAGCTGTTGATTTAGGACTGAAGCTTCTCCAACCTGTTAAATCCACCATCTAAACAGCAACGCAGCAGGTGAAGGCACACCAGGCTTTTAAAGGGACAATAGGAAGATTAAACTCTGATTGGTTTAATTCAGGTTACGCCCAAAAAAATACATCAAATTAATAATTAAGAGACCTGATAAATCTCCTCCAGCCTCACACCTTACAAATAACGCCCTGTTTAACCAGCAGAAATGGAGTTTGACATGCTTTAAATGCACTTGCAGCCTGCGCTTTGGACCACGCACAATGGATGGTTTAAATATGGCCGACGTCAGTGGAGATGATAAAGTGATTCAATCATTGATGGAGAGTCCAGATTTTTCCCAGACAAAGAACGTGCCGGCAGATGTTGAAGTGACATTTTCTGATTTGTTCCTTAGTGGCCATTTGTCACTTCCTGAGCACTGCTACCTGAATTTGATTTGAGCAAATAAGACAAATCTACTGTCTTGGGGGGGGGCATTGCTCCATGTAGACCATCTTATTCTTGTCGACTGGTGAGATGATTGTGTCTTTTAACATCATATTTGTTGGTGCTTCTCAGATGATCTTTTGTATTTAAATTAGGGCTGGGACTTTATTGCATTGATTATGATTAACTAATTACAGAAAAAATAACGCAACAAAAAAATAACACATTTAATCGCAGTGTTTTTTCTTGAAACAGCACGGGAACGTTTCTCATTGCACAAGTTCCTGGAGTAGTTCAGTTCGTAGGGCGGGCGTCCCATGTACGGAAATTTCGTTCTCCACGCGAGTTCAACTCCGGCTCTGATCATTTGCTGCCTGTCTATAAAATATAAAATAAAACAAAAAAAAACGAGAAGTCGTTGCTGGGTTTGCTGGAAAACAACTACTGGGTATAAATCTGGATGTGTGCACAAATTGTCCGGGAAAGAATTTTCCTATCCGGAGCTCTTCCAACCTCCGCTACCACCTCAATGCCAAACATGTTGCAGCTAGCACAGACAACAAAAAGTGTGTCAAATATGTGACTAATTGAGATTTATTTATTAATTACAAAGCCTCTAATTAATTAGATTAATTTTTTTAATCGAGTCCCACCACTTATTTTCATATTTTGCTTTAATTCTCTTTCTTTAAATGACTTTCTTTCATTTGCTTGAGTATTTATTTCCATGTCAATGTACTCTCACACCTTTTCCTTGGAAATTTGTTCACGTTCCTTATTTCTGGAATGACTTAGTGTTTTAATTGTTTGCATCCGATCATACTTGCCCGTCTAAAGGAGGCTGGATTGTGACAGTTATATAGTCTGTAAAAATCTGCACATAATCTGGATGATCTCTGTCTGTGAGTAGAAACAGTCCTCCTCAGAGTTTTTTTATATCTCAGCTCCAAAACACATCTGAACTCTGGTCACAGCACCAGAACATTCTCCCATTTTCACCATCTTCAGCTCCTCTCTGTCATCCTGCCTCCGTGGAGATAGGTTGATCCATCATGCACACACACACACACCCACACACACCAACACACACACTCACACATTTTCACTCACATATAAAGGATATAAACACACACAGGCAGACTCACCCACAAGAATGTCATTCCACGGATAGCTTGATCCATCACAGATGCGACTGCACACACAGACACACACGGACAGACATGCTCACACATGGTGCACATACTGTGTACACACACACACATGTGTCTACTCATACTTGCCCACATACATGTCATTCCAGCAGCTCTTTTCATCACTCACATTCTTACTTAGTTTCAATCACACACACACACACACACACACGAACACACACCCAGGTATCTTAGACGTCAGTGGGCAGTTGGTCTTTATGTCAGCAGGTGGTTATGATGTTAGCATGTTAGCGTCGTGTTTATCAAAGAACAAAGAGATTCATGTTCAGCCTGAATGTGCTCATCAGCTGCCCAGAAAACACTCTTCAGTCCAGTCAAGTATTAAGACACAAAAGTTGGAAAATATTTACCGGAAAATAAGCCGCACCCACTAAATTTAACAACTAAAACCACTAAAGCTTCTTCTTCAGTGTTGGAATTTAACAGCCTCAGAATTACTTCATCACACACTTTCTCGTTTATATTAGTTTATATTCGTCCATAAGTTGGCCGCATTATAGTTTAAGCCGCAGGGTTCAAAGCATCGGAAAAAAGTAGCTAACCCTAACCCTATAGTCCGGAAATTACGGTATATTTTTTAGAGAAATTTTTATAGTTGTTGTATTGTTCTTTGCTGATTTGTGATATTGATGCACACAAACATGCAAACCAATTTATGACCTTTAATATCTATTTATTATTTGACTTTTTATAAGTCCAAAGATTTCTCATTCTCTTGTTTATTTGGATGGCCTTAAATAATGTCATGTTACCCCACAACAACATTTTGACAATCCACTTTTTAACAGCATCATTTAGAGTTTGTTAGCTTGTTAGCCTAGCTTGCACAAGGGTTGAGCGTGCCGTTTGACTTGTGTCATAGAGAGACAAAAAAAAGAAAAAAATGAGCAGATTATAAATGCTATCAGCCATAACAGACCGAAATTAAGATACAACAGTGTTAGCAGCGTGATTAACCACCTGCTGAGACCTTTTCATGGTTCAGACTCGGTGCAAATTGCCCTTTGAACTCGTCTGGTGGTGGACCCATGAAAGCTCCAGTATCCACAGAAGCTCTGTAACTAATATTTTTTATCCACTGGATAATTATGTCAAAGACCAAGAGGAGTATCAGACTGTGTTTTCTTTTTTTTAAATCAATGAGCGATGCAGTAAAAGCAATGGAGCATGTAAAAGGAGAATTTGGCGTGGAGCAGACAGAGGGAGGAAGTTGCACGGCCTGCTGCTTCCCGAAGGCTCGATTCTCCTCACTTACTCTTTTCCCATGAGGCCACTCACCCGCTCTTTAAACGCTCCCCGCACACATACAAAACCCACCTATTCCATTTTTCATTTTCAGCAAATTTCTGCGGCTTTGCAGCAGTATTGATATTAAAAAAAAGGCTGCTGGCTCGTGCGCTTGGCCGGGGATGGGAGGCATCCAGCCGTGGTGCACCGGGGAGCTCGGTGGTCATCCTCGAAAAAAAAAAAAAGATCACAAGGTCCTTTTTCAGCTCCAACGCAGCGTAAAGGTGACACAGTGGCAGACGTGTGGTTTAAATGTCTGATCGAGCGATGCGACTGCATGTGTGTGAGAAATTTCAGCCTGGTAGTTTTGACTCCATGTGGAGTTGTTTTGATTGGCTGTCCAAACTGACGCCCCCGCCGCGGTCAATCACAATTTGTTTATGTAATTTGCAAGAATATGGCGTTTTTGAAGGACGGTTCCTACTGAGAATGTTTATGTGGAGCCTGTGGTTTATCCAGCACTCTAGTTTTACCCAGCATGCAGTGAGCAGGTTTATTATACTGTACAGGGAAACATTATGATGCAGGACGTGCTGAAAGACAGAGCTTATCCAGTTTCAGATGCCACATTATGTCATTTCCGCTTCATTAGAAAGTCCATCAAAGAAAAGAAGAAACAGGATTGTGGGGTGAAATGCACAGGCTTCTCTAGTTAATTGTTCTGAAAGACAAACTTAAAAACTGATTAGCATTTACATTATTTGACACTTCTTTACATGTCAGTGTGGATTTGACAACATGTGTGGATCAACTGTTAATGATTAGAGGAGATCCAGTGAACATTAACAAAGATCATTCAACCTTTATTACAAATAATTAATGTTCTCTTTTAGATTGACTATCACAGTCAATATGGATTCATCTTAACCATTAAATGTATGAAAATCTACAAAATAAAAGAGATACAAATGCTGACAACCAGGTACAGTGGACTCTTATTCCCTCCAGCAGAGTAATTTTAAAAAGGGGTCCTGCTCCGAAACTCCAGAAGTTTCATTCCTGTTTCTGTCTGTTGTTAAAATCCAGCAGTTAAACAGCAGAAGGAATGTGATTGTGTTCGGTTTCTTTGGGAGAATTATACCTCACACAGTTATGCACCGTGTTTGTCGGCTGTAAAAATGGAATTCCAGGTCGGCTTCGTGCCAGAACTTCACACTTGTGGTTTCCTGCAGTCGCTGCCAGGTTCCCACAGTTGGATTGATGTGTTGATCAAAACAGATTCACTTTTAATGAGAGGGGTATAATAATATGGTACCACACTATCTGCCGTATAGAGCGTGTTTTAAAATTATGAATATATTAGTTTTATGGGTGCATATTTTGTGGAGTTTCACAACACTAGTTTGCATTGATAATCAATTAAAACGGATGCTGCTGTCTTTGTGAAAAGTCTATTTTAGCACAACAACAAAGCGACGGCATGATAGTGTTTTGTTTTTTTTAAAAAAGATTTTTTATTATTATTTAAAGTTGATCTGATCTGAGACGAAGATTATGTTAACTTTATGGTTTGTGGTTTAAATAAGTTCATTACATCAGGCTGCTTTGCTGATAACATGAAAGAAATTG
Organism: Acanthurus leucopareius; assembly: GCA_029814765.1. Lineage (NCBI taxonomy): Eukaryota > Metazoa > Chordata > Actinopteri > Acanthuriformes > Acanthuridae > Acanthurus > Acanthurus leucopareius. The sequence goes on along the minus strand of JAQMCX010000010.1, from coordinate 669,209 downwards.
GATTTTTGGCTTTCAGACGAGATGAAGATAGTTCACTGCATCAGATATGCTGAACCAAAGCTGCTCTTTTTGCTATGAGCAGGCTCTTAATATGTATGTTAAGTGGAATAAACCTAAGAAAAAATAAAAAATCCTGTCTTTTGTATGGAACTGACAAATAAATGGGATTTCTGCTCTGGTAGAAGGCCATTTTTCAGACATTCAGACCAACTCAGCTGCCATCGTTCTTTACAGCAGGAACGAAGGAAAAGAAGGTATTTCACTGTTCCAACCTCACGACATGAACATTGCCAGGTCCAATAAAAGCCATGGTTGTGATGACCTCCTCTTGTTATATCTGAAGTATATTGTTCCATTTCCTCCGTGGCCCGAGCCAGCAGGAGGAATGTCCTATTTCCTCCTGCGATGGAGGGGGAGAGAGATGGGAAGATGCCTGGTCAGTTGTTCCACTGCCAACAACAAGAGCCAGACGAGAAGAGTAGATTGAGACTAAAGTATTTACTGTGTGTTAATGTGAATTTTGGCTCATTTTTTACTAGGGCTGGGACTTTATCGCGTTAGTTACGATTAATTAATTACAGAAAAAATAACGCGTTTAATAGCAATTTATTTTTGCATTGCAAACAGCGCAGAACGTTTCTCGTTGCACGAGTTCCCGGAGTAGCTCAGTCGGTAGGATGGGCGTCCCATGTGCGGAAGCTTCGTTCTCCACGTGAGTTCGACTCCGGCTCCGATCATTTGCTGTGTGTATATAAAATATAAAATTTAAAAAAAAATTTAAAAAACGAGAAGTCGTTACTGGGTTTGCTGGAAAACAATTACCGGGTGTAAATCTGGATGTGTGCACAAATTGTCCAGGAAAGAATTTGCCTATCCGGAGCTCTTCCAACCTCCACTACCACCTCA
>JAQMCX010000010.1:641752-656286 GCA_029814765.1 Acanthurus leucopareius | reverse complement strand
CTACTGTATTTTTTATTTTTTTAACCAGCCGTGTTACAGGCACTGTTCGGAAAAACACATTTATTTAATTAAAAGTTTAAAAAATCTTTCTGTGTTATATTTTTCTGTGTAAATATCCCATGTTACAACGTGAACATCTGCAGCTTATAGACAATTACAGCCTATATATGTACAAAATCTGTTTTCTTTTTAAATTTAGTGGGTGTGGCTTATATTCAGATGTGCTCAATAGTCCGTAAATTACGATATATAAACTGCTTAAATAAGAGGTAAGTATCAGTCTTACCTCTAAAATTATGTGTAAAATATTTTAATCAAGACTGAATGATAATCTGTACTTTTACTTAAATTATAAGAGTTGAATTTAGATGATCAAACTTTCCTTTTAAGGAGAATTTTATACAGTTAACGTAAACAGAAGGTCTGAGAAGCTGCTATTTCTTACAGTAAGACAAAGTTTTCTGTGGACCAGTTGCTTTCTGTCATAAAAAAGAAATTAATTAATTTTAAAAAATCTTCAAGCTGTTTCTTTTCCTTTTCCCTGACTTTAGCAAACATTAAATCAACTTCAGCATTTCTGTGTAAGGGGATCAGTTGCCTCTTTTTTTTTATTTCTTCCGCAAAGGAAACCAACAGATTTCCCCTCAAACTTTCCTGGATGCACAGACTCCTCCATGGTTTCTGGCAATAATCAGCTTTTTTTTTTTTAGTGTAATTTAGCCTAAAAACGAAGGTTATCAGGTCATGTGAGGAAAAGCTGGGCCACTGGGACAAAACCCCTGGCAGATCTGTCACATCTGGAGGCAGAAAAGTTACGGTTTTATTTTCTAGACCTGCTTCAGTCTTGTTGCGCAAGGTCGAGCCTTGCAGTTCCTCCGCTGTTTTCACTCCGTGTCTCACGGTCGTAGCGGTTGATTGGCTGAGTTCGCCCGAGCAGGAGAACAGCTGGTTCACGTTGTGCTCTGGCGTCGGGCCCACTCTCTCAGGATTGCGTACGTGGGTGGAGGCCTCGTATGACCCAGTCAGGGTGGAGGGCCGGGCCTGGAGGGCTCCGTCCAGCAGCCGGAGACTGAAAGCAGATGGGGGTGAGGAGGCAGGATTGGCTCTGCAGGGATTCATTTTTTTATTTTAGTTTAGTTTAGTTTTCACATGTCAAATTGGCTGCTTTCCTGCTCGGGTTGTTTTCTCACAAAGACTTGATTTGACTTGACTTTTGTCCTCCTTTTTTACTCTCCACACCTCCTCATGCTTTCTCCTTTTTTTTTTCTTTTTCAACCTTGACTTACTTCTGTTTTTTTTCTGATTTTCTCTTTAGTAACTCACGTTCCCTTTTGTCTCAGTTTACCTTTCCTCCTGTCACCTCTCTCTTCTTCAGTGATCTCTCTTTACTTTTTGCCCAATTTTAACTAAATTCCCCATTTGCATTTTATGATTTCCTCCTTTTCCTTTTCATGCTCCTTCTGCTCTTTCTCTTTTTTCTCTAATCATCTCTCTTCTCACCTCTCTTTTCCATCTCTTTCTTTTCTCCTCTCCTTTTTTTCTCTCATCCCTCCTCTGCAGCTCTTGCCTTAATCCCTCTCTTCCCTCATCCACCCTCCTCTCTTCTTCACCCACTCCATCTTCTCATAACAGCTCATGGAACGACAGGATAACATATGAAGCCAATCTTCGCTGGGAGCGGCTCTGAAATATTTTCTATTTTTCCGGCCCCACCAGGATTCTCCCTCAGCCTCTCCAACAGCTTCTCCTCTGTTTCAAGCATCTGTCCAACTTCTGGTTATTATGAGCATTTTGATGCATGAATGTTTCACTGAACACGAGAGCCAAACGTAACAAAAGCAGGGATGTCAGCGCAAACTGGACTGTGTTTGCATTTCCTGCATTAAGTTCACGTGGTAGCCGTTAGACGCTGCATCTTCCGGTCTGCGTTTGTTTCATTATGTATGTAACCGCTGCTGTTTGTGTTATGTAAAGTTTATGTAAAGCATGTATTTGTGCATGTTTACATCTGTGCGTCAAGTTAAATCCCAAAAAAGATGCAAGAAACTGTTTGTGAGCGTATAATTTATGTAGATATCTACAGCATGTACATAATGTATATATAACACAGTATGTATGTATATACAGAATGCGCTGCATGTATTTGTGTGTCTGTATGTGTCATTCACCACCATTTAACAGCACTGTAAGGATGTACTGAAAAAAAAGTATAAAAGTAAGGAATAATTTAAATAACAATCATGTCTTTAAGTGGTTAAACATTTTGATAATGTGCAGCTGAAAGTTTACAGAAAGAAAAAAAATAGAGTTAGAAAAGAAAACAAAAAGGTCAAACCGTGAAAAAACAGTGAGTTTAAATTTTATTTAGGATTATTAGCCCTAATCACTTGAGTATTTTTCAGCACAAAAAGTCAAGATAGTTAGTTTTACTCTGTGGTACTTGTGAACATGTTAATTTGTTTGTTTGTACTGCTGGTTTTTATTCACACTGTGGGAACTTTGAGTCGTATTGGCGATAAAAAAAGGCCAAAATATAAACGTCCACATCGGATCAGTATTGCATGCACACAGATTTTATTCTTCAAGGCTTCTGCTTTCATTGTACATGTAAAAAAAGACAAAAAACAATGTAAAACCCCCCCAAGAGCAATTGTGTTTTCAAAAATAGCCGGAAGCAAATGAATTGTTTTTGGCATTTTCATCAAAATTCACCGGCGTCCTGACAAACCGTCCGAGCTCTCACGCTGAAGATCCGTCCCTGCAGCCTGAAGACGAGGCTGCACTCCACGATGTGTCACTGCTGTCGATTATTTAATGTTTTAATTTGTTTTATCATGCTTATCATGCAGTAAATTTGGAGTCTAAGTTAAGATTTAGTCTGAATTAAACCCCCCAGGTCCCCGGGTAGCAGCTCTCACCGGGGGGTCCCTGTTGCCCGGCGATGCAGGAGCTTCATATCGGCGCCGCTCTGTCTTTTCAAATTCATATCTCCCTCGGGTCCCGTGGGTGGCAGCTTTGGATGCAGCCTAATCAGAATTCTCCTCCTTGTGAGGCCATGTCGTGTGAAAGTGGCTGTGTGTATGCTCGTGTGTGTGTGTGTGTGTGTGTGTGCATGTAAAGGATAAGTATAAGAGGATCCAGCTATCTCAAAGGTCTCACATGTGGGAAGCTGAGACTTCGCTCAGAGATAATTCTCGCAGTGTCGTGAGCGGAAAGACGGAAAAGTTGGGATCATACGTTCAAGAGTGTGTGTGTTTTTGTGTGTGTGTGTGTGATAAGCATAGGTTTTGGGTGAGGAACCTGAAGCAGAACCTGAGCCCGGTGAAACACGTCTGTAGTCGTATATTATTATTATTATTATAACCCCAAGCATTTCTCTCTGAAAGCTGTGGTTCACCCATCAATGTCATCCTGACACCTAAAAATGTGCGTGTGAACCGTCTGTGGCAGGAAGTGAAACGTGGCTCAGCGCAGGCGAGAGTGTAATCCAGCCCGGCTGAAGGAGATGAAGGAGATGAAGGAGATGACTCCACATTGAAACCTTTTAGGTGTATCAGGTGACAGGTGTTGACATCTGCAGCCCCGGGTACCTGAGAGACCGAAATTAAGTGAAAGCAAACTTCATTCTTGAAACAGAAACTTGCATTAAGATGAACAGCAGCAGAGAGCAGTTCATTATTTAAACACAGAGGCAAAAGAGCTGCCATTGTTATCTCATTTGTGAATTGGCTCAACAATTTTAAAGGAATTTCCCTTTTTAAGTGATTTTTGTCCAGTTTTTACAAAAGAAATATGCCCGGGGAATCTTTTATACCCTGTTATTAATTACAACACTGAAGTTTTTTGTAGTCTTAACACATTTTTAACCAGAAACTGTTCCTTTATTGCAGACAACAACACTTATTTTACTTGGAAATCAGTTGGAAACTTGGAAACCAGCTGAGCTTCAACTTGGGAATAAAAACAAATTGTTCAGCAAATAATCTATCAAGCTGATTCTGAAAAAGTTTACCAGCCAAGGTTTAATCACCACACAGCACTTTCCATCACACAGAGATCAGACCGACGGTTTCTGTCGATGTCAAATCATTTTTTCATGACGTCAAGAAAATCTTCATCTGCCAATTAAACAAACAGCTGCTGACAGATTAGATTTAACTTTTAGCTCAAATTACAGAAACATGAGTGACATTTTCTCTCTTTCTTCTACATTAAAAATCCGTAACTTTTACTTTTTAGCCAAATTTTGGTTACGATTAGGTAACATGGACCTTAATGACCAAATAAAGACAGAAAAAGAGACTTTTTCCTTCATGACTCTGACTTTGCAGATCACAGACTTTCACAATCTGTTCTTGCAAACGTGAATTAACGGTGTGATGAAGGTGAGCAGCCTTGGAGCAACAGAGAGCACACGGTGAACTCTTCATACACACAAACTGAATAACACATCAAGTCATTCAAAAAGACTCTGCAGAATTTTTTAATCACAGAGTAATTACCGCAGCCAGTCGTCGGCGAGGTTATTTACTCCAAAATGAGATATTTACTATATTTTGAATGACTGAATGCCTATTCATGTGGAATCCAGGCTGGCTTCAGAGAGGAGTCGGCACTGTACGAGCCTCACAATCACATCTGTGTAATCTTTTCAGCAGTTTTGTTTACTCAACCATTAGTCGCTGAAAAAGTCACTGATTCAATCTAGATGAAAAAAAAAAAAAATCTGAACTGGGTTGAAGCAGATTTCTCATGTGACTCCTGGCATCTCGCACCGATGCATTTACATATCGGAGAGTTTATACAGAAAGAATTCTGATAAGCACAAAATCAGGAAACAGAAAAAAAAAAGAAATATGAAGAAAAACTGAAGCTGAAGATTCACAATTTGAGGTTTATCTCTCACTCTGATGTTCGTTCGGTGATGGAACGTTTGACTACTAAGGTGATTGTTCAAGTCGTTTGGTTTGACTTTCTGTGCATTCCTGCAACACACACATTTCACCGCAGGGGTCAGAGGTCAAATAGCAGCCTGTGAGGTAATCCTCCAGCAGGTAGAAGGTCTGGAATTTTTCGAAGAGTTGTCAGAAAGGTCAGAAATATCAGCTGTCACAGAAAAACCTGTTCCAACGTGAAGAGCAACAACCTGTCATTTGCCGAAGTGTCAGAAATGACTCGTGTGCGTTTCCTTCGACCGTCCCTCTGCAGGAAGCAGCACCGCTGGTTGTTTATTCAAACGACATGTGTTTGCAAGGCGACATGTTGAAAAGACATGTTTACGGTGGATATATGATCAGCACGAGCGGCGAATCTTAAACTTTAAAGGTCATCTTCGTCTGCGTAATATCCCGGCCTGTTCGGACGGAAATGCTCGCTCTGCCATTTGCAAGAAGCAGTGACGCAGGTTGCAGCCATGATGCACGAATTTCAAAGAAGACTCAGCTCATAAAAGGGTCCAACTGGCGGCTGAGGGGATTTATATTATAACACACAGAGACCTACTGTCAGATATCTTGGGAAAAACATTTTTAAAAGTGCTTTTACACAGATTTTTACAAAAGTTTGAATCTTTTTAAAGACAAAACAAAATCCTTTTAATGGCTAAAGTCATGTGACTCCACCTCCTTTAGACAGAGACACTCTGTCTCTGAAGGATTACAACAAAACAAACATGAGATGGATTCATGTCGTTTTATCGTAAACAGCAAATACAAACACACAGTGCTGCTAAAAGCTCCGATTTGTGACCAGAATTCCTAATTTTTCCGGCGCATACCTTCCTTCCAGGCCCCCCCGATTCAATTAAGTATCATCACAGCACTTTCGTGAAGTAATTTGGAAAGTGACCTGTTGTATTTTTCCCTGAACTCGGAGCATTTACAGATGGAGACCATTTACCCATCTCCCTCTTCTTCTCCAGAACTCCTCAGTGGCTAATCGATGGGTGAGCGGCATTAAAGGAGATGTGTAAATGAGTCCAAACGACTGGGCATTCACAGGCCTCATTTCCTCAGTGATTAGATCAGGATCTCCTCCCATGCAATGATGTTTTCATTATCCTACACTCCTCTCCTCCTTTTCCCCCTCTTCTCTCCTCTCCTTTCGTCCAATCAGGGCGAGGCAGCCCAACATGGTCGTGAGACAATAACGGTATCGTCGCTCCAAACTGGAAGATGTGATTGTCTCATCATCCAAAATGAAAAGAGAAGGTCGTCAGAGTACGAAACGAGTCCAACGACGAGTGAGAAGCTGTTAATAACATGAACAAAGCATCGAGGCTGCTGATGGTCAAGCTTTTACGAGTCACCACCAGTTTTTTTTAACAGATATTAAAATCAAATTCAAGTTATCTGAAATAAACTTTCTAGACAGACGTAATTCCACCAGCTGCCTCCAGGAGCGTTGATGATGGTCGGTTCATACTAACCCACCTGCTGATTGCGTGGCATGTAAACACGGTGTGTTGTGCACGAATGGAGCGCTGCACAGTGATGTGCATGCAGCAGGTGCACGCTGGGAATTTTTATGAGTAACTCTTCCAAGTTTCATCTGAGTGAAACAGGTTTTTATGACCACAGGTACCCGCACATTTGTGCACATTATAGTCATCAGAAAAAACATACACAACTCGAAACCCTCCCTCACCAACGTGTCGCATGTGCGTCGCCGTGCATGTAGCAGGTGCTAACGAGTGCTGAAGGGAAACTGTATTTATAGTTTTCCTGCCAGTGTTGCTTCCTTCTCTCTCTTTCCATCTCTCAGAGTCCATACATGCGCCACTCAGTCTCCTCCTCTCCGTCTTATACCCGATTCAATATCCTTTATTAGCATCAGCCGTGTTATATAAGCAACACAGCCGACCGCCTGCGTCCCCAGCCGCGCAGCATTCGCTCCTGTTACCGACTATATTTAACAGACTGTACAACAGAAATATCTGACGGCCTCAGATATCTGCCTTCAGAGGCCGACCTGCTCGTTGTGATGGGGAGATTGTTCCTGATTGCATTGATCTGAAACTATATTTAGAAGCCAACAGTGTACAAAACATTTATCAGTGTCTGCAAGCTGCTTCAGCTCAAGAGAATACTCAGCCTGTCTGATTTCTCCTCTCTTTTCTTTTTTTTCCCCTGCTTTTGGCATTTGTTTTCTGCCTTTTTTTTTTTTATTTGTCTCCGAGGAGCAGCAGTGATGTTTCTCTTCAGTGGATGTGTGTTGTTTTTGGTTTGAACCCAGTGACTGTGGGAAACTGGGAAAATTCCAATGAGCTCTTAATTGCTTAAAAAACTGATAAAAAGAGATGGGAAGCTTTTATGGCTCGAGCACCAGGGGGCCACTGGATCCACTTTCATCAGCTGGTATCGAGTATCAGGTACGAGCCAGTCAGCACAGCTCGCTGCTGATGTTATGAAGGTTGTTCTTTATGACAGTGAGAGAAGAAATCTGTATTCAGAACGCACATTTATTTATTTATTCATTCATTCGTGTAAGTCTCTTTTTTTACTTCATTTAAAAGCCAGCTGCTTGTCAGAGAATCACAGCGTCCCGTGATGTTTTGATGTGATGTGACAGGCTTGTCTTCTCTGGAGAATCTGAAGTAAATACTGAAAACTGAACATGTTTTTTTACACTTAAAGGTCATACAAAATATTGTCAGTAGCGCTGATCAAAACGGTGATTACTGGCAGCTTTAACATTTAAAAAAAATCAGTGTCTGCTTTCAAAAACCAGCATCAATCTACCAGCTGCCCGCTCATACACATGCAAACTACACGCCAACTCGCACAGACGCACCCCCCCCTCATGCAGATACCAACATACACACGTACGCCGCATAGATTTCCATCTTACACAGCGGATTAAGATGCCATGTCTCGTCTATGCACGTTAAGACGGCATGAATAACCCTAATCTCATTCTGCCCACAAGGGACTCGTTTCAATGAAGACGTCAGTTTGTTTCCGCCGAGCTGTCTGGACTTCTGTCACAGCTAAACTTGTACATCTTAATTACTGATTTCATCTAGTGATGAGTCTCAGAGTCTTATCTGTGTGAAAACAAAAAAAAATTCTGCCGGCGGGGTTCGAGATTAGTTTGCTTTTGTCTGATGTAAAATCAGCAATGCAAATCCGATGCGAGCGTGTTGTTGAGCGCAGTGACATCATCCCGAAACGGCGTCTCATGTCAGATTTGAAATGAAGTTAAGCATCACAGTTTTTCTTTTTTTATTCTCTCCACATGTCGAAAGAAATCAGAATGTTAAGTTGGAGGTGACATCAAGGTTGGAGGTTGTGCTAACGTTCAGAACGTGCATGTTCGCATGTTAGCATCTCAAGCTTAAGTCTGTCAACACACCTTTCTGATTGCAAAAGGCAAAACTCAACCAGTGTATCTTCTGACCTTCTCAATGCTCCATAATCCATCATGCACCATGGAGTTAACTGCTCAATAAAGCTCTCAGGACTCGTCTGTTCCTCAAAGTTGTTCCCCTTAAGAGCCTGTGTTTAAGAAAGGCTTCATGCCAAAGAGCCGATGTTGCGAAAGGGGCAAAGTCTGCAAAAAAACCCTGACGCCACGCGGTTCTGACTGAGCTTCTGCATGAAAATATCACATCTTCTGCTGTACGTTCATGTGTGGAACTGGCTCCTTTTTTTCCATCACCAGTGAAAGGATGTTTCTGTTCTTAAAAGCTTCATTTCCAGGACGTGAGACCTTGTCGGCCTTGAATCAAACACAACCTAGCTGTACAATACCTTAAAACTACACACACACACACACAAAAACAAGTTCAAGTGTAAACACACATACAGAGATGAACAATAAAAAAAATCTGTGACCGTGTTACGTTACCTTGTATAACACTCTGTGGCTCTTTTTCATAGATGAATGCTGCGTGTACGGAGGTCGATTGTCTTCATCATATCCACACAGAATGAAGACAGATATTTCAGCATTTTTCAGATTTCTGCTATTATGAAACAGTCACTTAACAATCTTGACCTTCGAAGTATGTCAGCGCTTTCACACATTATTTGGATGCCCATGTGCACACACACCACACACACACACACGCTCACGGATACACACTGTGTTTGGGCAGGCAAAGCGAGTGAAATTTTTCAAATTTCAGCTCACATGAAACAGTAGACGGGACCAAGTCCTCGGGGAGCAGAGAGGAGTCGAGTTACATGCAGTTTAAGTGTCTCCCCGCTGCAGAGTGTGTTCCATAACGTTCCTCCTGCCAACAATAAAGAGCACAGAGTTCTGCAACGCTGAGCTAGCACTTCTAGTTCCCATTTTCCCCTGTATTAAGGAAGAAAGTTCAAACCCAGAGATGCACTCAAACACTAGCACGCATTGGAGAAGAAAAAAAAAAAGAAAAATTGGAACGCAGATGACAAGGTTAGATTTCACAGCAGCAGTAAAACCTACTGAAACAGTTTGTGCAGAATAAAAATGTGCCTGAATACAAAAAATAAAAGGAAAAGACGAACGTCAAACTGCACGACGTGAGATTCAGTTACAACCAAACACGTCACGTCTTTCACTTCAGCTCAAGTTCAGCTGATGTCTTGACCTTTCGCACATGGCTGTCGGATTCAACGAGCAGACTGTCGGTGTTTGGAAGGAAAAGACGGTTTCATGTCACTGCAGCACTGCATGAATCCAGTAGCATCAGAACAACATGCGTCACCTCCTGAAGCTGCAGCCATGAAGGCCTGCAGATGCAGACACACACACACGTGAATGCAGGCGAGTGACTTTCAAAGTTTTCTAGTTTTTAGTTTCTAGTTTGTGATTCGTTAAAGTTTCAGGTGAAAAAGGAAAAAGGTTCGACTTCACTGATGAGCAGAGAGCGATTCTGGCTTCTGTGTTTGGTGCTGATGAGAGGGAGGAGATGACAGGCTGTCAAGAGCAGGAACAGGAAGTGGCTCCATCACAGAGTGGACGACAGCCAATGAGAGCTAAGTGGGGTCAGACACACACACACACACATGTCTTTGCTATCGGTTGAGGCTGCGATTTCACAGGTCAAAGTTCACCTCAGTTTAGCTCCACACGAAGCCGAGAGGCAGAGGTGCTCGGATATTTTATTCTCTTTTCACTCACAATAAGAGTGGGAGGGAAATGTAGTGTGTGACTGTGGTCTCCTGTAGAAGGCGCCACCTACAGGAAAAGTATCAGAACTACAAATAACCCTCCTCACATGAGCGATGCCATATACCGGTGATTTCCGTGTTCGGTCAGATGTTTGTTTACTGTTTGTTCAGTAACTTCAGGACCTGTCATCACTTTTTTTTGATTGAATGTCTCAGAATGTAAAATATCCGTCAGTGAGCGACAAAATCAATTTGTAAATTGAAGCGTTTCAATCCTGTGCATCACTGAGTCAGCCCAAATGCTCCGTCATCAATCAGCCATCAATCAGTCAATCACAAAAACCATCTGTGCTGCAGCTTAAAAACGCCGTGACCACAGGAAACCTGAGAGGTTTTTTCAGTGTGAAATAAAACAACATCGTTCAAAAAATAAAACCCAAAAAGAGACACAAACATTTCCATCCGCTCGAGTCGCTCTGCTGTCTGCACGGCAGCATTGATAACTGTCAGTCGTTGGGGTGAGATGAATAGAGATTCCCCGCAGTAAAGCACCGAGGTGAGATGATGTTGCTATAGAAACGGATAAATGTTTCCGCCTTGCACACACACGGCGCCGTGGTTAATGAACCTGACCAGACAGGATGGGTCTCCCCATTGTTAAACACTGACGACGGCTTCTGGAGGGACTTAAATAATGTAACGGAAATTAGCACAGCCCCGTGGCTCCGTAGCTCCGGACCTTTTTTTTTTTAAAGTCAAGAGCTCCTGATGCGACAGGCGGTGATGTGACATCCTTAACTGCACCTGTGGGAAACTCTTCAGCTGCACTGATTCACAGTAATCACATGGTTGCTCATCAATAAATATATATATACTCTGAAACGTTTGCACAACAGCTCTGGTCTTTTTTAATTATCACCTGTTTGTTTTTACGTTATCTTTACACCTTTAAATCTACACGTTCAGCTGCAATGAAGACACGTTACACGTTACCTTTTGGTGTCAGCTGAAGAGACAAAGGCAGGAATGAATCCTTACTGGTCCAACAGAGGATAAAATATTAAATTTATATGTGAATAAAGGCATTCATAAAGCACATTTTTATCACAAACAATATTTTTTTAAAACAGAATTCAGACACGATTGAAACTGAAAATACGTATCATACGTATCATCAATGAGGCTGGTTACTGTGATCACACTAATCCACTGTTTATAAAATCTCATGCTATGAAATCTAATGACTTGTTATATTATAAAATAATGCAAATAATGTCTAGAGCTAAAGCAAAGTTACTCCCAGACTGTGTCCAAAAGTACAGGAGTCCAAATATGATTTGAGAGACAAAGTTCACTGAACAAAAAGCAAGAAAAGAAATCAAAAGGAGATTTATTTCTATTGTTGGAGTCAAATTATGGAACAATGCTGATATAAATATAAGAATGTGTAATTTGCTCTTGAGCTTCAAAAGAATGGTTAATAATGCCATTTTTGAAGGTTATAAATGTGAATGATTTGTTTCTTTGTTATTTTTATTTTCCTTTGTCTCTGGTGTTATTTTGGTGAGCGTAGCTTAAAATGATTAGTACGTAGGCATAAATAAGCATTATGCTTCTGCCTTTTCAGTCACTAACCTGTTTGTGCTGTATGAACCGTTTGTATTTCTTGTATTTTAAGATGACTGAATAAATTTACGATGACTATGACTTACAAAAAACTGAGCTGAATCTTGAGCCCACAGATGTTGTGCTACAATCTCATGAGGTTAAATCTTTTTCAGTTTAAGCTTTAGATGGACCAGAAAAAGCTTTATTAGCAGAGAACGTTAACGGGGTCTGCAAAAGGACTGGATGTAGTTTTCCAAAAACAGAACCCCAAAATCACTCCAAAAACCACCAGAGCCCTTTTCCGGAGCGCACACACGTCCAACTGGGTTCGCAGCCAAGCCGTGTAACACACTCGCCGGTCTGCCATGTCGCTGACACGGACATGCTATCCTCTGGTGGATTGGTTGCTCTGTTTCACACTTTGGCATGAGGCTGAGCTGGCACGTCCTGCTGGCTTCCCACAAACATGAGAGACTCTCCTAAACTTCTCCATTGTTACCGGATATTATGTATTAAATTCTGATATGACGGAGAGACATTGTGTGCCTTTTGTGACTCTCTAATATTGAAATGGCGGTTGTACGTAAATAAATCTTATAAAAATGTGGCTCGTATGGCAAAATCACGGCTCGGTGCCGTTTTAAGCAGCATTTCCTTAAAGAAAAGCCAGAAACTAGCTGGAGAAATTTAATTTCTTGCTTTATTTCTTTAGCATTCTGCAGCAAAAAAAGGCAATTTAAGATTTTAATTGAGCAGACGGATTAGAATAAACTGCCATTATTGCATAGCTGAACGCAATGAGCAGACGTGCTGCAAAGGTAAAACATGCCGTGTGGATCTGAATCTGAACTGATTGACAAGCTTGTTTTCACCCACCAAGTCGGCTCTTTTCACAAAAAGTCAGATGTTTAGACTTTTAGAAATGTTCTTTTTGAATAAATACGAAATGAGCTTTCTGCCTGTTCACAGTGTAAAATTGGCAGCTAATTTGGAGGATATGGAGCTTTCTTTAAAACTGCAGCAGGCACTGCAAGCTGCTCCGAGACACTTCGGGCCAGAAAAAGATGTGATGCAATAAATCGCTCTGCTGTCATGCACGCCAGAAAACTTATAGACGCTGTAAGTCACCGCGGCTTCCGTCCAGATTTACTGCCTCATCTCACTTTTTTTTATCAAACCATTTTGATAATTCCAATAAATATCACTGTCTGTGAATTAATTTAGTCACGACAAAAGAGAAAAGCTGTCAGCAAAACATCTTTTAAAACATATAAGACACTCAAAAAGCCAGAATTATCCTCTAAGAACATAAAGATATTCTGCATAAAGTTGACCTGACGCGTCCTCGACATGTCTGGACGCAGAGCGAAAACGCTTGCCAGGCTCATTAGTGGAAAGCTGAACTTGAATATATTTTTAACTTTCTGGGTCAAGAGGAGGCACAAATATCCACTTTTTAATGAATAAATAAATGAAACATTTACCCTTTTTTTTTAGGGTTTTACATTTGTTGTAGTCATTTAAAATGCAACAAACTGTGATCCGAGTGCTCAGAAACCTTAAAAAAACGAGCTCAGCGAGCCTCTTCAGGGCTGTGGAACGGTGCCCCCAAGTGTACGAACACACACACACACACACACACACACACACACACACACACACACACACGTGGTCACGCAGTGCAGCCAGATATTGTGCAACACTGACAGATGACATGACATTTGAATGGGAACTCGGTATGCTGAAGTGAAACTCGACTGGAGTGAATGAAAAACATTGTGAATAGCAGAGTTTCGTGTCGGATCGCGGCGAGTGACTTCAAGTGAAATCCAGGAGTGTGAAAGTATGTCTGTCTCTCTCTTTCTGTCTCACAATCTGTCTATCACTCCCCCCTTTTTTGGCCTCAACCTTTTTTTTTCCACACAGTTTCTCTCATTTCTCCTCGTCTCTCTGTCTTATTCTTTACCCTTCTCTCTGTATTCACACCTTAAAGTACTCGTTTACTTATAAGTACTTTCAATCCAGACCAGAACTCTGACCTTAAACTAAAATTAATGTGACTTGAGCATAAACTTAATTCCTAATCCCAGAAATAAATTTTGCCTGGCCAGAAAATCCGTATTTTGGAATTCATCCCCATTTTTTTTTAAACTAGCAGCACTGATCCTCCTAAGTATAGAAATACAGAAAACACACACACACACACACACACATACTTTTTTCTGTCTCTCTTCCCTTCTTGCCAACTCCAGCCAACCCTTTCGCTGCTTAGTCAGCCGAAAGCACGGATGCATCGTCTGAACCAAAAAAACCTCTCTGCATTCCTGTGGCAGCATCTAAAGGAACATTTCAGTAAAAATCAGCCGTGCCGTCCTAATGAGATCAAGATGGATTATGAGCTGCACTCTGCAGCGAGCTGCCAGCGCCTGACACGGCCCAGTGTGCGCCAGGCGGCTGCTCCCCAAGATGTAAAAGGGCAACTTTTAATCTCATTTCCCCCCCTCGTGAAAAGGCATAATAAGTAATCGTGTTACCCATCAGCCCCGACTCTGTGCTCGGGTTGTGTGCATTACTGACAGTGAGAAATGATCTGTCTGAAATTTAACCCGGCACTTACATCCAAAGAGATACATGCTTGTGTATCTGTGTGTGTGTGTGTGTGTGTGTGTGTGTGTGTGTGTGTGTGTGTGTGTGTGTGTTACTTAACGTGTGTGTGTGTGTGTGAGACAGAAAGAGAGGAGCAAGAGAGGATCCTCCACATACAGAAAAAAGTGAAGTCAGAGGAAGTCCACATGCAGTTTTCAGACCTCCTACAGTCTGTGAAGTAAC
>JAQMCX010000010.1:618902-632458 GCA_029814765.1 Acanthurus leucopareius | reverse complement strand
CTAGCTGCAACATGTTTGGCATTGAGGTGGTTACGGAGGTTGGAAGAGCTCCGGATAGGAAAATTCTTTCCTGGACAGTTTGTGCACACATCCAGATTTACACCTGGTAGTTGTTTTCCAACAAACCCAGCAACGACTTCTTGTCCTTTTTTTAAAATATATTTATATTTTATATACACTTAGCAAATGATCGGAGCCAGAGTCGAACTCACGTGGAGAACGAATCTTCCGTACATGGGAACTCGTGGAACGAGAAATGTTCCGTGCTGTTTGGAGTGCAAAAATAAATTGCGATTAAATGCGTTATTTTTTTGTCGCGTTATTTTTTTGTCGCGTTTTTTTTCTGTAATTAATTAATCGTAATTAACGCGATAAAGTCCCAGCCCTAATAAAAATATAAAAAAAAGAGCATCTCCGTTAATTAAGAAAGCACATTATTCTTGCATTTTCACACCACTGCTGTGCTCATATGAGCTCCTTCTGCATTACGGTTACTTTTAGTATCTTTTTTTTTATCTCTACTAGCTTATTTTACTTTCCTCTAATAAGACAACATCCAAGACCCTGCACACACACACATACACACACACACACACACACACACACACACACACACATACAGGTGCAGTTATTCTGGTTGATTAGGGGAAGTCAGCCAGAGATATTCTGTTTATATATGTGTGGTCATCAAATATAATTAATAAGAATGAGAAAGGTGATGGTTGTCTCGCCTCGTGTGCGACAGAAATAGCAGAAGAGTGAAGGAATCTCCGATACGAAGATAAAAAAACACATCTGCATGCAGATAATGACTGTGTACGGACTCTCCAGGAACACATTCATGCATCCCAGCTCACTCTGCTGGGGACGAAACTCTCCTCCACTTACTGTCCCGGATCTCCATCCTGATGGGCAGTTATAGTTATACACACAGTACAATAAAGTGTCATTGGATTTCTGTGTTTAACCCCCCCCCGAAGAGCGGTGGACATCCGGTGTGGCCCCCAGGTATTCATCTCTCCAAACCAGCGACCTGGCGGAGGACACGGATGGGAGAACGAACCTTACGGATATATTTTGATGGTGAGGAAACTGCTGCAAACACAGGAAGTCTATGCAAACTCCAAACGGAAAGGTTCAGTAAAATGATGATTGTTTTTTGTTCCAGATGCTCAACATGGTGGAGAATCAGGGAACTTTAAGGCTAAGATACACTTTTAGGGGACATGTGCGCTTGATGAAAAGGTTTATCTGCCGATCAAACTCAACTACAAGTTCTCGCCGAACACAAAAAGTTGAAAGTCGCGGCTTCAGTAACTGACAACACGGCAGCGGGGCGGCAAACCCGAACTCAGGCCTTCAAAATGTTCCAGAAATCTGTCAGCGATGTCAAATGCTACATCTAATTTTTTCTTAAATTTAGCAGAAGTGGCTGTTTGCAGGGATTTAATCTGTAGCCTTCAGAGTACAGAACTGACTCCTCATAACCACAAGGCCAAGCGGTCTCCAGCTAACATTCGGATGCTTCAGCGAGAAAGGTTGAGAAAGGTCAGAGCTGAAGGGCCCGGTCAGGAAGACTGTCACAGGTTTGCAGCGAGAAATCTTTCACTTCTTTTATAGGTCAATGAAATGTTCATCTTAAAGGTCAGAAATGTACGTCTTTTCTGCCTTCATTTCTTCAAAACCCCCCCCCCCAGCTCACTTTTCTTGATTTTCCATGACACATAAAGCAGCGATTAAAGTTCGAGCCTCATGAACCGTCGAAGCCGAGTTTAAACTTCTGCGGAGATACGAGCCACGATGCCGCCATTACACAAACTGTAATAATCTCTCCATCAAATGAAAGTGAGGGGGAAAAAAAATCTAATAAGCATATTAACGATGATAGAAGAGTGAATTTTAATCACAGATAAGGATTTTATCAGCCTCTCGTGGGCATGAATCTGCTCCACACTTTAGCCCGTCTGACAGACGTTACAAACTGGATTGAGCTCGAATGAGGCAGAGTGGTAAAAAAAACCCCAGCTCATTATGAAAACATTAACTCCAAATCCATTTGTTTTTCCCGCTAACAGGCGTCCGGAGCAGAATACTTACTGTATCTGCTCTCTGAATAATGAAATCATTAATATGAATTTAATAAAATGTGTCCGTTACATTTTTAATGTTTCCAGGTTTTTTCTCTTATTATGCCTTGCCACCCCCACCCCCCCATCACCATACAAAAAAGACCCAGAGAGTCAATTCTGTAATTAAGACACATTAACACATAACACCTAACAGACTGGCTCAATTACCACAACGGCTATTAAATTATATTGGAGCGAGCGGCGGTGGAAACGGTGGTGTTCGTTATGGAAAGTGCTATTCGCATGTTTCCACTGCTGAGCGCCTTCACGAACTGCCAGGAAGGAAGGACTCATAGTTTCACTGTGGGAGCTGCTCCGAACCTGCTAACAGCACTTATTCGTCTCTGTTCGGCTTAAGATTCATAAAGATTTATCAGAAGTTGAGTGAGTTTATCCTGCAAATTCACAGGAATGAAACAAAAAAAGTCACTGGTGCAGAGACGTATGGACATCTGACACTCACAGACAACAGGACGTCACATTGGATTCAATGGAGATGCAACGTAAAGCAGATTATTTCAATCCCCTAATATACATCACACACATTCAGCCTCCTGTTTCTGTGTGTATTCAGGCAGCAGAGCTACAGTTTCATCTCAGCTGTGCAGGGATGGCGGGGGTCCAGCGGTGGTGGTGGTGGTGCTGGAGGTGCCATGAAGTTATACAATCAGAATGTTAATGTGCACTTAAAATGAAATGTATGTGGCAGAGAGTTTCCCCTGCTGTAATTTCAGGTTTGAGGCATATTTGAGAAGCCTCAGTCGAGGGGTCCGCACCGAGAGGAGCGTGGGTATGTTTAAGTCATCAGGCCGTGGGTGATCCTTTCCCTGTGCTGTGGCGCCTCCTGCTGGATGTAGTTCTGAGAAATGTAAAATTATATTTTGCTAAAAATGGTTCCTTGTACCAGGTGAAAGTTAAGGACGTGGAAATTTTTGGAATATGTGCCAGATTTTTAAATTTTTTTTTGTAATTAATTAAGCAAAAAACACTCAAGAGATTCCAAAGTTGTTGCTTTTTATTTTTATTTTTTTCATAAAAAGGTGCTAAACATTTTTTTTTAAATTATATCAAACAGAAGTAAAGATAATATTTACTTCTCAACATCAGTTAAGCCTTAGAATTAAAAATGCAAAAGCTATAATTTGGGATTAAGAGGAACATTTGTTAAAACCTCAGTCAATTAAACCATAATCCTTCTGTCCTAAGCAACTTTATTCGAGTAACTTGGCATATTTTTCACAGTTGGCTTGAAATTAATTTTATGTAATTAAGCATCTCATTTCCACTTCATGAAAAGACTGAAGTACAATATATTATAGGGTTTTTAGCTCCATTTATTAACACCTCATGGCCTTGAGAGGGCAGCACCAAACCATTACATAATAACTATAACATTATAACTATAACAATAATGACAATAATAATAACTGTAGCACTAAAATTAAATACTATTAATTTATATTTTACATACCTCTTTTCAGTGGCCGGGGTCGACCAGCCGTCTAACTTCAGTTTTTACATTAAACGTGTACAGACTTATAAAATATTGTTCCAGTTTTGAGAGAATCCTTCTTCGTGCAAACAAAAACTCTGATGTGACTGTGTCTTTTGCAGGAATCCGACATTAAATCTGGTTCAATTTCAGATTTATAACTTACACAACATCACTGAACTGACCTGCAACAAGTGCAAAGACTCAAGGACTCTTTAGAGACAAACCTCCTTCTCAGGTCCATGTTTTTTTAAGAAATCACATCAATGGAAACACATCAGGTGATTAACAAGCCTTACATTACAGTATTGCATTTTGTTTCTGGAAGAGTCTTGAAATATGACACTGACTTTGGAGGAGTTACGGGTCATCTTACCCCGCTGGCTCAAAAAGAGGCTTTAAAATTCAAAACAAGAATAAATCTCCTGTCCGGACGTTCAGATGTTGTCTCTGTTTTTTTATCAGGAGATGCTGCGGCGCTGCTTACCGGCAGCAGCGTCGCTTTTCCTGTCAACTCCATCCATCAGACTAATGAATCAAACACTGGCAGGTAAACTTTTTCACTTTCAGACTTCAAACACACTGAACTGAAGTGCAACAAAGCAGCTACATTTCCTGATTTACGACTTGGATCCGTGCAAACCTGTTTGCAGTCGAACTACAATTATGCTAAAACTGCAAAATCGTGTAAGTGCACCTGCATCTTTTAGCTTTGTGATACAATTTTATATCTAAAATTTACATCTAAGATTTTTTCTTTCATTTAAACACACTGTTGGTGTTTAAAAATTCAAATATATTCAGTTTCAGTGAGTCAACGGGGCCAAAGAAAGAAACTTGGGAACATTATTGGAAGTTGGAAAAAAAAATGCAGACAGTGATGTAATCTGGAAAAAAAAACTTAAGTTTTCCACAAGCACTTTTGAGTAATTTGGGGAAAAAAATGGAATTAATATACAAAAAATTATTAAAAATTCATACCTTTGTGACTGAAAAGCTCTTTGGAATCACAAAAAGAAGCTCTTTATTGTCTTTATGGAAGTTAAAAACGAACTGCGCTGCTGTTCTGTTTTGAGATTACGAGTGAATGAGCTGACATTTGGAAAAGATCGACCTGAGATTTAGCATCTCATCACGGCCGTAAAAAAAAAAGGTACGATCATGATTCATCCTGACTGATTAGTGACAACAGTTTTCTCCCGGCCCTGCGAGAGAAAAAGTTTGGAGAAGCTGAGAGTAATGAAACTTGTCGAGGAAGTATGGAATCATCATTACCATGTCAACATTTCCATCCATCCAGCAACACGCCAAGATTCAACATGTGAGAGGAAAGAAAAAGCAAAAAAACTGGGGAAAATTAGAAAAAACACAACAGAAATATTAACTATAACAATGTTGTGATGAGATGAAGCAACAACATGAATGTGCTTTGAGTAAAGTTTAGCAAAAGACAGAAAGAAAGACAAGGAAAACCGAAGAGGGGCCGAGTCTGGGGGCCGAGTCTGGGGGCCGGGTCTGAGGGCCGAGTCTGAGGGTCGAGTCTGGGGGCCGAGTCTGGGGGCCGAGTCTGGAGGCCGAGTCTGGAGGCCGAGTCCGAGGGCCGAGTCTGAGGGCCGAGTCTGGGGGCCGAGTCTGGGGGCCGAGTTCGGGGGCCGAGTCTGGGGGCCTCGTGCTGTGCAGGTCTTCCAGCTCCTGTTTGAAAGGTGGCTCGGCTCCGCTAAATGGCTCTAATTTACGAGCTCGGGGTCTCAGGTGCGCAGTATGTTAACGATTGTCTGGCTGGTCGGGGAGGAGAACACACGGGCTGTCTGGCCTGGGTGCCAGCCAGATGCAATCCATCACACACTCCCATGGAGAAACACACACACACACACACACAAACACACACACACACACACACTCTCCTCCAGCCGACCTCCCCACTGTAAATCCGCTGTACGCTAAAGACATCCAGAGGCAGCCTGTGTGTGTGTGTTGGTGTGTATGTGGATAAGCAGACTATACGTCTCAATGTGTGTGTGTGTGTGTGTGTCAGGAAGGCTCTGTCTGTATTTATATTCTTTTAGTGTCCGTGATGAGTTTAAATACAGACGCTGCAGCCTGAGAATGACTCACATGACTGGAGTCGGCCGGTGAGAGGCCACAAAAACAAGTTTCTGTCTTTATTTATTGCCTATACATCATAAAATGCACAGTTATTCCTAAATCACATGTATGAATTCGCTGTGTGTGTTGCTCAGATGTTTGTTGTCTCTCAGACAACCTGAGGAAAATGTTTCCAGTCGTGGAAGTAAGAATTGGCTCGACTTTTCTTGGATTTGCAACCCATCTCTTCCTTTATTTTTCTTTTGTAAAAACTCACTTATCCCTTATAAAAGTCGTCCTCACTAAGGCTTGGTGTTGTGCAGACCGGCCATATTTTCATTTCCTGTCGATCTGTCTTTAAAAACAGACCAGATTCTTTCACATAAAATGCAAGAAATGAAGACTTTTCCGTCTGAGATAATGGCACCGCAATAAAACAACATCTTAGATTTGAACGTTAAACTCAATAAGCACTGTATTGTTTCTAGGAATCTTGGAACAAGAAGATACAGCCGACAGACTACATTGTTTTTTTTCTCCTATTTAAAATAATTTACTGAATCTATTACTGAGATTGGGGGATACAGCGACATCTACAGGTGCAGCTTTATAATGATGAAGACAGGTTGTGTACAGTTGTGTCACAGTGTTAGTAGAGAGACAGTCGACTTTAAGAGGCTTTAAAATCAGAAAATATGAGCATAAAACAAACTCTGTCTTTAATATTTCATTTGAAAAAAAAAGTGTACTTTCTTGACAAAACAGCAAACCCCATTTCATCAGCTACTTCCAGATTTGCTTTCTTTACAACATCTGAAGAAGCTCTGCAAATGAAGACAGAAATCAGCCTTCTGTCACATAACGACTACAGCTCCACTTTTGACCTGATAAGTAACCCTGGTTATGATAAAACCATTTATGAAGAAACTGTAGTCGTTATATTTTTAAGGACCAAAGAAAGAAACCCAAAGATGCAGCAAAAAGGTGCTGATGTGTGGCTGCACTGGTGAGGTTATCCAGTTGCTTTTTTGAAGCAAAAAGTCCGAGTGCTGGTGAAAATGCACTTACATTGAATAGTGTTAAAGTTTATAAAGTAAAAATCTATACATTGTGACAGGAAGGGCCAACGAGGTCGTTAAGTAAAATTGAATTAAGTGAGTGTTGTGGTCGACCTGCAGCTAAACAGGATTATTTTGGTGGAAAACGTGCCAAAAAAATAGTTTTTCCACTTGAAACAGTCCGGCTGCAATTAAGAAGTTATAATCATATTGACAGTCACGTCTTCTAACGGCTAACCAGGAAGAACACAACTTCCTACTGGTGTCAAGCATCATGGAAATTTGTATTTTCAGCTGACCAACCTCGACTGCAAACTCAGCCGAAGCTGGACGACGTCTTCCAGCCTGCAACCTTCAGCATCCTTGTGTGGTTTCAGCTGCACAGCTAGCCACTGGCTAACAGGGCATGCTAGGCTACAGAGGACACAAAAAATGACCGAGCGCCTGCAAGTGCCACTAATTAGAAAATGTTTCACTTTGTTTGCAATTTCAAGATCCTCCACAGAGTGTTTTTAAAGACTTGTTTTGTCTGGTTTTGCCCCTGAGGTGGCTCCTCTGTGGTGTGTGTTTGCCTCTGCTATATGGCTGGCGTGGACAGCACAATTTGCTCCCGCCAACGAAAAAAAGTAAAATGCTAACTTGAATATTAGCTTTCTTTAGCATAGAGAGAAAGGGGTCACCAGGAGTGCAGAGGCGGTCACAGAAAATGAAATAGTTACACAGCTTGCAAACGAAACACACGAAACACACGAAACACAGCTGCAGGAGATGTTTCCCTTCTTCTAACACACCACAGCGTTTCCTGAAACAAATCAAACCAAGACACTTGTCCTTGTTTTCCAATGATTTCAAAATGCCATCATATTCCCATGAGCGTGTAAAAATAATCCATGTTGGGTAATTATGCACAGAATAATTACAGAGTTCGGGACTGACCTCGTCCTGAGGAGGGAGGCCTGTTTACTCAGCGGCTGTGAAGGAAAAGTGAAGCCGCCGTCTGTCTGTCTGCACCCTGCTGTCAAGAGCTTTTAGTAAAGATGGTGGAGAAAACACAAGTGCTTCTTGTTTGACATGTTGCACCAGTCGACCATGACAAATCAATCCAGGTATTAATGGGAAAAAAGGTCTTTCCATCATCTATAATTCATCCATCAGGTTTTTTGTGCAAATAATGTCCACTGATGCACCGTCTTAGAGTTTAAAGAGTTATTTTTCAAACATTAAATCATATTACATCAGTGTGCAAAGGAACATTTTGAGATATTCAACTTGTCTCATTTGAGGCACTTTGTTTTCTGTTTGCAAAAATATGTCTAATTTATTGATAGGATGCATACGTACTTATATATGAAGTCAGTGATGTTATGATGCTGGAGCACACTGGCAGCATGTGTGCATCAGATAATAAAGACCTTTTGTTTTCCGCCGCGCGCAGGCTGGTGGCATCGAGGTGCGTCAGGATACGTCACCGTCCTATTTCACGGTGTTGCATCATCGCTCCAGAAAAGCAGAAAACCAATTACTTTCCCCTTCTGATATTGACACATTTTTGTGTGGCGTGTGCCATGTCAAATGACTCGGGTCACGTGACGTGTTGTTATTCTACCACGTTAGTGTGTGTTGCCCTTGACTGTACGAAGCCGTAGGGTTAAAGGGATTAGACTGGGGGGGTTAAGATTATGTTAAGGAATTCATACAAGAGGCCTCTCTGGATTAAACAACATATAAATGTCTAATGCATGTTACAGATATGACATGTAGGTGCTTAACATTACACCTTGTCACCACGGTGACAGCAGCATGTTCAGACACACACACGATCCCCGTGGACGTACGTACGTGGAATTCGGAGGAAAAAAGGTTTAAAGCATAAAAGGAGACTGCAGGTTGTTGTTGCGGATGAAAAATTGTAAGATTCAGACAGTAGCATGTCAGAGGTACACAACAAAGCAACACAATCACTTCCAGCGTTCACTCAGACAAGCTGCAATATGGCAACCTGATAACTGACCCGTGTTCTGCTTCGGGGCCCCTCGCTCATAAATCTGTCACTTTTCAGTCAGCATTTTGCGAAGCCTCAATCTGACCTGCGGTGCAGCCCGGTGCTCTGACATTTATACACCCCGCGTGCCTGTCAGCAGTCACAGCTTAATCTAGGAAGGTGATAATGGAGCCTCCAGTTCTCGATCTGCGAAAGGAATCACCATAAAGTGCTTCCCTCTGGGGCCGGGGGGGGAAAATTCATGGGTACGGATCCTATCATTTCCCTTCCTGTTTAATGTCTTCAGCAGAGCAATCTGTCTTTCATTAACTCACGCACATCTTGTTTATTATGAAATAAATCTGGATTTTAGACGTTAGCCAGGATACAGACTTCCCTTAAAACGGGGCTCCCTGTTAAACGAGGTTAATTCCACCAGACGATTATCGTTCAATATGAGACATAAGTGGTCATTTGCGGTGTGATTTTCATTCTCTGATTTCGATTATGGATAATAAATTGTGTGCAAACTGTGCAGAATCCTTTATGGAGAACTTTTTCATACATAATTCACCCACTAGAGGGTGCTAAATGACAATATAATGATGGGCACACTGTAGGCTTCTCCTGTTTTATCTCCTGCTGTCATGTGTGCGTCTCCTCAGCTGTGGCTGTTTTCCCTGGCATGGCGCAGATCTGCAGCTGATGCAGATGTCCTGCTCGCTGTTGACCGTCCTGTCCAATCTCCTTCAGGGACTAATTATACTGGATAATATCATTGCTCTCCTCAGTGTTGACAGTTCTCCGTCCCACAGCAGCAGCAGCATCTGTTTTCTCTCTCCACGCCGGCCGCTGAGGGTCACACACGGCCTGCACAGTGTGTTGTTATGTCCGACTGCGGGCCTGCATGGGGCGGCGAGGAGGAGTGAGTCAGTGCGGTGAAAACTGAGGAGGTGTCGGAGTTTTTTTTTCTGGTTTCTGAATGTTTGAGTGTGCGGTAAACGTGTGCTTATTTAATGAAAGCTTTTGCAGAAGTTTGTTTCAGAGACTTTACTACCATTTTTGTTGTTGTTGTTGTTGTTGTTGTTGTGTATGAACCTGTTTTTTTTGTTAAAGCTTATTAAACTAGCAAACTGTCAGTTATTTTAAAAAAAGTTTCTCCTAACACACTTAAGCAGTTAAACACGTGACTTCCGTACAACCAAAGACTGATCACATCTCACCGAGCGGCTGGACTCTTCGGTGGCAACTACCGTACTTTTCGGACTATAAGCTGCACCCACTAAATTTAACAACTAAAACCACTAAAGCTTCTTCTTCAGTGTCAGAATTTAACAGCCTCAGAATTACTTCGTCACACACTTTCTTGTTTATATTCGTCCATAAATTTGCCGCATCATAGTTTAAGCCGCAGGGTTCAAAGCATCGGAAAAAAGTAGCGGCTTATAGTCCGGAAATTACGGTAATCAGACATCAGTTAACATGAACAAAAGCACCTTTCCTGGCATTTTATGACCTGTTCAACAGGTAAAGCTAAAGGAAAAAATATGTCTTAACATGCATTCTGTCACATGTTACATCTAGAAAACTAAAGTCAGCTGAAGGTCAAAGTTTATTGTTTCTTTGTGCCTGATCACAGTTTATTCAAATTCAATATAAACTAAAAGGTTTTGACTGGCTTGATGCTAAAAAGCTCTTAAACTACTCAGACAGATGACCAACAGGGGTTAACCCTGACGTATGTTTGCCAAACCAAACACTTTTTAAACAATTTGTAAATATGGGAAAAGATGCTGTGGAAAATTCAGATATTAAATCTTGTGTCTTTGCAAATTATGATGAAAAAAATGATAAATTATGTGATTTTAACTCACAGGCATGAACAGCAAGACCGAAAGCAAAGTGTAACTGGATGCTTTGACAACATAAACCTCTTCTCATGCATTCACTGTCACTTTACACACACACACACACATGCAACACACACTGTCTCTGCTATATAAGTAACGACGCTGCATTACATTACAGAACATTTACAGCCATGATGTTTACCCTAAAAAATACCTTTAACGACTAATCACGACAACCCTGAGAGTCACTTCCAGCAGCAGTCCAAAAGTTACTTCACAAACACTGAACTGTCAAAAAATCAGCCTGAGGACGAGTCTGTATGAAACATCTGTTCCAGTCACGGCGTCTCTCTCTCAATTATCCAACATCAACATCTGAATCCACAAAAGTCGCTCAGACTCACCTGAAACAGCGTCACCAGGCAGACGAAGGGCCACGCACCTCGACTCTTCCTGTGAATCTAATTTCATTCTGAAACTCGCCCACGGCGTCTGGAATCGGGTCAGCGGCGACAGACTGCTTTCAATTGCTATTCTAAGTGGAAGTTATTGAGTTCAGCTCATCTGCACCTTCTCAAACACACACACAGACACACTCTTGATGGCGATGCGTTGCACTGTACGCCACTGCATATGCATTTCCTGTTTGCCACAGACTCCACTGGCTGATAGGTACGATTAGGTCTGAGAATTTATGAAATAGTCCAGTGACAAGTCTTTGTCGGTCCGAGGCCATAAACACATCAGTGCAAACAGAGCCGGTTCCATTTTAATAAAAGAAAAAGACCTCTTGACTCCACTCAGGCTGTAATATTTTCATATATATGGATTATTCTGCCTAAAAGTCTTATAAAATTCATAGAGTGAAGGTTGTTTTCTCTCTGTGTTAACTGCAGATTGGACTAGTTTGGTGTTTTGTATGTCATTTTAAGAATATTTGAAAAAAATCAAAAACTTTTATAACATAATGTAAAAGTAAGCAGAACTGCTTTGCTTCTATTTTAATGTCTCTTTTAGGTCTTGAGTGATAATTACGGAGACACAATGTCTGGAAAAATTTGGAAAAATCCCATATTATCAGCAGTTAATCCTGTTCTGTTTGTCCCTGAAAATTAGACAAACCTCTGTTTTGAATCGTTAGCTTAATAAAACATTAATTATTTATTGTTGTGAACAGCCTTATGGATCAATTTAGATCAATTAAAGGTCATAGCCGACCTAAATTATGGAAATATTGTAGTTTATTTAACCATATTGTAGTACAACAAAGTGTAATGTGTAGTAATGCATTAGCTGTCTGTCAAGAGGATTGTGATTTCTTAGGTTTGTTTTAAAAAACGCTGAAAAACAACAAGACAGATTGTAAACTACTGGAGGCCACGCCCACCTTGGACACTCACCTGTCTCTATTATCACCTATTATCACCTGGTTGCAATACTATTACTGCAACCTGTAAGACTATTTTCCGTTATAATGATAATAATAATAACAACAACAATATGATAATAAAAGTAATACCCAAAAATGTGCCTTCGCTGCTGTTGTTATTACTCTTAAAGAGGAAATTACATGCAAAATATCAATTTGATTATTTAAGAAAGAGAATAAAGTTGACAAGAAATGAAGGGAAAACTTCGTAAAAATATCCCTTAAAGAGGCCATAATTTATCAGATTTGTCCTGTTTTCCTTTCAGTAAATATTTCATGGAGAGTAAACAGAAGAAGACGACAGTAATGGCCAGAGCGGCGAGTTTACAATCTGCTTCTCTCTTCAAATGGACCCTCAGTGGGAGGAAAAGGCCTTTTCTGTGTGACGTGTCCCACAACATCGCGGTGAAGGGCAGGCTCAGGAGAGGAAAGTGACATTTAGGAACGAGCTAAAACAATGGAACAGTAGTGCTTTAATGTCTCATAAGACGTCCTCTAAACATGGCTTTTCCATCTGAGAGCATCTCCATGCTGAGTCAAGTGCACTAACTGTGCATGAAAGAGCTCGTTCCCTCAGGACGAGGCTGCCTGATACCCGCAAGAATAAACTGGCCTTTAACTGCTGAGCTCCACACAGCACAACATGCACAGACTGAAGCCTCCTGCACAAAAACAACACGGAAAGAAAACCACGGCTGCAGATCTGTGAAGAGCAGAGCTTCATCATAACCTCACTAATACCATCTGAAATAGAGCTAATAACTGAAGTCATGAATAACTGTCTGACTTCTTGGTCTTTTGTGGTTTTCTGTTTATGAAATGTAATTGAATCAATAGATTAAATAGCTTTTGTTAAAATACAGAAGGAGGGAACTGTTAAACAGTGTGTCATCTCCGTCCTTTAAACAAAGTATTTAAGAAAAATTTAAACACCAAAGATGTGAAAACTACAAGTTGAAAATTCTCACTTTGTGATGAAATACAAATAAGTTAAGTTTTAACTGAGTAACTGAGTGAAAACTTTTACTCGACTTGAACAAAATGATGTCAAAGATCAGATAAAAGTCATAAATAAGGTCATGAGACAGCAAAACAAAATGCAGATCCAGAAAATCAACCTCTTTGGCTTGAACTGCAAAAACTAATCACTAATTTTTGAGTCAAAATCATCATCACTTTGACTTATTGAGCATTTTGCCTTTCTGTAAAATAATGAACTTCATTACAGTTCTACGGAGGCCAATCTGTGCCAGGAAAAGAACATTTAGAGGTCATGACAAAACAAAAACAACAACACAGAAATCACAATCAAACATACAGTATTGATAACTATTTAGATCAGACTCAAAAAATGAATCACTAATGTCACTAATCACTGATATTTTAGGAGGTAACTTGTATAAGAAGCCAAAATTGAGAAAGACACAATTAAATAGTATGAAAAGTCTTATTGTAGTATGTCTGTGGAGATTCTCAGTCATCCAGGTCATGATTATCTTGAAGAGTCATTAAGACAAGGCAACTGGACTCTG
>JAQMCX010000010.1:599713-618802 GCA_029814765.1 Acanthurus leucopareius | reverse complement strand
GTGCTCTCACCAATAACTTAACTTCTTAACTTTGAATACCTGTTGCACAAAAAACACCAAACAAGTGCTTCAAGAGAAAACAACGAGGTAAAATCCTTTATTATTCATTTATTTTGTACCATGAAAGAGAACCTACACAAACTGATTTCCACTGTTACCCAGGGGATTATTTCTTGCAGTGGTCTTCATCAAAAACTTGTCCGCACGCTGTCTGTCTGTCTGTCTGTCTGACTGTCTGTCTGACTGTCTGTCTGTCTGACTCGGTCATAAAAAAACAAAACAAAAAAAAGACTCAAGTCTGCAATAATGTGTATATTTACTTCCATTATGTTTTTTTAATTTATATGTAATAAATTAGGTTAAGACACAATCAAGCAAAATCTAAGAGGCACATGCAGAATAAAACATGGATGTCTGTTATAAAACTGGTGAAGCCAAAGATGCCAAAACACTCGATCTGTGACATTTTTTCTATGAAGAGATACGATTTTTTATTTTTATTTTTTTAACCTTGTTACAGTTTTACAGATGTGGGGCTGTGATGTGCCGAGAAAACAACACTGCATTGATCCCACGATGGGAATTTCTTTTGGCAAAACAACACAAGGGATAAAAATGTAAAAGGCAAAAGGGTATTAGCATGGAAATGGATAATATCGCCTCCCTCTGAGTTCCGCTACATCTCCCACGCACACAGCGCCACCATCTCCACCTCCCCACTTCCCCTCTCATTCTCCCTACCGGCCCGGCTCCCTACCTGGGTCTTATTTTCCCCAGCAGACACAGTCAGTGGCCTCCGCTTCCATTAACAGCTCATGTGGGATCCAGATGCTGCTTCTGAATTGGACAAAAGACATAGACAACATGGGGGGAAGGAAAAAAAAGGGGGTTTTGACATTGAAGATGAACCGGATACGTCCTTCTTCTCACCAAATTCAAGCCAATGCAGGCCAATCACAAAGCACCATGGCTCCATCTCCATGAAAACTTATGGGAATGACACATGACCTGAAGCAGCAGAAACACCGGAGGGTCTGACAGAAACATGAATGTCACACACATCTTCTTGCTCTGCAATTTAACACTTTCCGGACTTTTTTCTTTCAGAATTTCACTCTGCTGTCCTTATTTTTAGACTTTCCTCTCCTCCTGTTTGCTGTTTTTTTTCTCATCCATCTTCTCACTGTTCCCTCCTTTAATAACTCCTCCTCTCCTCCCTCCTAATCTCTCTGCAAGGGAGCCAAATTAGTTCATCGAAGCCCCCGTTATGTTCAGAAGGAGAAATCCCTCTGTTTGATGGTTCGGTATGAGGCGTGAGAGCACATGACAGGATTTTCCACAGCCACAAGCCCGAAGAACCGTCAAGGTGAGACAAACCAATCAACCTGAAGCTGCAGGACCTGGTATGAAACCCAGCAGATCAGCAAGGGGCACAGGGAGCTTTAAGGTGGGATGGAGGCTCTTTTTTTAAGATGGATTTGTTCTTGCTGGGCCCATCATGTTCGGCCCTGTGTTGGGTCTTAATGGGAAGGAATCATCTTAAGCACCAAAAGCAGATTTGCAGTATCTTGAATCTTGCTATGTCCCAGGGGAATGACGCTTAATTTAAATGCAGCCATAAATACCATGAGCATCGGCGCGAAGCTCGGGAGCATGACAAACTGGTTTGTGGAAATGAGAGCTGAGAACGATACGCCTTCATTACGGTTCGGGGTATTTACATCAAGTTTTAGTCGGATCTAAAATTGGTATCACATATAATCACAGATGAGATAGACCTGCAGGTTCCCAGCAGCTGCAGTCGTTGCAGCAGCTGTGGTGACCTGCAGCTCATTTTTGTTCACCTGTGGGCAAAAAAACTAATTTTCCTTAGCAAAAAATATCTTAAAAAAACCTCCAGTTTAATCAGAAAAGGCCTCATATACATTTTATGGCCCCTAAATAAAAAGAACAACAGGTGCAAAGGAACAAACACCTGTCTGTTCGCCTGGAAAGTCCTCTCCATCATGGCAGCTCCTCCTTAAGTGACAGCCGGCGGATCAGGTGAACTGCCAAACACTCAATTGTTCATTAATCACCTTGTTCCAGGGCGATCAATTTTCCATTTAGCGCTGCTGTCTGAATTACTCCCCTCAGTGTTGCTAAAACCTGTAATTACAGTCGACTCACCTGTCCTGTGCGAGACGGCTCTGCATGTGCAGGGATTTATTCAGCTGAAATAACTGAAGCACTGCTTTTTTTATTTTTGCAAATGTGTGCTGCCTTGTTTTGTGAAACTTTTTTCAGTGTCATGTCTGCTTTAGTTTTATGCATCTTTTTTTTTTTTGCAAGATATTGTTTCCATGTGTGATTCCTAACCACGACTCCTCCATGTGACTTTGGAGATCAAACTGCATTTTCATTCATCATAACTCATCATTTCCAGTCATGGAATACTATTAAATTAAAGCAAAAGTAAATCATATCGTCCATCATTTTATCTGTTCATGAGGTCTGTTTTCTTGTCGGAGAATAACACCGTCTGCTAATTAACATGTGACAAATAATAGATTTCTCATCCTGACATCTGTCGCCGTGTTTAACCCCGACGCTCTGCGTGTCAAGCATCCAGCTGACGGTCCTGTACGAGCCGTCGACACACAGCGGAGACAGAGGGACCGCCGGCGCAGTTGGTCCCCGGCGCCACCGCGCTCAGAAACACGGATCCCAGAGTCACGCTGCATTTGTTTAAGGAGGGTTATTATTTGGCAGCAGCTCAGGACAGCAAGAGGTCTGCTGGCACCGGACTGCGGCCTCGCTAACCACAACTCTGCCAGCGCGTGCCCAGACCTTCACTCAGTCACCGCTGACGCCACGCCAACAGGCCGTGAGACGTTTCAAGTCTCCTGGAAATGCTGTTTATGTGCAGAGCAGGCAGTGATAAAACGCTGCTTTTATCTGCTTATATAACCGTGTTGGCACGTAGATGCAGTGTGACAAAGCCCCGAAATAATTTGCACTCAGAAATACATAGAAACTATCCACAACCAGAGCATAAAACACATTACAGCTACGTCTGACGGTGTTCCCACTGCTCATATATCTGTCTTTGGTTCAGCTGAAGAGTTCACCTTGCTGAGTTTTCTGTGAAGAAATCCAAACTCACAGACACACTGATGGACTCCAGTGTTGAGGTGGTGTTGATTTAACACATTTACAATAATGACAGAATGATCTTAAGGGCAAAGTGCAACATGAAGTAACTGAACAAGGCTGACAAATATTCTTTGGACCTAAACGTAGGACGATACTGCACTTTCTTACTTGAATTCATCACATTTCAATTAAACTCGAACCCGAACAACTGTCATTACAAAGGTACAGTTTCATTTTTCTTATTCAAGAGGTGTTTGATCAGTTTATGAGCTAAAGTAGATGATCCTCTCCTTGTTTACACACTTAATGTTGTTGAACTGACCGTTTTTCAGAGTCTGAAGGTGCCACTGCAGGACGACCAGGCTGCACCTTCTCAGACCGTTTCAATCATTGCAAA
Source organism: Acanthurus leucopareius (assembly GCA_029814765.1). Lineage (NCBI taxonomy): Eukaryota > Metazoa > Chordata > Actinopteri > Acanthuriformes > Acanthuridae > Acanthurus > Acanthurus leucopareius. Next base: position 615,270 of record JAQMCX010000010.1, on the reverse strand, counting down.
CAGAAACACTGCAGAAGTTATAAACCCTCTAACTTTCTGCATGATCACTCCAAGAGTTGAGCTGCATGTGCATGTAACAAGAGCTGCATTAGTCACATTTCCTTCACCTGAAGCCACAAACATTTCAATCACCTGTAACTCTCAGAAACACTTGCTAATCCGGGGCCATAATTTAAACAATAGCCTCTATATGTTTTATGTTATTACTCCTGTTTATATCTGATGAAAAACTGTTTTTTCTTCCACAACCAGTTACATTATTGTCACCACTGAGCCCAAAAGGAGCCAAACTACAACCGTTCAGAAGAAGATGATGATATTCACACTCAAAGACGTCATATTGTAGAAATTATTACACTAACTTCAGTTTCTTTGCTTCCCAATGGCTCTCCACACTGCACATTAATCTCTTTAAATTCAACTATTTGGTCATTATTATCAAAGCAGAAGCAGGAGGAAGAAAGCTGGGGATAAAAGCTGAAACCCGACATGAAAAAAAGCTTTTTTATCTGCTCGCTTGCTTCCATCACGCTCCTGTGCTTCTGCTGCAGCTGTTTGTTTCAAAGGAAGAAGCGGAAAGCGTTGCTCTGAGAGGGCCGCTCCTCCGTCCAGGACTCTTGATGGTTGGCTGAGTTAACAAATGGGTCCACGGATGGCAGGAGACACTTTGGATAAACCTGGACTTGGTGTTGTTCCCGCACCATCATAAGTTGCTTTGGGTACACAGGAAGTAGCCTGGTTTATGTCCCTCTCAAGGAGCCCCTCATTTAGGAATGGCACCGCTGGAGGAAGTGCTTGGTTGTGTTTATATACCGCAGTGACAGATGGGAAAGAGAAGGTACATAGGAACACTTGAGAGATGGAGGTGTGCAATGAGTCATCATTAACCCGGGACTGTGAGCCACTTTAAGCCTCAGGAAGTCAATGGAAGGATGATTTTCAATAATTGATTAAGAGAATATGCAGACTCTTTAAAAAAGTAATTTATTTCCTGAGACTTTTAGAATTTAACACTGTTTAAAGGCTCAGGCCAGTTTTGCAGGTTTTTTACCAATTAACAACAAAAAAAAAATAAAAATCCTCTACTTTTAATAGACAGCAAAGCATTTTGTTTTGCTTTTTTTGAGTTTCTTGCTGTAAATTGTTGGTTTTTAAAAAGTTAAATCTTGCAAAGGGGAGAATCTCACTCATGACCTTCTTACTGTGAGGCTACACTGCTAACAACTCAGTCATTTTGCTCAATAATTCAAATTAATGCTTCATTTTTCCAGTTGGCATTTTTTGTCCAAACCAACCTACAAATGATTAATAATCCAGTAGATGAATAAGGAAGTTTTCATGAGCTTCAAGACACACTTCTTTCAAAGACAGAGCTTTTATTTTGGTAAATCATTAGACAGATTTAGCTGGAAAAACTCTGTTTTTGAAAGTAAAGTAAGGTTAAAGCTTCCAATCGGACCCGTATTCAGATCCAGAAGGAGTTTGAACACATTGACGTGAACATCGTACAGTTTCACACTTTTCTTCACTGCTGCTGGAAACTCACTGCTTCCTGTGCAGCAACACCACCGGTCTGTTAGATCAGCTCACTTTCTGCTCGAAGCCAAAGTCACCACTGTGTTGTATCAGCCATTTGATTTCAGCTGGTAAAACGGGCCTTTATCCTGGTGAAATTCAACATGACAGCACGAACGGCGTCGCCGCGCCGCCTCCCTGCAGCTGAGCGTACAGTGCTGACAGTCACGCAGCTCCTCGTAATCAAATCACTCCATGTGAATCAATGAAGCGGTGATAAGGTCAAAGGGGAATTCTTCTGCCACATAGCTGGGCCACACAAGCAGCTTTCTCTCTGACACACACACACACACACACCACATAGCTTCATGCACAAAAACTGACGTAAATGAACACACACACTCACACACACTGAGGCACAAAGAGCATACACTAAGCAGTAAATATCTACACACACACACACATTTCTTGAGCAGCAACAGCAGCTGCTCGAGGGATGTGTGTGTGTGTGTGTGTGTGTGTGTGTCCACAGTGCTCTCCACATTTCTCCCATTTCCCAATATTAGCGCGGAGCGGGAAGTCCATCTGTTAATAATGCACTCAGCAAATGAGGGATGGCCACAGCTCGACATCCAATACGCAGGAAATGCGAACAGCTGCCGCGCGCTGAAGAGGTGCTTTCACCACGCCGCCGTGCTGGGGGGCTTCTCCTTCCCCTCAGCCCGCTCCTGTAATATCAGGCTGTCTGTCGCCGTGGCCGGACACACATCGAGGAGCGCATGCAGGAATCCAGGCGCATATGGAACGCGCACAAACAGGCATGCATAGATTAAAAGGTCAAATTCTCTCCATATCTTCCCCATGATGGTGTCACATACAAAGCTGCTCCTCTACAGCTAATGCTTTAATTATAAACTTGTGGTAACGACGTTATCATTCGTGAATGACCTGATATCCTGAGCGGCATGAAGTCGTCCACTTCAGTTGGCTCCCAGTTTACCTGCATGAAGAAATCAGAGTTTTTTCTCAACTAAAACTCCAAGGTGCTGATTCTCGGTCTGTCTGCACACAGTTAGCACAGACTGCTAAAAGAATCACATCGTCACAACTGCAAAGAACAGAGATGCAAACACACTCTGATCCACTCTGAACGGTTGCTACGCAGCTACACAGACTCTAATTTCAAAAGAAAGAAATTGTTTCCTGCTGTTGTCATAATATCATAATAAAGCTAACATCTTTTATTGTGTGTGTGTGTGTAGAAAAGAGTATTCATGGAGCACCAAGTTACACAAGTTTGACTCTCCGGCTGGTAGAAAGCTCACGTTAGACAGCTAATGCTGAGTTACTTTCACATTTAGCAGGTGACTCACCTGCACCGGTGTGTTTTCAGGTGTCTGTGGAGGATTCACGCAACTTTTATTTTGACATCAAATACAGAACAATGAAGATCCGAACACCGAGTCATAGTCAAGTCTCAAGTCACTGTGTGTGTGTGCAGTTCAAGTGCGACTCAAGTCTTGAAGAGTCATTAAGACAAGGCAACTGGACTTTTTGGGAAGATGTTTCACTTCTCATCCAAGAAGCTTCTTCAGTTCCAAAGGAAGCAGATATTTATCTGACAGGAGAGAGAATTTCAACAACAGAGTCCAGTTGCCTTGTTTTAATGACTCTTCAAGATAATCATGACCTGGATGAATGAGAATCTTCACAGACATGTGACTCAAGTCCGAGTTCGAGTCCCTTGACTTCGCTCACTTCTTCAGAGTTTGTGCCACGACAGGAAACCTGCAGGTCTCAAACTTCCTATCAAACTGCTGTGCTGGAAACTTGCTGCAATTAAAAAAAATAAATGCACACCTGCACATCTGTGATCCACCCAGAATTTACCCAGAATTCACCTCCTTCCTCTTCAGAACCACTGGAGCACTGTATCTGCACCGTGAACTGCGGCACCTGAAGGAAACGATGATAAAACACAGATGTAAACAGCAGCAAGTGCTTCATCCAGACACAGCTGACTGATCAGCACGGCCTGTTTTCTCTCCGCTCGTCCATTTTGCTGTTTTTCAGGATTTGAAGCACACGGGGGGGTTGAGGGGGGAGGGGGGTTGGGGGTTGGGGGTCGGGGTTGGTAAACATCAGTGGGCTGTGTGGAGTTTACTGACCGTCAGGATTTTCCGAATCTCCTTAAAAACGTACAAACACACATCTTCAACTGAAGTAAAAGAGCAGCACAAATTCACACACACACACACACACACACATTCCACACTTAAAGTGGATGTACAACAGAATTTCATCTCTCACTGTCAACTTACTGTAAAATCCACAGCTGCCCTTTCTCTGATAGATAACCACACTTAGGCCCGTTTGTAGTTCGGTGTGTGTGTGTGTGTGTGTGTGTGTGTGTGTGTGTGTGTACTCACTCCGACTCAAGCTAAATACTCCTGAGTGTTTGGACCTTCGCATGCAAAACGCTTCACCGTCCTCTCCGCCGTCCTGCTTCTCCTGCAGCCAGCAGATTGATGGTTGTTTGGTTTGTGGTCACACATCAGCAGGATCCATCAGCACTGTGGATGATAAACTAATCTCTTCATCCCCCTCTCTGGGTTTCCCCTCCAAGTGTGTGTGCATGTGTGTGTGTGTGTGTGAGTGTGTGTGTGTGCACTTGTGCTGTATCTTTGCATATTTCAGTGTCTTGTGATAGCATGTTGGATCTGTGAGTGTTTCTGCGAGCTCGTGCTGTCTCTCCGCTTCAGATTCAGCTTGATTAATCCCCAGATGTGAAACTCGTTTTCATTGAGACAACAAACACAACGGGAACGCTGCGTTCAGAGTTCACCTCAAAAATTTAAAAAAATGAGGACTTTTTCAACACAGAACCCACAGCTTGAAGTTGCTGTGGATAAAGACGACGTTAAAAAAAATAAAAAATCATGACCGATGTGGGAAACAAAACCTGAGTCAGAAATACCTTCAAATTTCTGTGCGTGTGTGTGTGTGTGTGTGTGTTCTTCCCAGGAATCCCACACCTCGAGCATTCAAACCTTTTCCCAGCAGCCTGGCAGCCGTGCCTGGCGGTGAATGAGCCAGCAGGCCTGTGATGTTTGCGAGAGCCTCAGGAAGGAAACGACACCGGACTCGGTCTTGTTGATAGAACACTTGTCTTCATCAGGTCTCATAAGCTCCGACTCTGTGTGTGTGTGTGTGTGTGTGTGTGTGTGTGTCCAGTCGTTTGTGGTCGAGTGTTTCCTGCAGAGTGAATGCTCGACTTGTGTACAAGGCTTCCCTCCGCATGTTTGTGCGCGTATGTAAATATATATCTGTCGTTGTGTAGGTATTTGTGGTTTAGTGTTTCCTGTACGTGTGAATGTGTGTGTTGTGTGTTAAGTGTTTCACCCACGTGTATACACAACTCTGTCGTGTGTGTGTGTGTGTGTGTGTGTGTGTGTTCGTCTCTAATTCCCCCTGCTGATCCCCTCAGCTTCCTGAATCAAACAGCCCACTGGATTCCTCACATTAATCTTCCGGGTACGTTCGAGTCAACCTAAATAAAAATGGTTGCTTCTCAAGTGGAAGACGGGATCCGTTGGCGTTCAGAGACGCAGAGGTCAAACACAGGAAGAGGAACACAGGCAGGAAGGGGGGGGGGCATATAGGGATGCATTCATTCACTCCCTGACTCCAGGAATTTTCAGTGCAGGGGAATTTAGCAAAATAGAGGTTTAGAGGGAGTGTTACTCTCCTGTGTGTGTGTGTCAGTAATTAATACGTATCTGCACCAACACATTTCCTACATTATTCATCATTGTTGCTCACTTAAAGTGATGCTGAGAAGTTTTAGTTTGCTCTGCTGTAAGATGACGAGAAATTAGTGAGGAATTAGCATTAAAACAAAATGCAAAAAAAAATCTGCATGTAAAGTTTGAGTAGAATAAAAGTTAATTATTTAACTGAGATGCAGTTACACATTAAATATTAATAGATATTAATGAATAGTTCCGAAAATGGTGCAAATTTCACGGAGCTCTCAGGAGATTTAATCCAACACACTGATGTTTGGATGCAACAGGGATCATCAGAGGTTTTAAACTTGATAAATTAAATTATTTTATAGAAAAGTGTTGATTTTTTGTCAGACTTTTACTTTTAGGTTGGTTTTTTTTTGCTGTTTTCTCCAGAGATTCTTGGAGATTTCCCTGCAAACCTTTGCTGTGAAGGATTAACAGAATGCAATAGAGCCCGTGTGCACAATTATGTTTTCAAGCAAATGTGGAAAAAGGAAAAACTCCCAGGTGCCCCTGTGCACATTTTCCTGAATCCCAAAGAAGCATAATTCACATTTAATCTGAAACAAGAATGTTTTTACATTTCCTGCAAAGCTGACTGTCTGGAGCTTACAGGGTTTTGTTACCTGTCATACATCATATTTATATTCTTTTATTCTTTATTTGCTTTCCAGAAGTCATGTGACTCTCCATGTTGGATTTACCTGCCTGTTTTTTTTCATCTGCTCCCTCTGTGATCATGTGAAAGTGACCAACACACGAGCTCTGTTTGACGTCTGCAGACGATCAGACTCTCACATACGAAGAACACGACTCGGGGTCGTCGCTGTCGGGCTCGCGCTCTCACGTGAAGACGCCGCGCCGTGCTGCGTTCAGGTGAAGAGTTGCATGAATGCAGAATGCAAAGTGTTTCATTCACAACACATCAGTGATGGTGGAGGAGGACATGCATCCACTGTGCATCACAGCCACTTTAACCCTCCAACACACTCGCAGTCCCACCTGCGTATCACCTCTATGAAACTCTCAAACTTACATTTTTTGGTAAAAATGTACCTGCAGCCACGTTTCCTCTTGAAGGTCAGCCATCGTCAGCTCGTCTCTGTTCTCAATGCACCGTCTGATTCGTGTTTCGAGTCGAACAATGGCACACAAAGCACAACGCACCGCGTTAACAACAGATATGAAGCCCCCCAACAGAAGCCTGCTTGTCTTCCTCCGTGTTTACATGCCGGCTTCCTGTGTCCCAGTTAATCAGTGGGATCTGGGTGTCTGCCTGGTGCAACGCTGGAAAAAAAAAGGAATAGACTAAACTCCTGGAGGAGTGAGCCTCTGTGTTATTCATAATCACAGTCATGCAATAACAAACTACCATCCTAGATTATACAAAAGGGGGCAGACGAGCTGCTCATTATCTGGCGTGCAGCGAGAGGCGACGTTACTGCACGCAGGAAAAATGTCTCTCGCTCTCAGCCTTCATCCACGTTTCTCCAGCCGTGTCTGAGCAGTGGTGACGAAGCTCCTCGCACGTTCCTTTGGACTCTCAGGCGATGTTTACACAGGGCACATGCTCCACCAGCACTCCTCCGCCCGTCGCCTCACACCAGCAGCCCCGAATGCCATATTTCAAGATAATCTCCTAAATCTCAGTGACTGCTGCCTATCTTAATTTGGTTTTCACCAGTGTCCAGTTGTTTCCTCCTTCCCTGATTTATCAAGCAGATAGAAGAAAAAAAACACAATGGCTCCCACTGATGCAGGCCTGAGGAAGAGCTGAGATTTGTCTTGCAGATTCCACAGCTGATTATTTAAGGAGGAGGAGGTGGAGGAGGAGGTGGAGGAGGAGGTCAGGGCGTGTGTCTGCTTGTCTGCTTTCGTAAACTGTGTGGCATTTTTTTGTTTGCTTTTGTCCTTCCCTGCGTTTGACTGCGTGTATCTCGATAAGATCTCCCATCATTCCACACTTTGTTTATTTTAGATGAAGGCCCTCTGTGCTCGTTGGGGGGGCATCGGGTTCTTCTCCCTGTAGAGGACGTGGTGCCTTCCCATGCAGGCGTCGCTCTCACCGTTTGAATGGCTGCTGGAAGTTCTTGTAGTCATTTTAAATTAGAGATATTAGCTTAAAAAACAACGACAGACGACAGAAAACTGCAAAAAAAAAGGGCTTTATTAAGATTCTCTGAGTCCTGGAAATCAACAAACATAAAAAAGTCACACATCAGAGCAGTTTCCAGGTGTCACGTTTGTGTTTTGACTCTTTTCTGTAAATGCTTCTGCTTGATTTTTTAAATCGTTTTCATTAAAGTGCAAGAAGAAGTCTAACAGCAGCTTTTAATGCTCCCAACTAAATTACAACTGGGCTTCACACTGACATAATAATACATGGAAAATAACTGGTAAAATTTTGTCATAAATGTAATTTTGAGGAGGCTGAGTTGTAATGATTATTTAACTTCACAAACGATGATCATCAGCTTAAAGACGCTCTTATGTCCTTTTACTGCAGTTTCAACCTTTACAAACTCCTCATAACTGAAACCTTTTAAGATATCCAACATTAGGAATTGTGTTGATGAGTCTAATTTTTGCTCACTCACTGGCTGCCTCTCACTTATGCACACACACACACACACACGCACACACACACACACACTTCAAACTCTCTTAACCAACATGTTTTTGACCTGGCGATGACATCCATTAGAGAAACTCTCAGCGTAAAAGCCTCGATCCTGACATCCATTTTACTTTCAGCTCAGGTATGTGGCACTCCACACTGGCTTGGTAAAGAGGTTTTCAAGTGTGTGTTTCTGTGTGTGTGTGTGTGTTTCTGCCTGTGTGTGTGTGTGTGTGTGTGCATGTGTGTGTGTGGGGGGGTTTCTGGTCTTCAGCTACCCTCTCGTCCCGCTTCGCTGCTCCTTTGTGTGCTGCTGCTTGAGAGGGAAGAAGCGATGGAGGGAAACTGGCGGAGAGGTGGAGGCAGCGGTGAGGCGGTCACCTCTCAGCCTCTTTAAAACTCCCAACAGAAAGCTCTCACTGCTGCTGCTGCAGGCAAGAAACAGTGTGTGTTCGCTAAAAAAGGAGAAATTAATCTGTAACATCATTTTATTCCTGCTTTTAAGTATCGGAAAAAATCTGGTGTTTGTTTGTTTCTGATTAACCTTTTAATTTTAAAAGTAAAATCCTCTGTGAACTGTTTTCTTGTTCAGGTATAAGCAGGATATTGTAGTTTGTCTCGTGTCTGCTCTCATGAGCACAAAGCTAATATCTAAAATATTGTATTTTAGAGTATTGTGGTTAAAAAAAAACAAGAAAAAAACGTGTTTATCCTGCTGGAGTGGAGAGATTTATAACTCTCACTCCATGTTAACATGTCAGTGTTTCAAATGGCAGCTGAGTGACTCAGCAAGGTTTTCCTGACTTTAATGACCACGAAAACAAGCCGGTCTGCTGTTGGTTTGAACCAGCTGCATGAACGCAAACCCAACACGTGTGGTTCTGCACACACAGTGAGAATACAGAGTGTTTTCATACGAGAGTGTGTGTGTGTGTGTGTGCACAGCGACGCAGCGAGCAGCGACATCGTTCGAGTGTGAGCTTACATATTTGTGCTTGTGTGTAAACAGCAGCAACCAGCAGCCAGCTCAGTTTTCTTCCAAGATGTTACAATACACACTGCGAGCGCGTAAACACACACATTTATGAGCCTGTGTGTGTGTGTGAGTGTGTGTGTGTGTGTGTGTGTGTGTGTGTGTGTGGCGACGGTGTCAGCAGAAGCTTCTATCTGCTCCGCTGCACCCATGATGGAGGTGCTGCGTGCATGCCTTCGGCTCCGCTCGCATCCTGTTTATCTTCCAGCAGAACCTGTTGCGAGCAGCTCGCTAATTGCCATGGGACAGCGCCAAGCACTCCGGTGACAGATGTTTCAGCTGGATGGTGGCTAATGAAGATCAGCTGGAAAACATCCATTGGACCATCCTCTGGAGGGCTCCCATGATTCATTATGCCTCCATTTATGCCAGAGGCCACTGGATCCACACTATCAGCCAGCACAGATCCCAGAGAATTTAAAGGCTTAGCCATGCAATGAGCTGAGGGCTCCTTATTTAGATGATTAGTGTGTTATTGACACATTTTGCATTCAGCGGAGGCAGCACGTCTCTTCACCAGCCAGTTAATGTTGATGTTGGTTTTCCAGTTTAACACCTTTTGGCAATTCAGTGTTAAATGCAATTCATCCATCGCTGGAGGGAATTTAAATGGTTTCATTTCCAAACTGTTTCAGAAAACAATGGCCGGCAGGAAAATCTGAGCTAAAAGTTGTAATTCATGATGTTTTTTTGTTTTCTTTTAATTAAAATATCATTATTATGTCCGTCAGTATTGTGGATTGTGCTGGATTGATTACTGTGCCTGGAGGAACTCCACAAAATCTGCTAGAGACGAAATGTTGACAGGTTCTTTCAGGTCAAACCTTCCTGTGTGACGCCACAGATGTCTGAATTAACTCTTAATACTTTAAACTCATGTATCTTTATCATTTTTCATTTGTGTACACAAGCATGAGTTGTCTCTTCTTTAGATAGAAATGCTTAATATCATATTTATCTACCAAAAAGAAAAACTTGATTTAAATTAGTCTGATTTAATTTATTTTTCTCAGATTTTTTCAACTGGATCTTTGTTAAATGTTACGTTCCTGCAATAATAAAACGAGAAAAATACAGCATGAAAATATAAAATGGATATAAAAGATAATCAGTAGATGTTAAAATTTGAATTCTTCCCTGTTTTCTTTGTGATTTTACAAGGTAACTTCATAATATTAGCTTTTGCCTTCATGGGAGCAAGTCATTTAAGATTAGTCTGCAGTCTTTTTCACAGGAAATATTTTTATTTTATTCCAAAATGAGGCTCATCAACTCATCTTTTAATCGATCGACTCTTTCTTCTGGTTTTTATAAATGAACTGTTCTCTCAGTCTCCCCATGAAACAGATCTCCAGTATTTGTAATCACATTACTGAGAGGAAATCTTACTTAAACACACATATATATCTACGACACATCCATCCATGGCCTTTTCTTATGTCTCCCATTTTAAAGCAGCTCATTAGTCCTCATTACTATCACCCATAGTTAGCGAGGCGACGGAGCCGCCATGCAGACGGCACTCAAACCGGACAGCTTCAATAACCGTCAGAGCTCCACGAGCGGAGCATGTATGTTAATCACCCAGGAGAATACAGCCAATTGATTCTAATTGGTTCGCTTCCAATGGCGGAGAGGCAGCCGAGGGGTTACTCTCAAGGTTCTGCTGAAAGGAGGCCGGGCTAATCCAGCACACAATGAGGCATATGGGACTGTGTCTTTTGCAAATGTGTGGACATAATAAGGACTAAAGCCTGAGGTTCTGCTGTCTGAAGGGGCTTCAGGCTGAACGGCTGGGAGGAGCCTGGAGGCTGGAGGCGTAAACGGACGCGATGCCTTCGTGTTTGTGCGTAAAAACAAGAATGAATTTATTAAAGGTTGGTTAAAGAGACGAAAGTGATGAACATTAACATCAAACACACGGGATGTTTTTTTTTCATTATGTCCCATTTATTAATGTGACATTTTACCAAAACTGAACATCAGTTTGTTAAAACACGTCATGGAAAATATGATTTATGTCGGCAAAATGAACACAAAGTTTGCTGATCCTATCATGCTTATCTTTAAAAAAAAGCACAATACTACCTTGTGGGGTGAGGGTGTGGATTTCTGAAGGGGGGGGGGGGGGCAGAAAAAACTAACTACTGAGTCATTATTGTGAACCTGGTAAACATTTTCCCTGCATTGTCGGCGTGTTTGCAGAGGGATGGTAGCTTTCAGCTCCGAGCGTCACCATTGGAAGTGATTCTTCTAAAGGCCTTTGGCCTCGTTTATCCAAAAAAAAGCAGTGTTTCAAACTGAAAAAAGGCCTGGGGTTGTGTTGATGTGGGTGTGTGTTGCTACAGGTACTAGCAAGAAGATAACACAATTATCCAGGCAACAAAACATTTTATCTTTTGTCTCCATGATTGCAAGGTAAACAATGATAATGCGCCCTCACATCACGGTGCATCCTGTCCGCCGTGTGAGCTCTCCTGCTCCGCTCTGCTCCGGTGGACGGTGGCTGAAGGCTGACGAGCTTCTCCTCAGCCACATCCTCCATCTCATCCGGCAGCCTGATGGCTTTTCCAGGCCTGATGGGATGTGTGTTCCAGCAGGACCTTCACAGGGAGGCATCCAGGAGGCATCATCATCAGATGCCCCAACCAGCTCCGCTAACAGCTTTTGACAAGGAGGAAGTTATTCCATTCCAAGCTCTTTGTGGAAGTCTGAACGCTGACGATCCTGTTTATTTCTCACAACGCAGCATGTCAGGACTCGCTGTCCCAATGTAGTGGCCTTATTAAGAAGAATGAAGGGGCTGTGATTTTTTAATGCAGTGCTACTGTTGGTCTGAACGAAACTTTACTCTTTTACTATCCGTCACTGCCTGAAACCCTGAATGCTTCAGTTTCTGCTAAAATGCCAAAGCAGACGTCACAAGCTGCTCTCACGTGTGTTTCACATATCAGATAGTGCCGGTGTAAAGCACAAAAAGAGTTATGGCACCTTAAAATATTCATACAGCTCCATCGGTCTGTGTCCATACAGATGTTATCCTCTCAGCTTCACCAAAATCCATAATGACCTCATTCATGCAGAGTCCAAAAGAGGGAGAAGCCGAGCCGGTCTTTCCCAGTTCGTCCATTGTCAGGGGTCTATTAGTGCTCCGGTTTCCCGGTCACATTTGAAGAGACGGTATTGGTTTTCAGTTTAAGCCTGGTCTCTGTGATGCAGGTGCCCCACAGATTTAGTTTCATGCCCTTTATGAGGAGCACTTGCCATCTGCTTGATCTGACAAGGCAGGTCTGACGGTTGTATAAAAGTTGTGAAAGGAATCCTCGGCTCAACTTTCAGATTTCTGTGTGTTATGTGACGGCAAGGAGAGAGGAAGATGAAAACAGTAAACAGAAGGATAAAAAAAAAAAAATCAGGAAAGTGTGAGTGTTTTGCTGCAGGAGAAAACAGACCTTCATTCTTACGTTAAAAAAAAAAAAATGTTATGGTCGCATCATTTGTTCAACTACTTTGAGTCAGAAATGGTCCGTGGAAACAAAGTCACAGACAAACTATTTCTCCGAGCTGTATCCTTGCACACCCTTCCTTTCACCTGCTTGAAAACACACCTCAGATGACAAAAAAAACAAAACAAAACCGGAAAAACAAAAAAGCTCAGCACTCCGACAGTATTCCAGTCAGGAGACAGAACGAGCTTTGGAGGAAGATCACGCAAGACAGTTCTTCTAGGGCGAGGAATTTAAAGCATCCAGCGATGTGTACAGCGTCAAGCAGAGCGCCTGGGGGGGCGAGATGGATGCCAATCTCCCCGCTGTTTTGTCACGCCGTTCCTCCTGTCAGCAGACAAAGCTGCCACAGACGCAGTTCAGTATATGGAGACTGACACCTCTCGCTGTGGGACTTGGGTAAATACAACACGCACCTGTGTGATTGACGCCGAGACACTTTTGCCTGGTTGCCTCAGCGAAACCGCATGAACGTGGCAGAGGTGTGCACACACACACACACACGCACACACCTACACCGTCTTGGGAAGGAGTTTTGACTCAAAGGATATTTCACAGGGGGGGTCGTCAGCTTCTTCACGAGCCTCCGAGACGATGACGATGACGATGATCGGCTCCAGTCGTCCCCACGACGACCGGATCGTCGCCTCTCAGCCGACAGATGTTGGTGTCCAACGAAGGAGTGAATGTAAAGAAACACCACATGCAATAAAACACGGGCATGATGAATCCTGTGAAATGCCAACATGGCCTCCGTTTCCTTTTTCTGAATGTTTTCTGCAGATTCTTCTTCTCAGATAAATTAGCAATAATTCATGTCATGGCTTTGAATCTGAACTGAGACCCTTCAAACATGTCATCTCTCTTTCTGTGGTGTCGAACGAAGCCAAAAAACATCCGGAGTGGCTTTTCCTGCTTAAACAGATTTTCTTGTCTACGGTGGAAGATCAACACCCTGTTAATAATGATATAATTTCACTCAGAGTATAACATCTAATCAGTATTAAGTCGCTACCCTTCAGTTTCCATCTTGTCTGTCTATATATGGTTATATTTAGACATATTTAGAAGTTTTTGGATCAAATTTTGTGTCTGCGAATCACCAGAATTAGTTAAAGAATTCGTCTTGAGGATGCAGTTTGAAACTTGGGTTTGATGTTATCTGTATTTTAAATGACAGCAGTGCTGAAGTGAGTTTGATTCACCACTGCATTACTGTGTCACAGTTACTTTCTATGAGTAAAACATCAGGAGAAAATGTATGAAGAAGAGAGAATTCAGAAAAGACCTGTTAACATTGATTAGCATTACTATTAAGAGTCTTTTGTACCCAAATTCAAATCCATAACTAATTAAGTTTAGAGAAACTCTGAGTTTGGGTTTCGGTTCAATAGGTAACAGAATCTGTTGTAATTTACAGTCTACAGACTGTTTTGTTGGCGCGTTACATTTCACTGTGTTATTACAAAATGTAGGTCAAGAAAAGTTGAAAGATTTAGTCTCAGCATGAATAAAAGGAACAAATCAACACATCTCTGACTGTATTTGCTGTGGAGCGGCAGGTTTAGCAAACACAATACTCACACTCCAAAGCTTCTGAATGCAACAAGAGAAATGGAATAAAAATTCTGATGTTTTTTCCCCTTTTCGTTCAGTTTGTGTGTTAGCTTGTGTGCAGGTAACAGCTGATGCGTGAGGACCAGGTGTGTGCACAGAGTTTACAGTTGTGTGTCACATTTCAGTCCATGTTGCAGAGTCGCCGCGACGCAGCCCCGCCTCATAGCAACCATGTGTTTTTTTTTTCAGTTTGCATCCTTCTGGAGTCGACACAAACTGTCGAACATATGTGCGAAATGTTGATAGATTTTTAAATGTCGCAGGCGATCGCAAATGTAAAAGTAGCGTGGGAAACGGCAGCACAAACACACATGGCCATTTCATTTTCAGTCTGAGGGAAGCGACTTGTCAACTTTGGAATGTTGATGCAAAAACAAATGTCAGCGGTAATTGCTTCTGCTGTTGGACAAAAACAGCGACGTTATGGCCGGTGTGAGAGACGTAAATCAGACATGTTTGGCCTGACTGTGTGAGTTTCTGCGTGGATGCGTAGCTCAAAGTCTGCGGGTGTCTCTGTACCTCCGCTGTGTGTGTTTTGCTCAGTGTTTGCTCATCTCTCGCTGTGTTGCATCTCCGAAGGATCCGCGTTAGGACGAAGTCTCAGAGTGAACACAGAGCGGGCAGGTTCAGGTATGGTTCCAGCGTTGCTTCCAACAAAAACAGCGACAGAATTTACTCCACTTCCACCTGGGAACACTTCAATATGAACGAAGGGGCCACTCGTAAAGACTCTGTCTCAACAGCTCGCCGAAAGCCAGAACTTTGGTTGGCTCACAAACCTGATAACCTCACGCTGCGGACCAGATGCTGAATGTGCAGCACAAAACACCGGGATGTGATCTCACAGTTCACTGTATTTCTTGCAGCAACGCAACATCATACACACAACATGTGTGACTCTGAGTTTCCGTCTGTAGTCGCGGCTGTCAGTCAATCAGAGCTGCTTATTGCTCGACAGCCTCATGACAGTGTTTAAGGTCAAATCATTTCCATTTAACAGCAGTAGGAACAATAAAAAAGATTCACAAGATTCTGTAGGAAAATGTAGTTTACAGTCCCTTTATTCTTCTGCTGACAACCATTAATTCAGTTTTAACCAATTTATATAATAAATAGGGCTGGGACTTTATCACGTTAACTACGATTAATTAATTACAGAAAAAATAACGCGACAAAAAAATAACGGATTTCATCTCAATTTTTTTTTTGCACTTCAAGCAGCGCGGAACGTTTCTTATTGCACGAGTTCCCGGAGTAGCTCAGTCAGTAGGGCGGCGTCCCATGTGCGGAAGTTTCGTTCTCCACGTGAGTTCGACTCGGTCTCCGATCATTTGCTGCGTGTATATAAAAATTTTTTTTTTTTTTTTTTTTAAAAAAAGGAGAAGTTGTTGCTGGGTTTGTTGGAAAACAATTACCGGGTGGAAATCTGGATGTGTGCACAAATTGTCCAGGAAAGAATTTTCCTATCCGGAGCTCTT